>OZ002744.1:49903988-50002484 GCA_963924295.1 Dioctria rufipes | reverse complement strand
GACACGCTCAGCCTATTCCCAAGAAAGGAAAACGTAGCGATCCCTCAAATTATCGACCAGTTACAATCACTTACATTCTTTCAAAGGTTCTAGAATCTATCATTAACTCATAACAGTATGCAGTTATGCGAATAAGCTTTGAGAACGATGAATATTTTTCTATTAATGTGAATTCAGATATGATCGCTGCTGTAGCGGTAGTTTTAATCTTCCTCCTTTCGGGCAGATTATCAAAATTTACCTTGTCCTTGTATTCTGGCCAGTCCACTTGTGGACGTTGTAGCCACATTGGACCAGTCCACCATAATATATGTTGTTTCAACTGCTCTGGAGTAATACCCCGTGATCCGCAATCAGCAGGATTATCCCTTGTAGACACATAGTGCCAAGCGTTGTTGTCGACTTTAGACTGTATCTCTGAGACACGGTTGCTTACGAATTGATTCCATCTACTTGGATGACCTCGAACCCATCCCAATACAATTTTTGAGTCTGTCCAACAGTGAACCTTAACATTTTGAATTTTCAAGGCTTCTTGAATGGTTCTTAATAACCTGGTTGCAAGGAGAGCACCACAGAGCTCTAATTTGGGAAGGGTTATTGATTTTGTAGGTGCAACCTTTGTTTTACTAGCAATGAGACTTACCTTTACTGTTTCATCTCGGTTTACTATTCTAGCATAAATACATGCAGCATACGCTTGCAGTGACGCATCACTAAACGAGTGCAACTCAATGGAATCAATCCCCTTCGTAAAACTTATCCATCGAGGTATTTGAATATTCTCAACTTCCTTTAATTTGTAGTGATAATTTCTCCATGCTGTCTCCAAGCTCTGAGGCAGAGGTTCATCCCACGCAAGTCCTGCTAACCAAAGATTTTGCATTAAAATCTTTCCAGTAACTGTTACCGGTGCCAGCCATCCGAGGGCGTCATATATTCGCGATATGTTCGAGAGTATACCTCTTTTTGTATTTGGAGTTTCATATTCTTCCAAATTAACCTTGTAAGAAAACGTATCGTTGATGGGATTCCAAAGGACACCTAAGGCCCTTATGATGGTCTGATGCGTAATTTTGAAAGGAATCTGTATTTCTCTATCCTCATCTGGGATATTTTCGAGAACTTCTGTGTAATTACTGGCCCATTTCCTAAGCTTGAAACCTCCTGATATCATAAGCTCTTCCAACATTTGCTGAATTTGAATAACCTCATCAGTTGTATCTCCACCTGACATGATATCATCTACGTAAAAGTCGTGTAGCACTATGTTGGCCTCAGTTGGAGATTTGTGTACTTCATCCACAGCAAGCTGGTGCAAGGTTCTGGTAGCGAGGTATGGTGCTGAAGCTGTTCCATATGTGACCGTCAGGAGTCTGTAATCTCGTATTGGTTCATCAGTTGTATCTCTCCAAACTATCCGTTGATAGTCAACGTTGTCCTCGTCAACCAGGATTTGCCGGTACATTTGTTTGATGTCGGCTGTGAAGACAACTCTGTGTTTTCGCCATCTAACTAAAATACTGAAAAGATCTTCTTGTACTGTTGGCCCCACTAGTAGGTTGTCGTTCAGTGATTTCCTATTTGATGTTTTTCTGGAGGCGTCAAATACTACCCTCAATTTCGTAGTAGTACTAGTATCCTTCATAACTGCGTGGTGAGGCAGATAGTTTGGGTGGTGATTTATCGAATCGTCGTCTGCTATCTCCATATGAGCTTGTTGAACATAATCTTGCATAAATTTACAGTATTGATTCCGTATCTCAGGATTTCTCTTGAACTTTTGCTCCATCTGCATCAGTTGAGCGACAGCAGTATCTCTTGACTTTCCCAAATCTGGTTTCATATTGGATGTATTGAATGGAAGTGTAACAATGTATCTGCCACTCTTTGTTCTCCTGTGAGTTAACTTGTATATCTCCTCGCATCTTTCTTCTTCAATAGTATGTTTATTTTGAGCAACAATTTCCTCCAATTCCCAAAAACGTCTTAGCAATTTATCTACTTCAAGATAGCAATGTAAGTTCTTCACTTGACTCTTTTGAACTGTCCAGTTATGACTGAATTTTACCTCCCCTGACAAAACCCATCCGAATATTGTTTGTTGACCTAATGGCGTACCTTTTGGACCACGAACAATTCCTTCTTGTATAATTTCAGCGTAAACATCAGCCCCCAATAGTAGATCTATCCTTCCAGGTTTGTAGTACATGGGATCCGCTAAGACAATGTCATTAAAATGACCCCAGGAGCTTGTGTTAATTGTAGTACACGGCAAGATTCCAGTAATTCTTTCCAGAAGTAAAGCTTCAATACTTAATTTCCACATGGGTTGATAAACCGAACCGATGACAAGTTCGACCATCTTCGTAGCAACAGCAGCCTTAGTGCCCCCAACTCCTCTGATATGTGTATCGGTGTTTCTTTTTCTCAAACCTAACTTCTGTACAGCAGCTTCAGAAATAAATGTTGCTTCTGATCCTTGGTCGATGAGTGCGCGAAGGACAACATCATGATCATTTTTATCCTTTACTAGCACTAAGGCTGTCGCTAATAGTACATGTTTGGACATTCCTCGATCTACTTCACTAACAGTGTTAACTGATTTTTCGATGATCTTACCTTGAGTTTGATTGTATGCAGTAGAAGCACAGCTAAAATTGGCAACAGGTGCTGCTTCCTTGACCTGAGCCTGCGAATGTAGGAGTGTATGATGCCTTCTATTGCAAATTCTGCAATTAAATTTGCCATTGCATTTAGAAACTGGGTGCCCAGGAGCTAAACAATTGAAGCAGTAAGAATTTTTCTGAGCTATTGCTTTGCGCTGATCGATTGTCATCTTGAGAAACTTGGAGCATTCCCTTAAATAGTGATCTTGCTTACACAGTAGACAACTATTACCTTTTGCCGCAGTATATGCCCCCTTTGAACTACTTATGTGTAATTTGCCCATTTGTAGATCTCGTTCCTTGCATGTTGGCTTAACCTTCGTAATTCCAATGGCCTCGAGAGTTCGGAACCGCGTTTCAATAAATGCAAGAAACTCTTCAAGCGAAGGAAGCTCTGTTGGTTCCTCACGATTACTCAAAGTCAATTCCCACTGTGAATGTGTCTCTGTACTGAGTTTTTGTACAAGAATGTAGATAACGAGAGGATCCCAATTGTCAATCTGAACGTCCAAACCCTTGATGGCCTCTAAGCATTCTGTAGTAGTATCCATCAAGACCTTTAGTGAAGTAGCTGTCTCGCTGCTATGATTAGGTATTGACATAAAGGTCTTCAGAAAAGCATTTATTAACGCTCGCTTGTTATTGTAACGATTCATTAAAAGTTCCCATGCAGGCTTGTAGTTTGCCGCCGTAATTTGCATATGTCTGATGAGATGCTCTGCTTCCCCACTTACATTTGTCTTCAAGTGGTATAGTTTCTGCACAGGTGACAGGGAACCGTTTTCATTCACAAGGGAGTTAAAAAGATCGTGGAATGCTGGCCATGTTTTATAGTCGCCCGTGAAATTTGGTAGCACAACCCTAGGTGGTCGTAGGTCACTTGATTGGGTGTGACATAAAGATTTATCTGTAATATTAAGCTTTTCTGATCCTTCAATCGCATCGTTAATCAAGCCAATTGCCTCAAATGCCATTTCTTCAGTCACGCTAAATTCGTCGGTAGAAAAATAAGACAATTTATCATGTTCTTTCTCATCATACTCCTCAAGGATCAATTCGTTATTTTCTTTATATTGTTCCCATAACTTCTCAATCGCATCTCTACGTTTCTCACAGTACCCCTTACTTGACTTAGTTTGTTTGTTTGCCTTCTTGTAATTTTTAAAACTTTTCTCAATTACTCCCTGCAATTTTGTTTGCTGTTTGATAAGATTTTCCATCGCGCGCTATGTTCAATAACGTGTATATGTGTTCAATCACGTGTGAATATGTAGATTTTACCAAACGTATTGGAAGTGTGACTCGAATCACACAAAAAAAACGCCTTGATATCAATTTGTGGACAATGTGAAAAGTGCGTTAATTATTGCCCAATATATAGAAAAACCGTAGCTATCATAGTGTAAATACCCGTAATTGCAATAATTTCACAGTTCACCTTCAGTATGATGTATGTATATATGCCTATATTCACCGAACTATCAACTATTATGCAGAAATTTATGTATGGGTTAATTTCAACTTGCTGTTAAATAGTCGTAAATTATCTGCTATTATATAATGTCAAAAAAAATGTAAAGAAAGCACAAAATTGTAAAAAATAAGAAAAAGCAAGTTACTGACTTCTTCTTTGTTTTATTTTCCACAGGTTTATCTTTGTTAGCCCGTCAAATGTATACAATATTAATTTTTAATTTTACATGATAAAATATCCGCTATCGAATCTGTTATTCGTGCAGTCTATCCAGTGTGGATGTATGTTCAATCGTAATCCGTAGAATTCTTTAATTTAAGATTTATCCTTACCCCTGATCAGCTTATGGCAATAAGATTAAAAAATATAATGAAAATACTCACAGCTTTTCACAATCCGGATTTGAAGGACCAAAAAAATGTGGGGGAATTCACTAAGGTAGGACAATGGACTGTAGTTGTGGTTGCATCACATGTATTGTGAAAAGAGAACACCACTGAGTACTTTCAGAAATCTTATAATTCATTCTTAAAATGTTAAAGTATTTCACAATGCACTTGGTATAACTGATCGCGTTTTTACAATATCTTACGGGTATCTGACTGTGTACGATAATTATAAAATTTGCTTTAAATGAAATGCCTGTAACTATTCGACATCCGATGACTTTGAGATCACAGTAAAAAGTGCCCGTTCTCCTATTTATCACAGCCACTGGCCACTATGCCCACGATCTCGGTCACGTTACGGGACATAACAATGGAATGCAAAATTACAATGTATAACAAATTAAGCTATGATAGTGTATACATGATAATGAACTATAGAATTTATTTACAGAATTAATACTTGATGGATGATACTCTATGGTACCAGGGCCGCATTCTATGTATGAGGAAAGTTTTTGGTGATAAATCTGATTTGTTCAAATGAACATGTTGACTTTCATTTCAGTGTTTTGATGATCCAAACAGAATTATTTAAGTTTCTCTTCAGAAAAAGTAAGGAGCAAGCCGTTGATATTCTATGGTTGTAAATTGATACGCGGTCTTCTTTTTGTCAACTCTGTAATCTTAGCTAGTTCATTTCGACTGTCGCTATTTTAGCTCCTTTAGTTGAGATATGTACGGATATCACGACATTTATTTTGATGTAGCTCTTCTATGGATAGTTCCTCAGAATACGAATCCACTATTGGAGGCAGGTTATTGGTTTGAGTTCCAACTGCCCAGAATTTAGGTTGCAAATTTATTCCGAATTTTATTTCATTTTCTAGAATTTACATACATTCACTTCCAGTAATTTTTATATTTTTGTGAATTATAATCATGATCGTAACGTCAGGACCCCAATAGATAAGAGAGAATTCTCATGTCATGCTGTAGATGCGAGATCTTCTTCATGTACTTTAGTAATATTCAGTGTGATAATTTACGCTCTGATTTTCTGCATCATACTTTCTCGTTCTGCTCATATAGCCGGAAAATTTTCGAATCACTTTCACTCAGATCAAAACGTTTCTATGAAATGCTGTAATACAGCAAAAATTTCAAAGCGAACTAATTGGAAACTTTGAAATGACCACCCGTTCTTTAATATTATATGCTTACACCTGCAATCCAAATCCTTAATTTGATACCTATCCATAGAGAAACCCTAAAAGTTTCCTACGCTAGTACCAGCTACTTTTAATTAGAAGTACTCGACTGCAAGTTGAAGTACAGCAGCAAGGCAGAAAGCCCTAAGCTTTTCTCATTAACCATTTCACACTCTTTGCTGAAGTCTTAGTTCTAAGGAGTCATGACGAGCATTTGTGAAACTAAGTAGGTAAACTTGAAGCAACTTTTCAGATTATATACACTACCTACAATTCATTATAGGTATCCAACTCATATAAGTAGGTACTATATACCAATTATTATCAGAACAGAATGAAAGTAATCCAAAATGCAATGAAAATGCCACGACAAATGCAAAAGGACTTCCGTCCTAACTCCTTGACGAATGCATACTACAAAATGTCCCCGTGAATTCCAATTAATTCAGGCGAAAGTTTCAAATCTAATTACGACAAATACTTCGTCGAGCTAAATAAATGAGAGAGAGAACAATTTTAAAAGGAGTTTAACAATTAATTCTTTTCCACTTTAGAAATTAACTTGGCTCGGTTCGTTTGCTCTTTATAGCTTGCTCCAATGAATAAGAATTTTCATAAAGAAGGAGAAAGAAAAATTGCAAATTTCTTGCAACAACAAAATAAGAAAATCATTGGAAAGTCACGAAATACCAACGTTGATGTTTAAAAATGTGCTTTTAGTCCTTCTACTTTTACGTGTCAGAATAGTTTTAGTGTAAACCTTAAGTGGGATACAGAATAACATTTACAAAGTGATTTTTAAACGAGTGCCACTTAAGGTTAGAAAATGTTGCTTTTCTTTAATATTTTACTCTACTAGAAAGAAAATCCAGCGGGTGAAGGACTATTTAAAAAAAAAAATATTTATGGGTCACGAGATTGAGAAATCCAACCCTTATCATCGTACTGCGATCGAATTAAAACTTTTGTGATATTGTTCCTAAATTATTAGAAGCCACTCAAGTTTAAAAAAAAACTTTTGATGAATGCAATAGTTTTCTTAGATCCCAACTGTACCTACCGAATACACCTTATTCGAAGGCCTTGAACACATTTGAACGTAAGTAAAGCCTTGGTGCAATTACTTTGTAGATACAATTTTTAAGTACAAAGAACATTTCTTTGTACTTTTGTTTTAGAAATTTAAATAAATAGGCGGGCACTTTTGACTCCCAAAATAAACTTAAATACTTGCCTTTAATTACTTCAGTACTTACAGATGGTATTTAAGTACTTTTTGATTGCTTTTAAGTCCTTAAGAGATCAATTCTAACACAGATATTCATTTATTGAAAACACTGCGGTACAAAAACCGACCAACCATCAGAGTTTTGAATATTATTAATAAAAGTAAACAAGAATCCACATAACATAGTACAGAGAACTCTGGGCCTTATATGTATTTATTTTTAATAACTAGAGAGGTTTCATTAGACATGTATTAGCCATGTAATCTTTTAATTGCTCAGTAAAATATTTTAACTCACATTGCCCTTCATTTTCGTCCATGTAAAGTACTCAACAAAAATATCAATTTAGATACTAGCGAACCTGTAGGTAATAAAATTTACTATACGTAGGTATGCGTCCAAAAAGTGAGAAAATTCATTTAAATTAGCCTAGACCTAGACCACAGAGCACATTAGAGACATCTACCGCAAAAGACAGAAACCCAACCTCTGACAAAACCATACAATTTAAAATGAAAATTTGCAGTTCACATAAATTGAAAATTTTTAACGAGAATTAACAAATAATTATAAAAAGCGCCACTAAAAATGAAAAAATCTCGACGTTATTTGCTAGATATAGGCCTTGTCTTTCTAAAACAGTCACAATTTAAAGAAATGAGAATACTTACCAACAGGAATTTGCTTTAAAAGACTTCAATTTTTAGCACTTTTTTACAAGTTTCCAAGCTTATATCTCCATTCCGATACACTTTTTTTAATTTTTGTCGACGATATTTACTAGACTTCTTCATTACCTTTAATTTAAGATATAAACCATTATTCTACTACAAATAGTTTGTCAGAAATTTGCATTGAAAAATGTATGAAACTTGCAAATATTGGTACTGACTCCTACAGATACAATTTTTCTAAATTATAAAACAAGTTAAAAAAAAAGAAAAAAGAAAATTAAATATAATAAGGACTTCTATAAGAACTTAGTTTCCTTTTAGAGCTAAATTTGAAAATTTACCGTAACTTCTTCTGTGGAGATCATGAATATAATTCATAATAGCACAGGAGTAATAAATATTATACTATAAGTATTTCAATGTGCCGCTTAAATGCACCGACAGTGCCTGCAGTTTGGGCATTCAAGGGAAAGTTATTCCATAGACGGGCAATTTTGACATGATAAGAATCTTCCATGTAAGATTTATAGAAACGTTGGAGCAATATATTCCTATTACGTCGTGATAGTGTGAACTGGAAAAATTCTCGTAACTATCTAGGTAGATCACAATTACTTAGATTATGTATATAAGAAAACTAGAGCACGTCGACGCAAATAGGTGAATAGTGGCAGCCAAGCACTCGAGATCGAAATGGCGAGACATGGTCTAACCTGCGAAGTCCATAAACAAAGCAGATGCAGTCGATGAAAGCTACCTCCATCTTACGGGCACAGCAACTATCCAATTTAGGAAATATAACACTGCCATAAGTGAAGTGGGGCACAATTAAAGCTTTAATTAATTTGAGGCGATTTTCAGTAGATAGGATACTCGCTGAGAGCAAGAGACTCCGAAGCCCTGCATAAGCTTTTCTGATAATGCTCTTAACGTAGTCGCAACACTTAATTTCGCTATTTAAAATAATAACAAGAGTAGTGACTTTATTTAGCATAAGCAGCGAAACGTTGTTTAAGACTATAGTTGGTATATCAGAAGAATTCAATTTTTGATTGTAGAAATAAATATAGTGAGACAAGATAGGATTCAAAACCAACTGATTATTCCTCGACCAGGCATTGATTCTGTTGAGATCACAGTTCATTCGATCAATGCAGTCTTCTAAGAGTCCAAGAAGGTCTATTGAGATATAACTGGACATCGTCCGCATATAGAAATGGATATTCACATCTTGGAGAATGTCAGGCAAGTTATTTATAAACAGACTGAAAAGCAAAGGACCCAATATAGAACCTTGAGGGACCCCATTTATCAGTGGTAGTGAAGTAGACAATACTTCGTTGGCTTTGACTCGCTGTTTACGGCCGGTTAGAAAGTTGTTAATTAAAACAACGGCTGAGTTGCTCAAATTGAATGAGTTAGCTAGTTTATCGAAGAGGATACGGTGATTCACGCTATCCAAAGCCGTAGAGAAATCAAAAAGTACTAGGACCATAAAATGGTCTCGGTCTAGAGCGCTTCTTATGTCAGAAGTTACTTTCAACACAGCTGTCTCACAGCTGTGAAATCGCAGGAATCCCGATTGCCAACCCGTCAGAAAATCACCTTGGTCGAGATATTCAATTATCTGTTTATACATAAACTTTTAAAATATTTTGGAAATAAAGCACAAAATACTAATTGGGCAATAATCCGCTGCAGATTCTGGAGAGGATTTTTTCGGAATGGGCGTGACGGTTGCAAACTTCCAAGCACTGGGAAAAAAACATGATGTCAAACACGAATTCATTATATATAGCATGAGTTTAATGAACCGTGGTGGTAGACTATCAGGTCCACTAGCTTCAGATTTGATTGAGGGTATAGCAGCAAAAAGTTCACTATAATCGACTCCTCTAAAAGAAAAGCTATTGCCATTATTATTATTGGACACAGACAAAGATCTTGTTGAATTACCTATGCATGGAGTGGAATTACTTAGCTCATTGGGTGCAGTACTGAATGATGTAAAGAATGCGTTCAGTTCCTCAGGGTCGAGATCAATTTTAGAATTATAATTACCTCCTTTCACGGCCCCAGCTTGTCGTAAATTTCGCCACAGCGTCCTTGGACTAAAAATTTGGTTAAATTTGGAGCTGATATATTGGTGCTTTGCTCGTCGAGCTTCCGTGGTCGCCCTATTAACGGGTATATATTTTCTTTTATTGGTACATATTTTTCAAAGAGGTAGTTAATAAGGGATGAGAAAGTCTCTACTTGACCGTCGATTGATACGCAGCAAAAGATTTTATTCCACGCCAGATGCAAGCATTTATCAAATAAACGATTTTCATAGATATTTTTGTAGTTACGATATGTATACCTAATAATAGAGGGTGCGTGAACTACAGGAAAGTCATAAATTAAGAAGAAAATATCAAGATTCAGGGTGCTGGGGGGGGGGGGTTAATTTGGTTGTGTAAAATTACTTTATTCGAATCTGTAACCATGATTAAGTCAAATAATGAAGGATTCGCTGCATTAAAGTACGTTGGAAAAGAATTGTAAAAACCGATCTGATAAATTGTCTTGACGGCATAGGTTGACATTTAGATCTCTTCCTACAATAACATTAGCATAGATTTGGGACATACTTGACATGGAGTACTCAAACTCCCGAGCGTTAACATCATCGAAAACCATTGGGGGGCAGTAAACTGCGCACACTAAGCATGTTTCGTTTCCTGATCTAACCTCTACACTGATAAATTCAATGGGCAAGTCCATCGACAAAGAAACAGCCCTTGCTTTAAGACAATCCTTAATGTATATTGCCACCACGCCACCCAAACGATTCTTCATATCATTTCTAAATAGAGTATATCCAGGGATAGCAAAGAAGGATGAAGCCAAATTACTGTTTAACCATGTCTCGCCGATTAAAATCACATGAGCACTGGACCCAGAAAATATATAGCGAATCTCGTCTATCTTATTCCGGATACTTCTTGCATTTAATGTGCAGACATTAATTCCTCGAGAACGATGACACATAATCTTAAGCAAAGCTCTTACTTTGTCCAAATCTATCCATATTCATTGGAGTGATGGCAATGGTAACTGTCGGGAAGGTATTTAAAGGCACATTGATTCGAAAAATTTTTCGTTAAAATAAACATGATCTCTACCGCAGACTAGTATTACATAAAAATAAAAATTATTGGAAAACAAAACAAAAGAACAAAGAAAAAAAACTAAGATTGAAAAGAAATAGAGAAAGGAAAAAAAACACAGAATAAACAAAAGAGAGAAAAAAAGCAAAATTAAAATGCTTAGATAAGCAAATAGAATTGAAACCAGAAACAAGATAAGAATTTGAAATCAAATACAGTGAATGAAAATTAAGTTAGAATGAGTAAATATTGTAATTAAAATTAAAGTATACTTAGTACTTGAAAGGAATTAAAAGTTGCGAAATATCTACTTATAAACAATATTGAAATCTACTGCAGTGCTACTTTTATGGTATTTAAAAAACTAAAATAAGTAATAATTTTTGTGCGAATTATAACTACAAGAATACAAGTCCTGTTTTTTTTTTTCAGTCGAATTTCTGATAATTTTTTATGTATGTATTATTTGAATATAATATAGGGTGATTTTGAGTTGGTGGTCGTAAATGAAACAGGAAGTAGGTTGAATTATTAGAATCAAAAATGATATGGGGGGACGCAGATGTGTCCCTTATGAGTTAGGGGGATTAATTATTTTGCGGACTTTTTCTCCCAAAAACCCCGTAACATTCTAAGGTTTCCAAAAGTTGCAAGAAAGTGGAACACTTATCAAGTTTCTTTGCGGGAAAGTTGTTAAAATTAAAAAAAAATGGAATATTTTCAATTTTTTTTACTTTGACTTTGACGTCATATAATTAGTCACATGAGGGGAGATAGGGGAGCATGGTTCGACAATTCTTGGTAAGCTTCGACGGTTTACTATCATCTGAGCTGACACCCATAAATGTTCTGTAACAAGGAAGTTAGTAAAATCACAATATAATATAGTATACTGTGGTCAACTCTCTTCCCACCCACTGTACGAATACCTCTTCTACCTTATTAGATGTATTCTTAGTTAATGAAAGCTCATCGGTATACTCCCACAAACAGATGCCGTTTTCGACTTTTCAAGACATGATCTTATTTATCTAAATTACAATATTGGGGGATTTTCTAATATTGCAGAGGAGTTTTATTATCGCAATTTTAAGGCCATCCCTATGGATGATCTGTTTTCCGAGGCTTCTGAAGTAAATTGGCACAGTGTACTCACTATGTCATCGATTGATGAACAGGTAGCTCATCTTGAATCTCTCATTAATCACCTCTTTGAAAAGTGCGTTCCCATTAAAAGATGTCGATTGATCGATCCCAGCTGCCCTTGTCTCACTCCGAGAATTCGCAATCTTATTGAACGCCGGAATGTGACTTTTGCTAGGTGGAAACGCTATCGTTTGCCTGAACTGCAGACTGAATTTAAAACGTTGCGCAATCGAGTCACTAAAGAGATACGGAATTCAAAGAAATCATATTTTGGCACTAAACTCAATTCAAATCTTTCTGCGAAGCAGCTTTGGCGTAGCTTGGGTAATATTGGCATTGGTCGGTTAAGGGCCCCTGAAGTCTGCGAGGACGGGGATAAGCTGAATCAAATCTTCGCAAATCATCCATCACTGCAGCGCCAAAGCTCAGATATCACTGTGGATAGGAATTGGCACGAAGGCTTTTCTTTTGCTAGTGTTACATCAAATGATGTTTTTTTAGCCGCCTTTTCCATTAAATATGATGCTGTTGGCTTAGATAACGTGCACCCTAAATTTCTCAAGCTTATATATATTTATATATTTGTCTACCAGCGTTAACTCATATCATCAACTCCGCTCTCTTCAGGTCAGAATTTCCCAATAATTGGAAAATAGCAAAAATTATACAATTATATATTTGACGACATCCGAACTACCATGGATTCAGATATGCTAACAATTCTGGTACTCTTAGACTTTTCGAAAGCTTTTGATAGCATTGCTCACCAGCTAATGGTGGAGAAACTATCATCGTTATACGGATTTTCTGGTATGGCATGTAAGCTTATCACCTCGTATGTTAGCAACAGGTATCCGAGAGTTTTCTGTAGCAATCAACTCTCCAACAGCATCGGCATTACTTGCGGCATTCCGCAGGGTTCAATCTTAGGACCATTATTATTTACACGCTTTATACATGATCTTGTGACTACTATTAGTTATAGCAAATATCATATGTACGTGGATGATGTTCAAATATACTTATCCTCACCCCTCGGTCTAATTGAAGATAGTGTATGTAAAATCAAAGATGATCTCTCTTGCATTTATCGATGGGCCACGAATAATAAACTTTTGCTCAATACAACTAAGACTAACGCAATTGTCATCTATAAGAACGAACTGGATACATCCTACTTCCCGCAGATCCTCCTCAATAATAATGTTATAAAATTTAAAAATTCTGTCAACAATCTGGGTATAATCTTAAATAGTACACTTACATGATGCGACCACATAAACAGCCTTGTGTCTAAAGTCTATGGTGCTCTCCGCAAGCTCTCTGCCTCTGCTAACTTTTTACCTTTGTTTACAAGATTAAAAATCGTTAAAAGTTTAGTATGCCCGATTCTTACCTACGGCTGTGAAATATATTACCAACTTGACTCTGTATCAATGAGGAAATTGACTGTTGCATTCAACTCTGCTGTCAGATGTGCGTACAACCTGAGACAATATGATCACGTATCATCATATGTTAAAAATTTATTTGGATGTGGTCTACACTCATATCTCAAGTATCGAGCGGTTCTATTCCTCTTTAGTTTGATTTGTTCTCGTAATCCTGAATACTTATATGAAAAAATCAGCTTTGCTCGCTCTAACCGTACTCTGACCTTGCTGTTACCTCGTGCAGGCAGTGTTGCTACAGGACGGCATTTTTTTGTCGGGACTATCAGGCTGTGGAATGATCTCCCATTTGAATTAAGGCGTGACAGCTTCCGGCGAAATATTTTCTTACATTTCTCGAATTTATAGCTATAACTAAACTATATCTACTTTGAAATCTTCAAATCAATTGGTAAATATAAGTAAGTGCATATAAATAGGTATATATATATATATATAATGAATTTATGAATTTTCCATCATTCTAGACTAATTATAAATAATTATTTTCGTACATTAATTGTTTCTGTGCATATCTACCTACACATAATTAGAAGTTAAGGCTTAATTGTGTAGAGTTTACATTAAATAAATAATAATAATAATATACTCGTAAGTATATAAAAATTGTAAATGCGAAAATGTGCCAAATTTTAAAACTCTTTCGTAAAGTTGCCATACATAAAAATCTCAATTTTCATTACATATTTGACCTCGAGAACGAAACAACATAAAAAGCGAACATTTTATACATGACTCTCTCGAAAAATTCAGATCTTGATCTAAGCTAAAAACTGACGAAATCCAAAACCACTTTCGTGGATTTATATTGAGAACTTCTCAGAGAGGTCTCAAATGTGGGGTAATTACAAAACAAATTTAAAATGTGATTTCAAAGATGAACTAAATCAGGTAAACTTTTCATTAGGTTGGAATTAAAAGTTTTTTTTAAACATATAAGCCTAGTACTAAGGTCAGCGCTAAGCGCAAGCTAAAAGATATTTGCGAAAATTTGTCCTGAATTTCAACGAAAACGGTACTAAGGTCAACGCGCTAAATTTGCCTTGGGTTTTGATTAGAGATGGCACCACCAGTAAGTCTTCAAAAAATTAAGCTTGAACTTATTCGCCCAGGCCGTTCAAATGGGTCCAATCGGGCAACTGCTTCCTAGGGTTGCAATACAAAAAACTTTGGTACGTGGTGTTTTCAAATCGGGTTACCCGTTCTTGGTGTTGGAATACAAAACTTTTGTTTTTCACTTATATATTGATTATAATTAATAAATCTTAATATTATGTGGAGGAATTGACATAAAACAGTTATTTTATATTTATAATATAAGTTACTTATGTATATATTACTCTATATAATTATTTAAATAATTATTTATAATAACTTATGATATATAGGTATATTTATATTAAATAAATTTTATATAATAAAATATTAAACAGGTAATTATATGGTAGCTGCCTGAGAAGGCGTCGAGGTTGAGAGTTCATATTTTGTACACGGTGTTTTCATAACAATCGCAAATGCAGTTCAAAAATGGACCAATCTAACAATTTTTTCGTAGGGTTGCTATACAAAAATATCGTGTTTACTAAATATTTGGGCACTGCCTGAGAACGCATCAACGTAGAGAGCTAGACTCTCCCACGCATGTGTATGCTCGCGCAATCATACCACGCGCAACCTCACACACGCTCACGAACACGCGCACTCCCTCTACCCACACACGCATACACAGATACCCTAGAGTACGGAATCGGGCGAGATCAAGTCAGATAATAGCTTATATATTATGCATCTCCAACCACCCTACACCCACCCCCTCCGATCAAGGTATCTATCTTATCGGCGGGCAAAGCCGACGGGCTCCCCCTAGTTAGTTTATATATATAAAAAAAAATAAGTTCTTTTATTTTCTTATTATTCATGCGAACAATATTATTGAAAATACATATTACCTATTATTTTTTATGTCGTATCAGAGGATGTACATGAAACAGGACATTGCATATTTTCGGCAAGCTTTTCATATTGTGGTTCATATGGTACATATGTACATGTAAACATGCTTCCAAATGTTCATCTCTCAAACGAGAGTGGTGTTTTGTTTTAATTGCATTCATGGTAGAAATTTTTTTTCGCAGAGTTAAATGAACGGAAGAATGTTGTTAAGTTTGCTGCGCATCTCCATTATTATGGATATTTTTCTTCACGAATTCCAATAACTATTTCGAGACGAAACTCTTAATTTCAAAACTATATCGAATTTTAAGTTAAGGATTTCGTTCTCAACTAGTCCACATCCAAACATTCTTTTAATTTTATTAATATTTCCATTATGTTTATTTCATCATTCAATGGGAATCAAGTGATAAATAAATTAAGAAAAAATATCAAAAAGAATGAAGAATTCTGTATGGACTGTGCTAAATTCATTTCTTATTTTGGTTTTATTAATGTTAATTGCTGAGACTCGTTCTACATTAGTAGAGGCATGAGGAAGAACATTAAAAAAAAATTAAGATAAATTCTAAAAAAGAATTTAGAAAGTTTACGAAAAACTAAAGAATCATCGAGTCTAAAATCAAGAACGCGTAGCTCTCCCTATTCACCGCCTAACTTTGGTAGAGTTAGAACGAATTAAACGGAATTAAAACAAGTAGAAAGCTAGAATTGATCTAAGACCTGAAGCGTTCTTTGCATATATTTCTATAACAGTTTGTAGGACAGGAAAAAACATCAAGAAGGGGTTGCCCGATTAGGTCCATTTTTGAGACTGTATTTACTATTTTTATGAAAACACTATGTACAAAATTTCAGCTCTCGATGTTGACATGTTCCCAGATAGTGTTCAAATATATAGTGAAAAACGAACTTTTTGTATTGCAACCCCACGAATGAGTTACCCGATTTGTCCCATTTTCGAACTTAATTATACTTTTTTTTTTAAAGACTGGGTACAAAATTTCAGCTCTCCAGGTACACGCGTTTTCGAGTTATCGTGCGGAGGGACGGACAGACGGACGGACGGACAGACGGATATGCAAAACTCATAATAACTTTTAATTTTGTGCATGGGTCTCCAATCCATTTTGCTCTACCATAATTATTTCTGGGTGTTACAAACGGAATGCCAAACTTAGTATACCCTTTAGATTTCATCTAGTGTATAAAAACTTAAATTAACAAAACACTTTTTTCGTGTCGAGATGTGAACATATAAGACAAGCGGCGCGTAACTGTCGACGCTTTGGCCTCCTCTGATATATGGTACGCATGCAGTAAGTTGTGACAATAATTTTTCACGTATTAAGGGGAGAAATTTTTTTTAAATTTTTATTTTTAAAATGTCTCTTTCAGCAGATTTTCCTAAACCAACCTACAATAATGACGATAATACTATGTGGTATGGATGGAGCGTATCACTTCATAATTTATGCTGCACGATTTAAGCCAAACATTTCATCATACCCCTCCCACCAATCCTATTATTAAAATGCATATTTTTGTTTATCTAAAAACATTTCATTGATATTATTTTCATAAATCTCACGCAATTTCGATACTTATTACGATAATTTGCGAATAAAACAAGGAACTTAAAGGCAATTAACGTATGCACATACAGACAAACTACACCATTTTGAGTATTTACATTCCGTAAAAAGTTTAATGGAAAATCAGTGACAGCAAAAACCACTTCCGCTCCCCCATTCCTATGCACTACCGTAAAATATTTAAAACAAAATGTTCAGTTTCAGAGCAGATACCAGATACCAATTAGCCACTAGCATGATGTTGAATTTAATCGTCTATATTCACTTTATTGACAAAAAATAAATTAAATTTCGCATTGGATGAGATCAACGTGTGGATAAATTCTAGTTTTTATAAGCTACATAAAGTTTACGAAGCATTTTACAAAGATAGGTACCCAAAATCTAGAGTCTCGAGTATGTCTGCAATCCTGATGATACAAAAGGATTAAATTTTATATTTTTCTGCTAATTGTGTTTTCTATGAATATTCATGAGAATATTTTCACGTCTTTTAATTATGCTAGGTTGAGTAAATTCAACTGTTTACTGTTTTTTTGTCGATTTTACAGATTGTTTTGGTTCCAATTTTATTTACATATTTATGATTATTTTTAAAGAAGAAGAAACAAAACATTTCAATCTCTCTTTCTTGTAGCTTGTCTTAAGATGTAAAGTAGACAAATTTGTAGGTATGTAATAAAACTTTTTTTTTAGTCAAAACCGCAATACCGAACAACATATGCTAACAAATTTTTTAAAAGTTTTATTTACTATTGAGACCCCTCAGGACTGTCTTGTTTGCATTTCTATTTTGAAACTATAATCCTTTCCTATTATGTACATAAATGTAGCAGTTTCTCCTACTGGGATCACTAGCACTTTTTTTTAATATTTTAATTTCTAGCCCTAAATTTTATCTATCTATGATATGCCAAACATTAGGAAGGTAATCTTCGTCTACGAGATATTAATTTTAATGTCAACCGTATACTCAAACTAAGGCAGTATTTAAAAAATAACTAGACACATGATATTAAGGTTTAACATTGATGACACAATCAAATCTACGAAGACCAAACACAAGCCTTATGCAGTTATTAAACGAGATATTAAGCATTCTAGTGCAACAGGAGTCATGGAGTTTAAGGAGAACTAAGCCTGAGTAAAAAAAAAAAAAATGTAGTAACAAGAATCTTAAGTTTAGTTTTACGCTTTTCTCCAAGAACTAATTGAACGTTCTAATCAAATTGCTGTTCATCGCGTGAACCACAATCTTCAGTAAGGCCAATTTGGACCTGCATGAATGAATCCCTGACGAATCTCGCTATTTAAAGAAAGAAAGTCAGAGATCAAAACAAACATTCTGACCTGAGTTTACCATCTGAAATGGTGAATTTAAAAAGATCCAAACAAAAAGAAAAATCCACTTTCGTAAAAGAAAAGTGGTGTTTTCATCTTAAGAAGAGCATATGAACTTTTAATATATTTTGGTCGAAATCCAGATTGCCAATAGCTCATATAGTTGTTTTCTAGAAGGTAATCTTGAAACTGCCAATACAATAGCTTTTCGAAAACTTTAGAAAAAAAATATAGCAGATTAATGAATCTCAAATAGATGGGCAAAGCAGACGCGACACGCGACCTTTGAAGGGATATCTATTACATTCGTAAATATCGAGGCAGTGGAAAATTGGGCTTTCGTAATTCAGGTGTTCACTACATGTGGAGTATCCATATTTATCTCATTTGGGTTGAGATTGTTTTCGATCATCTTATTCCCACATATGATGAAATAGTTTTCTTTACGATTATAGTATGCACGTTTCGCTGTGCGAATATTAGCATTTATCCTGTTACTTAAGGATTTGCATAATGTTCGGCTTTCGGCTTTCGGCTTTCATCTATTTTTAATCAAGGCTACCTAAAATTTAAAAAAAACTCCAGCTCCATTTGAATTTCTACAGTAAATTAGGGACAGACGTTAAATTTAATTCTGTTTTTGTGCATGGGATCGTATTTTTATTATAAAAATGTTCAATTGACTCATTAAAAAAAGCTTTTTCTTATCGAGATAAGTCATATTACACATAAGGGATTCTCTACGTGAGTCTTATGTATAATATGGCGCACCTCGATGATATGAAATGAAATCGGATAGCTTTTAACGTCATTAATCACTTTAAAAAAAACAAAAACGACAACAAAAATGAAGAAAGTTAGATTCGGTTAAGTATAATTACAAAATAGGTAACATCTATACATATTCGCAGGATTGTACCGTACCCTAAGAAGTTCTAGTTCAACACCGAATTTCTACACATAAGGGTTGATGGTATTACCATGTTGCAAATTTAATATTTGAAAAAACATACCTAACAAAACTGTCCTGGGTTCAATCTGATCTACTTGCAATATGAAAAAGTTTATTTTTTTTTTCTTTAAAAAACCCGGTAGATATACTATCTAGATATTAACCCATTAATTCCTACTGCAGCGTATACGCACAAATATTCCTGGTGAAATAAATACTGCAGTAAAGAAGTGGTGTGTCAGAAGTTTTATAACTAAGATAGAGGTATAATATTCACTAAAAATAATCGCTAATGAATTCTTGTTCCACTTTCCGAACTGTTAGGACCTACATTTTTTCAAGTCATTTTCTTTGTGTGTATAAAAATCCAAAACGATGACCCGCCGTATGTAAGTACATTTATTTTGTTAATTGTTTAAGAAAAACCAAAAACATATGTTGATCAGTATTATTCTGTTTTATTATTATATCGAATTATTTTCTTTTGCTGAGGTGATCCTTCCTGCTTCTTGGCGGTCTGAAGATCTGTGAAGCGTATACGCTTCACTCGACCATTCTTAGTTCAAGTTATTATTTTTCGATGAGCGCATACGCTTCACTCGTCCATTTGCCATATTCTCTTCTGTTGTTCATTTTTTATGGAATGTCAGCGCCTTTTCTCAACTTCGATTGTTTTTTCTTAACTGATTGCTCAATATAGAAAATATTTTACGCCCATGGAGATGCAACATGGGATAGATTCATGGATGGATGATGATTATGATGTCGCAGAAGTTGTTGAGCCGGTATTTTTTGAGCCATCATCGGCATCTGATTAGCAGTCGGAAGAAGATTCTTGTGATGAGGAAGGTGGAGGAACATTTTTTAATTTACCAAAACAACAACTGGAAGACCAGTGTGAGATGACTGTGGGAGATGGACGAGCTGATAGATATCATTACCAGATGATGAATTAGAAGCTGTATGGAGTACGTCAAGGACGACTGATATTTTAGAAAACTCTTTTCCTAATTTGGAAGTTGAATTGATAAATTCAGTAGCAGCGACACCTCCATTATTTGATATTGCAGATTATAATATTCATTCAGAAGATGGCACTCAGCCACTTCTATTACCACAACAGCACATAATGGCCACTTGAAAAAACTCCGCAGATTTGGGAACTTAAACCATTTACAGATGCGTTGAAATTACGATTTGCTCGAAACTTTCGGCCGGAAAATGATTTGCTATTTATGACGAGGCAATGATCGAATACTACGGGCACCACGGGTGTAAGCAGTTTATTCATGGCAAACCATTGCAACTTTTTGTGTTTTTTTGTATTTAAAAACATCGTTAGGTTACCTTTACATATGGAAATGTACCAGGGATATAATCCTAGTGTTACACGCCACTTGGAGTATAACTTATTTTCTTTGTTGTTGCACTAGCCTTACTCGGGTAGCACCAATACTTGTCTTCAGTAAAAACTCAGGAAGTTTTGGGCGAGGGTTTAATTTAATTCTTCACTGCACAGTTAGTCACACAAAGTTCCTTTTACTTGGTTACAAAAAACTTTCTTTTATTATACTGAAAAATACTAGACTTTACAAAGACTTTCTTTAATTAAACAGATAAATACTGGATTTTACACTAGAACTCTTTAGACACTTTAAACACTGGAGGCCTTACCTTGGGTAGGGGGACTCTCCAGGTTGAACACTTGAAAACTTCTCTTTTCTGCCTTCGCTTCAACAGCCTATTTATTTAAAATCGAACCAATTCTTTAACCAATCAGAATTGGTCGATTATGCGCTTTCCTATTTTGTGGGAATTGTCGGGTAGACAATTCCATATGCATGCACATGTTCCGATTTTTGTCCAAACGGAAAACGCTCAAATGACAAAAATCGAATAAACAATTGAAAATCACAATTCTGATATTTGTTTAAACGGAAACGCTCGAATTTCAAAAATCGGTCAACAATTGGGATATCACAAAAACAATTAAAAATGACAAAAACAATCAGAGACAATTTTCAGGGTCACCAGTAGCATATGGAAAATGATAAACAAATTTTAGATTACATAATAGCACTAGACCGACGGTCAGTACTGAGAAGGGATCGTATATCATGTTTTCGTTCTTATGAACGGTAGCTACTTCGCGGTGACGTGTTTATTTGATTGTCTAGCGGGTGCCCCGAGGAATGTTGAAATAAGACACCTGTTTCTGAGTGTGTTAATGGGTTAAGGTTTTTGTATGTTGGAAATGATCTTGTCATGATATCATGAATAGTATGTTAGGTTTATTTTTAGGTTTTTGTGATATGAGGAAATGATATATGTAGATATTGCCTTTTGGCTATTGAATAATGCATTTGGATAATTAGAGAATGCAATTATTGGAATGTGTGTTATGAATATGGAGGAGGTGATGTGGATTTATGACACTAGGACAAACCCAGAGACACACCACAGTCGCATCCACGTTGTTAATGCCAGTCAGCTCCGTTTCAAGATATTCCAGAGCACAACATAAACGTATTTAGATTCCATGTCCAATGTCTATACAGCAATATAATCTATATATGGGAGGAGTAGACCATATGGACCAAAATGTTGTCGCATAAAGAGTAGGTGCTCGAGAAAAAAATTGTGTTATCCAATTTTTACATGGCTGGTGGATGTTTCTGTCCAAAATTCGTGAATAATTAATTGTAAAGCAGACCACAAGTTCACTCAGTTAAAGCTTCGGAGAAGCATTAGACACAAATTCTGTGGCGCATACAATGAACTTCGACCACCTTCTGGCTATCGACGGCCCACTGGAATATTGAAAGATGAAGCCTGATATGATTAAGTTGGCCATCTAGTTGGAAAAACTACCAACAAAAAACGACGACGATGCGCTGGCTACGGTTGTAAAACTCAATAGGTCTGTATGTTTACTCGAAAGGTTTTATCCAGGCTTCAATGTTTTTACGCAGCCTGAAAGTTTTTTACCCATAACTAGAAAAATTTTCAAATTGTCTGTTAACCATATTTCATTATCATCTAGTATTATCCCCTCTACCGAAAGAAAGTTTTTACCTGAATTTTACTCAGACATTTTTACACAAAAGTAAACATATAGACTTATTGTATATTATTGAATGTGTCAAATGCGATGTTGGGTTATGTTTTTACCTAGAATATTTTTTTTTATCTGGAACATAATTTTTATTTTATTTGTAAGAAGAATAAGAATACTGTTTTTGTTAAGCTATTGCATTTTCGTTACATTCATTGTTTCTAATTAAAAAAACTAGTCGTCCTCTATTTTGGTTTATCTTATTTAGACAAATTAGTACTGAGAATGGCCGAGTGTAGCGTATACGCTACAGACGGCAAAACCCAAACGGATTGAAGAAATCAAAAAACAGTTTTGTTTTAAGCTTCATGGGCCTCCAAGCATACACCACACAAAATTACAGATCTCTCCACGTATTGGGTCACTTTCGGTTTTAATGGGTTAATATTCGTTTTAGTAAAAAAAAAAAAAAAAAAAACTACTGAAAGTAAAATTGGAATGAAATGAAGTTGAATTAATGATTGTGATGATGATGATAATTATGATAACAATGATATAAAAGTGATAATTATCATTAAAGGAAGATTGTCACTTATCCCCACACAGACTTCCTCCTCTGTCTAGTCTGGTTAATTCGAACTGGTAATACTGTTCTTTAGAAATAATCTTAATTCGAATTAACATAAAAAACAAAGGTCATGAAATTTTCTGAAGGAAAACAAATCTCTCCATAAAAGGAGAAACAGTACTTTTTCCGTTTTTTTTAATTTTCTTTTTTGTTTAACCGGCAAGTCTACCTTTTAAAACAAACTTTTATTATTAATAAAATTACGTAAATTGAGGTTATACGCAGGGTTTTTTGCTGCAAACAATTTTCATTCTTTTTCCCCACCTATAATTAAAACTTTTTTCGTGAAGTCCAAGTACCATTTTTCTTTGTATCGTGAATGTTAAGCTCATTAAAAAGATAAATCAAGAAAAGTTTTTACTAATTGAATTTCCTGACTTTTTCTTGTCCATCAGGAACCTACCGTAAAATTACTGCCCTTCCGTGTAAAATTTTTAGATGGGCGGTGAGGTGATTGAACTGTCAAATTTTCAATCTGAATTAATTTTTCGGATCTGAAAATCTTAGCGTGTCCGTTGTTTCTGGTCTTATAATTATGCAGAGATAATTAATTCATGGTGACATGCATAATGAATTTGATCATATTGCTAGCCTCGTGTTAATGTAAATTTAATGGAATTTCGTTTGGGAGAAAATTTCTTTCTTACTTGAAATTAATTATTTTAAGGAAAGTAGTGTTTTCTGTCCTTCTATTTTTCTGTACGCAAAAAAAAAAAAGAGTTGTGATATGACCTAGGTAAACCAGAAAATCTTCGAAAAAACAATTTTCCTTTATCTTTTTTGAAAGTTCAACTTCAGTAAGTCAAATTAGGTGCAACATTTACAAACAAACCACGAGTCTTGCTCTATACTTTTTTACTGTAATTGTGTTTTAGTAATATTTTTACGTATTTATTTATTAGTTGATATGATTTAGAATTTAAATCCGCAACTAATTTTCTCTTTTTTTTATTCTTCTTATTTTATAATAATAATTTTAATAGATTTTATAATTCACTTTGCTATTCATAATTTCATCCATCAAATAATTTTCACCCTGTATGTTAAAAACCAAACAAAATGGAATCGTTTAAAATATACATAAAACATTCTCATATTTATTTAAAATATCAACAAATGAGTTTAAACTGCAAGCAAATAAATTTAAACCTTGAACGATTGATTTTAAACCCTTAACAAATATATTTAAACTATTACCGAATGAGTTTAAACTGCTACTAAAGAGACTTTAACCTTTAACAAATATATTTAAACTCTTAACAAATGTATATAAAAGGTTTTCCAATAAGAGGTGTTATTTTGATATTCAAAGAAAAATGCTATTTTTTTAGATAAATGATCGGATCTTTATTTCATTATAAGGATGGTATGCCGTTAATAATGGAAAATAAGATCAGCCAAATGACCACCAGGACCACGCCTGCAGGACCATATCCTTTTAATGAAATTTTCCATAACAAAATCGCAAAGTGGCTGCCCTATGTCCTCGATAGCCTCACGAATTCCATCTTTGAGGTCTTGAATCGACGCTGGGCTATTGGCGTAGACCTTCTCTTTCACGTGGCCCCAAAGGAAGAAGTCGCAAGGTGTTTAGTCACAAGATCTCGGTGGCCAATTGTGATCACCTCTTCGAGAGATAACACGGTCCGGAAACTTTTCCCGTAAAAGACCAATGGTTTCGTTGCTTGTATGGCACATAGCGCCGTCTTGTTAAAAGTAAACGTTGTCCAGATCAATACCATCCAATTCCGGCCATAAAAAATCATTAATCATCTGTCGATAGCGCAATGCATTCACCGTAACTGTTGGTCCAGCCTCATTTTCGAAAAAGTAAGGTCCACCCAAGTAGCACAAAGCAGCGATTTTAGTTTTAGCAGCTAAACTTTGGTTGTTACAACGTTGTCACAGATAAAATTGCAGCATTTTAGTTAGTACAGGAATGTTTTCTTTTTGCCTCTCTGTGGGAACGTTTTCGCAGCAATAAAAACAGCCGAAATGATTGAATAACTTTCTTGCCAAATTTTAGTTATAACTTAATCCAGTTAGCTGAAAAAGTTACCAAATAATAACATTTTTGCTTCGACAGCATTTTTCACTTCTTTTGTAAAATATCGCTGGTAAAATAGCTAAAAACCAGACTAGTAGCATAAAGTAATAAAGGCTAAAGAGATGACAAGATAACTTTGCTTTGCGAACCAATATTTGAAAGCTCAATCTGAAAGTTTGGATGCAATCGTCAAAGCTTTTCTTTCAGAGCTTGCATCTTCTGTGTTGAATTTGCAGCCCACTGTACCAGCAGGCATCACATCAAGTCAAGGCATGATGTACTGAATGGAGTAAATGCAACACTACTAAAGTTTTACCAATGTAGATATTAATACGCATATGAATGTGTTACTTTTGGAAGCTCTTTTGATACAAAATATTATTGCTTCAGGCGGAAGAAATATTTTGCGATGATATACAACTTATTTGGAGGTATTAGCTGCGTTCCCAGAAAAAGAATTTATTTTGACATATAAATTCAACCAAGATATTGCAGGAAATTTATTTTCTATGATAAGATATAAGGGTGGAAATAATCAAAATCCCTCCGTTTATGAATTTAATCATATAATATGTAGGTGATGATAATGAGGAATTTATATTTGAAAATTCAACTTTTCAAAATACTGAAAGTCAAGTAATGCACGCGGATAATTGCCATAATTTCCCTGATTCCAATATAGACAGTAATAGCTTAGAAATTGATTTTTTCGAAAGTTATAATTTTGATATTATCAATAATGATGATAAACCCGTTGAGGACTCTTTTTTGCGATATTTTCTGGGGTATATTCTTTTTAAAATATTACCGAAGATCGACTGCAAATTTTGCGAAGATTGCATGAAAAAGACAGGAGAATTTATATGTCTTGAAGATCAATCTGAGCACTTTTTGTTTTACAAAAATTTTTCAAAAAATTCGGATTTCGGTAAACTTAAGGCGCCTACAGAAAAATTTTTCCAGCTAATGAAAATTATTTTAAATAATTTTGTACAAATTATTTCCAACAGTCCAAATATGAAATCGATAAAAGAAGTCATAAAGGACACATGCATTGAGAAAACAAGGCAAATCAGCGAATTTAGCGATTGGTTTGCAGAAGATAGTCTGTGTTGTGAACATCGTTTAACTACTCG
The DNA here is from genome assembly GCA_963924295.1 of Dioctria rufipes. Lineage (NCBI taxonomy): Eukaryota > Metazoa > Arthropoda > Insecta > Diptera > Asilidae > Dioctria > Dioctria rufipes. The sequence goes on along the minus strand of OZ002744.1, from coordinate 49,976,385 downwards.
ATTTTTTTTTATTGATATTTTAATAAAAAAGCACTGCATATGAGAAACCCAGAAACTCTTTAAACAGAAAAACAAAGCAATTAACAAACTAAAAACAAGTAAAAAAGCTAGAATTGGTCTAAGACCAATTCTTATGATACCTTAGATGAATGCCCGTATTAAATTTCGTATGGTCACCGATCTATTCAAGTTTGATTTTGAAGTTGTTTTTCGCATATATTTCTAGAACGGTTTGTCGCACGGAAAAAATGATTATAGGATTTCGTATTCTGCAGAAGTTTTTAGTACAATAAAAATGTCTTGGACTGATCGTTTTCAAAGTATATACGTAAAAAACCTAAATTTTTATATGGCAACATCAAGAAGGAGCTGCCCGATTTAGTCCATTTTTGCAATTTTATTTGCTAATGTAGTAAAAACATCATGTACGAAATTTCAGCTCTCTACGTCGATGCGTTCTCAAGCAGTGTCCAAATATATAGCGGAAAACGAAATTTTTATATGGCAACCCCACGAAGGAGTTGCCCGATTTGTCTCATTTTCGAACTTAATTTTACTTTTTTTTTTTTAAATCTGTATACAAAATTTCAGCTCTCTTAGTATACGCTTCTCGAGTTATCGTGCGCACGGACCGGACGGACATGCAAAAATCAAAATAACTTTTAATATTATGAATAGGTGTCCAATCCATTTTGCTCTACCATAATTATTTCGAGGTGTTACAAACGGAATGACAAACTTAGTATACCCTATAGATTTCATCTAGGGTATAATAATAAAAGCATAAAATTTGATTTACAAAAATAACAGTATACTTTATTCTTTTAACCCATTTTCGAGTGGAAAAAATGTTTCTAAGTGGTTGCCTGCATTGTATGAGGAATGTAAATTAAAAATTTTATGTATCCTTTCTGGACGATATTTATCATAAAGTTTTTCAACATATAAAAACAGGACGTTTGCTCTATATTTCTCTTTCTAAAGATAATCGATATTGAAAATATTAAGGATTGTCACATGGAATCCGCAAAGAATAGTCAATTTTATTCAAGAATTTTAAATTCTGATTTTCGAAATCGAAATTATTTTAATGCCAGAAGATGTAAATTTAAATGTACATACGGCCCAATAAGAAATGTAGAGAATTTGGTAAATACTGTACATTTATATATTGAAATTTCAACCGAAAATTAATTTAGTTAAAAAAGCCAGGAAAAAGGTATAATTGGCCTAAGACTAATTCTTTCGTGCCATATAGGCAGATCGCTAAGGTAATTTTACGGATCTATTTCTAGAACGGTTTGTCGGACAGTAGAAATCGTTATAACAAATTTTATAGCGTTTTATATTCTGAAAACTTTTCCAGTACATCAAAAAGTCCTCAGCTTACTGCTTTCTCAATAAGTATATGCAAAATTATGTAATTTGAAACAAACCATGAATGTGCTCTAAAGTTACTGTGGTGACGGACGGATGGCAGTCGGATATGCAATAGAAAACTAAAAAGTATAATAAATTGATTTCTAGGTCGCTCTCACTCCGCTCATAATACCGACAATTTGAATATCACACGATCTCAATATGAAGTACATAAAAATAATTAATGAATTTGTAAAAATGTTGTTTATATTTTCGAAAATATATCCATTTCAAGCTGTTAGAATTATTCATCAACTATTTCAATATACTTACGTCTGTAAGCTAAAAATACTGTATACAACAGTGAAAAAAACATCGCCGTCTAAGAAATTTGCTTGGATGTAGTATGCAGTACTATTACTATTATAATGCTGCGTTCTTTTTTCCTGATCTCTATAAAAGGAGATGCACGGATTTATAAATGAATAAAAACCATCAAATTGCCAGCTTTTGAAGAGAATTAGATAGAACCAAATATTTTAGATCTATTTTGGCATTTTGTGAATATTGAAATGCAATTTGATAATTTGCCCCCATAAAAAAAATCATGGCTACCGTTTTATAGAATGAAATCAATTTAAATTTCCAATGAACCAGTACAATATAAAAAAAACGCAGCTAATACCTCCAAATGAGTTGTATATCATCGCAAAATATTTCTTCCGCCTGAAGCAATAATATTTTGTATCAAAAGAGCTTCCAAAAGTAACACATTCATATGCGTATTAATATCTACATTGGTAAAACTTTAGTAGTGTTGCATTTACTCCATTCAGTACATCATGCCTTGACTTGATGTGATGCCTGCTGGTACAGTGGGCTGCAAATTCAACACAGAAGATGCAAGCTCTGAAAGAAAAGCTTTGACGATTGCATCCAAACTTTCAGATTGAGCTTTCAAATATTGGTTCGCAAAGCAAAGTTAATCTTGTCATCTCTTTAGCCTTTATTACTTTATGCTAGTAGCTTTGATATCAATTTGGTTTATCCGTTGATAATTATAGCTGAAGAAAACCTTTTTAGATGTACAGACATTTTGCTTGGTTAGCAAAAGTAGATCCGAGATATCTATCATTTACGCATTTGAAAAGCCATTTAGCCTTGCAGCATTTTGAATTTATATCTACACGTTGAAATATATAGCCAAAATGCTGCTTAATTGCTTTACTATGTTATATTGGAAATATTCGTCAGAGAAAAATCTAGAATATAGCTATTTTTTATAGTTTGGTTCCAAGTGTCACTTTAATGCGCGATTAATTTTTTCAAAGAAAATTAATTAATATGAAGGTACAGAGTTTTGCATTTGATTTGAAAAAGTTAAAAAAATATAAGCGAAGTGGAAGTTATGCGAGGGATATTAAAAATAGATTGAAAGCAATTTCAAGTAAAAGTGAAAGTGGCGACGAGTTATATGCACGCCGTGATTATAATGCTGCTGGAAATCTTCAAGGCTTGCGAAGTCACATATCAATGATGGCGCCAAGCTGTGAATATTCTGCATCAACTAAAGCTGCATCTACCCACAGCAAAACGAATGAGACACAAGCAAGTAAAACCCATCAAGCATCGATGGAGAAAACAGCTGATGTTAAAAATCCTGAACTTTTAGAAGAGTATTAATTTGAAACGAGTGAGGAAGAAAATGGACACAATTTTGTGCAGTTACTCAGGGAATGGGCTCTCAAATTTAACATAGCACATACAGCGTTGAATTCTTTGTTGAAAATACTGAAATCATGTGATATATCAAACGATATACCCAAGGATTGTCGCTCGCTATTAAGAACTCCACGGGAAGTCGTAGTAACTTCAATGGGAGATGGTGAATATTGGCATAATGGATTGTGCTCATGTCTACCAAATTACTTTAGTGATCTCGACAATTCAATTAGCATTGCGTTGAACATAAATATCGATGGCTTACCACTTTGTAGGAGTTCTAAGATAGAATTTTGGCCAATACTAGTGTCCATTCATGATATTCCAAAATTTCAACCCATGGTTATTGGCATATATTGTGGAAAATGTAAGCCCCCTAGCGCGAAAGAATTCTTGACATCCTTCGTAAACGAAGCAAAAGATATAATAAAAAACGGAATTTTAATAAACAACCATAAAATTGCTGTTCGAATCCGATGTTTTATATGTGATACGCCAGCACGTTCTTTTATAAAAGGTATCGAATTTAATTAATCGCAATATAATTATCATAATTTCGAAAAAGAGACACTCAAGTGCATTTTTATTAACCTGGAATCAATCCACATTTTCTTTTTTATTTTAATTGGTCTCTAACTTATGGTTCTTGCCTTGGAGCTCTCTAACTTCAAATTCTCTAATTACTATGTATTTACATGTATGTATATGTTTATAGGTACTGTTAATTTTAATGGTTATAATGCGTGCCTTAAATGTACTGCAATTGGCGAATACCATATTAAGGGCCATCATATGAGCTATCCAAGAATTGACTCACCACGGAGAACTGATAAAAGTTTTCGGCAAAAAATAGATTTAGAACATCATAAAGCAGACACACCACTTGAAGACCTTCCTGTAAATATGATAGACGATATTGTGATAGGTGAGTTATCTACTTACGGTTATTTTAGGTGATTCTTTACATTTGGTCGACCTTGGCATAATGAAGAAATTGTTAACTGGATGGTCGCGCGGAAGTTTTAATTTTAGGACGACATTGAAATATACGGTATTGACTCCATCGGAAGCAAGGTTCACAATTTATGTCATTTGACAGATGAGGTTAAAAAATTCGGACCATTGCCAACATTCAGTGCATATCCATTTGAAAATATGCTTTATAAGATAAAATGTTTGTTGCGGACTGGAAATAATCCATTACCACAAGTAGCTCGACGGATAATTGAACTAAATTCCGCTCGTAATGATAACGAAACATCAAAGGAATTGTATCCAATTTTAAAAAATGAGATTACTATTGATGAAACTGATTTAGAAATGTGCAGAAAACGTTTTTCAAAAATAACATTAATGGATGGTTTAACATTAACTCGTGCTAATAACAACAAATGGTTTTTGACGAGAAATGGTGAAATAGTAGCAATGAAATATGCAGGGATATTTCAGAAAAATGTTTACATTTACGGTTCGAGTTTAAAGCTAAAGATATACCGATAAAGTCCTCGCATTTAAATATATTTGCATCGAATTGTGAAGAAAATTCTCCGAAGTTATATGCATTGCACAATATTAAATGTAAATTAGCATGTGTGAAAGATATCGATAGCCAAACTGTTTTTATACCTCTGATTCACACTTTAGATTTATGCAATATGTATAAAAGAATAGAATAAGAACAACAACAAAACTTTGGATAAATGTTTATTAATACATACATATAGATTATAGTTCAATAAAGCTAATCCATTTACAATGTACCTACCCATAATATTTGATAATTCAATTCAATAAAAAAAAAAAACAATAAAAAAACAAACAAAAAATATGGCAGTTCCCGTTGCAGTGGTTCTATTAAAGAATATTTTAAACAGGATTGGATTTCGTTTCTTCGGTTACAAAATGATCTTCATTACTCACTGTACTTTCCGTTTCAGTTGCACAAACTTCTTGTCCACATGTTTCTAGGAATACTTTTTTGGTTTCTACTAATTCTGAAGTTCCGTCTGATGCTGATGATGATGATGTTTGCGTTTGCAGGGTGCATTTACTAAAATAAGAATTTGCTTAATTTGGGTCTTAATGTAATAGAGTTTTTGCTCTACCGTTTTCTCTTTGAATTATATTCCGGAGTTGTCTGATTAAAGTGACTAACGCTATTCTTTAAAATTCTATGGAAGAAACTTTCCATGTCATCAACGCTGTACCGTGTATCTGGCAAACGTATAATCTTAAAAAAGTTGTCAAATATAGATATGTATTTGAGGAAAGAAATTTTTTTTTCATTTGATTTGGAAGATCCTGTCCACGAGCACTCGGTTAGAAATGAACGTGAAAATATCCTGTCTGCTACCATATAAGCTATTTTTGTACCATTCTTAGTACCACTTGTTCCACCAATTTCACTCATATAATTTATCTGAAATGCACAAATATAAAACATAAACATAAAAAATTTAAAAACACTTTAAACTTACAAAATATGAAGCCACGACTTCCGAGGTTTTTAATATAGATTCCAGTTCATTTAAATGGTCTTCTTTTGAAATGGGGAGCAACTTCTTCAGATTTAAGATTACTGACTTATTACCATAATTGATGCTAGCACTACATGTTTGTTTTTCTTGTGGGATGTACTTCTTCATGATTTCAATTAATTTGTCAAATTTTGTGTGCAAGCCAGCTACTTCCTTTTTTAATTCTAATACATCATGAGACAACTGCTCATGCTTTTTCAGGAGTTCATTAATATCTTCTTCAACTAAAAATTACATAAATTTCAAAATTGTTAAGTTTGTGTCTATTTCATTTACGCTGTGGTGATGAAAAATTCATATGAGGCACTTCATAAATGCCATCTGTCACTACTATGTTGGTATCCGAACTATTTGAAGCTTGTGATGTACTCTCCATAAAATTTTGTATTATAACTGGCCCCTCGAGAGCTTGTTCGGTAGCCATACTACCAATAAAATTGTTTGCAGGGGGTGGCAGAGCAGTAGTAGCTGATCGTAAACTAGGAAGAGGAGCACTATTCACAATAGCTGGAACACTAGCCGGAAGTAAGTAATTGAAGTCTTCCTCTATATTGCTTTTGGCATTCAGCGTTGTTCTCCTGCGCACAGAATTTGTCGTACTACCTTTCAAATTGTGAAATCTTTCTTCCTCCTCCGTATCTGAAAACTGCGAAAGCTTTTTTTCAACTTGTAGAGCATTTTCAAAAGATGTAAAATTGCTCCTTTTCACAGAACATGGTTGTTTGGACCATGTTTTTGGGTCCGGCATTACTCGGTGATCTTTTCGCATGGTCATGGATTTCCGTCCTGGCGGCCAATATAGAATTTTATTCTTTTCCCATGATGATGGAACCACGCACAATGTCTTTTCGTTTTCCTTGATCGTCTCCACTATCTTGTACATTTTTGTATAAAATAAGCACACACAAAAAATTCCAAAAACACTTATTTTCTACACGATGCTTTCTCTTTAAAGGCTTGGATTGCTATGACAAATAACATACTTGGAACGGTAAATACAGAATTTTTTTCCAAACTAAAAACCATTTAGTTGTATATATGGAGCTATTTGGCTTAATTACAATAATCTGCAGCATTTTGATTACGCATCTAGCATTTTAGGTGGGCATCCAGCATTTTAGCTGTATTGATAGACTGCAATGCATCCAATCATCTATGGTGGCAATTATTGCTGTGTTGAAGTAAAACACTTCAACTAGATAGCTGTAATTCTAACTTGTAAGCATTTTATCTTTCCAAAACGATCATTTTGTCTCTAAAAACAACAAAGATGCTGAAATAACAACAATTTAGCTGTGTAAGTACAGTATGCTACAGCCATATAGCTGTAAACATAAAATGCAGAAGTCGCAATCGTGTCTTATTCTATTTAGGCCTGTAATCAGAGTTAATTATCTACAATTAAAGCAAATCAGCTGGCATGGCACCTTTTTAGTTTGTGGTGATAGACCACGAAACAATCAATTAGATGTCCTAGCTCGTTTACTGTGGTTGAAATATGTCCTCTTTTGGGGCCTTCGAGAAGAAAACATAAGTTAATTGGCTTTTACATGTTGATGGGCAACCTTAACACAAAATATAGATCCCAGATTCAAAACGCACAGCTTGTTTTCCTATGTAAAGAAAAATATATTAAAGAGTTCGGTTTTGATCAGGTTCTAAAGCCCTTAATAAATGACTTGTTGATCCTAGAGGTAGAAGGCGTAAATACAAGTAATCCATTAAGTGGACAATTAGAATCTTTCAAAGGAACTGTAATAGCTTTAATTGGGGATAACCTTGGAAGTCACCAGGTTGGTGGGTTCAATGAAAACTTTAGCTTGTCGGAATATTTTTGCCGCTTTTGTTTTTGCACCAGAGCGGACTTAAAAAATTTGACTTATGTTCAAAAGAAATTAGAACGGCTGAAAATTATAAAAGTTGTCTTAGAAATAAGAAAGTGAATGAAGTATCTGAAAAAGGTATTAAATTTGATTCTTCCTTCAATAAATTACGGTTTTTTCATGTGTGCAATCCTGGATTACCCCCGTGCTTATCTCATGACTTGTTTGAGGGAATTATACCCTTCGATCTTATGCACATTTTGCTTTTCTTTCATAATGCAAACATATTTTCAATTGATTGCCTCAATCAGAGCTTGGAGTTCTTCAGAAAAAAAAAAAAAATTCCTTTGCGACTTTCTTTTCCGAAAATTGAGTTCACTGCTAGAAAAGTTCCTGGGAAATGTGATGAGATTTGGTATACACTTATTCTTCTTCCTTTAATTTTTCTAAATTCATCCGTTAAATTTGACAATCCTGTTTGGCGATTATTGATTAATATGATTGAAATATGCCGCTTAATATGTTCTCCAGAGATAAATTAAGATCAAGTACAGCTCCTCGCTCATTACATTAATATTTATTTTGAGTACCGAAAAGAATGTTTTCCTACTTTAAATCTACGGCCAAAACATCATTTTGTTTTTCATTATCCTGATTTAATTCGAAAATTTGGACCCTTGAGACATCTATGGACTATGACCTTCGAACACAAACATCAATATTTCATTCAGTTGTGCAAAACTGCTCGAAACTTTATAAATGTTACTAAATCACTGTCTGAGAACCATCAATTGATGAAAGCTGGTTTATTTGGAGATAGATTGAGATGTACTATAATTTGCGATGAGGGAATAGATTATACCAACGGTATTTACAATTTTGTACTACCTAATGAGTACACTCTTGAATAAAAAAAAATAATTTACCTAAATACTGTATATAAAGAAAATGATTACATTGTTACAGATAAAGATGATCTTGGAAACATAGATGTAATGTTAGTAAAGACAATATTTATAAATAAACTATACTCAAATGCCCTTTGTGAGATCTAGTCTCGGACGTGGGAGGGAGTGCCGGTTTTTAATTGACAACTCAGTCATACAATTCAAATATAAAACCTTTATTAATAAATACTTCAAGTATTATAAATTCATTTGCTTACACTAATATCACAATAATTCATTGAAACTTAAAACTAAATCTAACCTACAGGCTATACTACAAAATTCAATATAAAATTCGATAAAAAAATGTAACGGGTGTTTTGAATTTTGAGAATGCCAGAGAGTAGTAAATTTTGGTGGGGATAATAAATGATTTGTCAGGAGCTGAGTTGGTGAAGGGGAGAGGATAGTTTTTGAAATAGGACGGGTGTGAATATTTAATTCATTTCTATTATTGGATGAGGAGGAAAGATTTCTGACATATTTTACTCTATTTCGTATCACTGGGGAAATAGTATTCTCTTGCATAATTGATGCAATGTGAGAAGTAGGCTTTGGATATTAGTGGCCCCATCTAGTAGTGAGAGGTTTTGTTTCTCTGTCATCTAGTTCAGTTTGTATTTTATTAGATTGTGAAGTTGTTCACACTGAACGAGATGGCGACACTCTTGTATCATTTTTGAATTTTGTATTAATGGTGGAGAGAGTTGTTAAAGTGCAGTACTTCCTTGCTTCACTCGGTGTATATCTCCAGATTTTTTTCTGAGACCTGTGGTGTAGAGGTGTATTGTGATTCTGGGTGGACTCATATTCATATTTTCTGGTGGTGGAGTATTCCCAAACTCTCTTTAGTTTCTTATCCAACTTCGGATTTGTCGTAGTATAGGTGGATAGCACAGTCGTCGTCGTGCTCTTTACTTCTGGTACTCCTCCGACCAGAAACCAGCCCATTTCGGTGTCGGAATATTGCTAGATCCTCTTTTAATTCCATTTTTAATGATGGTGGCATAGATGTTTGCTCCGAGAAGAACATCGATTTCTCCTGGGAGTGAGAATGTAAGATCTGATTGATTGGCTGTGTTGGAAGCAGATCGGTGATTTTTTGGATTATGAGCATGTTGCTCGCTATTTTAAAATTATTATGTAGAGAATTAATTGTGGCTGTGGTTTGTTGTAAAGCTGTATTGGTGGGAGTTGTACCAAGTCCAATTAATTCTTGGGTGGTTGGATATCCTTTAAGTTGTAATAGCTTAAAGGCCTTTTTAGTCATAATAGACATTTCAGATCCAGAGTCTATTAATGCTCGGCATGTCATTGTGATTCCGGATGGTGAGGTGACGTTTATTAGAGCTGTAGAGAGGAGAGCTCTTTCCATATTGGCTGTAATAAAATTTTGAACTTGTTGTTCGTTATTTCTACAAGCTAAGGATGTGCTTGGTTCAATTTCCATATTGGAATATTGGGTGGATTCATTTGTTGAATTTGTCACTGAATTGTTTTGCTCATAATGGAGCAGAGTATTGTGATTTTTGTTACAGTGGTAACACCTTTTACTGCTTGTGCAATTTAAGGTTAGGTGGTTGGGAGATAAGCAATTTTTGCATAAATGCTTATTTGTGACAACTTCATGTCGTTGTCAGGTGTTCATATTCCTAAAGGTTGGACAGTGAAATATGATATGGTCACCCTTGCAATGGCTGCAAGAGGACCTTTCTATAGGTGGGTGATTTGGTGTTGAACTTTGGCTTCTATTCAAGAATCCATAAGTTGGTTTTGGTGAAAATGGTTTTCTCTGTGTCATGTTAGAAGATGTATTTCTATTTCCTATCATTTTCAGAGTTCGGAAGCGAGACTCTAGGAATTTTGTTAGTATGTTTAATTCTGGTAAATCAGTGCTACTATGTAAGCTCTGTTCCCATAATTGATGGGTGTCTGGGTGTAACTTTTGTACAGTCAAGTATATAACTATTGGATCCCAGTTGTTTGTTTCTACACCTAAGTTTTGTAATGCTAATAGTGCCTCTGTTATATTGTCTAGTAGCCTTTTGATACTTTCGGCAGTATCATGATTTGTGGCTGGGAGAGACAATAATTTTTTTAAGTTGTACGTTGACTAGGATTCGCTTATTTGAGTAGCGTTCCTTTAGGAGTTGCCAAGCTGGTTTATAATTTGCGTCGCATATTTCATAATGCCTGAGCAATTTTTCAGCTTCTCCTATTAGATTAGTTTTTAAAAAATATAATTTGTCAACGTCTCTCAAATTATTGTTATTATGTATTACTGAATTAAATAGATCGGCAGCTTAATTCTAGGAAGTCTTTCGCTATTGCATGACATTGTGCTAGCAGAATTTGTCTGTGTGTAAGGTGGATTGCTGACAGATGGTGTTGGTGTTAATCCGTCTATGTCCTCTTCCAGCTTGCTGCTTTCTCAATGTAATATTCCTGCACCTCGCTAAATATCTCTTTGGTGAAATAATCTAGCTGGTGGTCATCTGTGTTCGCCCTTCTCTGTATAGACCTATGTCGAGTTTGGAATTCTTTCCAATATTCGGTGAACGTTTGTAGGCGTTTTTCTGGCGATTGGACAGTTTTCTTTTTTCCTTCTCTTTGATGCCTTTTGATACAGGTCTATCATTAACTGTTTGACCTCGAGTTGGGACTCAATCAACTCTGACACAGAGTCAATGGTTTCGTCACCAACGTCAGATGAGATAGATTCTCCATCTTTCGGCATTTTGTATTGAGATGCTTTGAACTGAGTGACAGTGTTAAGCAGTGAATTTAATTTTATATTTGACCGACTGAGTTATCCGGCTCGAAGGACCAATGTGAGAGCGAGTCTCGAACGTGGGAGGGAGTGCCGGTTTTTAATTGACAACTCAGTCATACAATTCAAATATAAAACCTTTATTAATAAATACTTCAAGTATTATAAATTCATTTGCTTACACTAATATCACAATAATTCATTGAAACTTAAAACTAAATCCGACCTACAGGCTATACTACAAAATTAAAAATAAAGAAATTAAATTTGCTTTTAAATTAAAATTTGCTTTTAATAGATCGTTTTCACTGCATCCAAGTCATGTAATTTTGATTAAATAATTTTCGTCATGCATTTTCACTACCACTAATTATTTCGTTTGATTGGTGTTAAATTTAAATACCAAATTGGCATGTAAGATAATAAATTACATAAACGATGCTTTTGCACTCAACCTTCCGCAAGTGGCGCGCGGTCGATGAGTCCGCTCCAATATTTTTTCAATATTATTTTTATAATAATCTTTAGAAAATGCTTTTATTTTTACGATTCAAATCAAATTATTAAATACAATAGAAAACACAACCGCCTCGTTCAGTTTTTGAAGCCGGGACTTGCCACTTTCCGGGCGACTGCTCTTACCTCTGAGCAAACGAGACAGATCTTTTTACCTCTTGTATTTATTAACTTGTCTAGCCTATTAAGCCAAATTTGATTTAGCTGGCATTAAACAGTAACAATGGAAGTGAACAAATAAATTTTTTAATTTTATTTATTTATTGATCTTGTCCAATGGTGGACTCGAAATCGAAATTTTTAAAATTGGTCAGATGGAATAGAAGAATTTTTTGAAAAACTTTTTATTTCTACGATTCAAATCAAATTATTAAAAAAAATTAACAATAATAATAAAATTTGCAACAACATGGGAAATAAAATGAGCAACTAAGAGGAAAATCAATCGAAAAATACATAGGTAAAATATTCAAGTACTAAAGTAATTAAGACAAAATATTTAAGTATTATTTTGAAAATTATAAGTATATGTATAAATAAGTCCCTGCACTAGAGACCGAAATTTTATTATTTTATGTATTTAGCATCCTACTGCTCAAATTTGATGTAGGAGGAAAGTTGGGCGGGGAGGAGTTTTTACCGCCCAAAAATGGCTTTTTCCCCTTCGGTCATATGCACCCAATCTCCTGTATTTTGCATATATTTCTTTCGTTCTTTGTTTCACATCCATTAATGCTCTGTTGTGAAAATATAGTATGTCTCATTTCTGGTGAATTTCGACGTCGTACCTATTCTTCGTAATGATGAGTTGAAAATATTACCATTTTTGTATTAAAAAACGGCCTTTTTTTTACCTTAAAAGGAACTGATTAGCTTGTTTTGCAGATATCTCTGAAACCATTTATCAGACTCAAAAACTAATTGCATATCTAATTAGGGGACAAAATGTATATGCAATTTCATCCTATACAGGGTGTTTCCCCTTAGGAGGTCCATAGAGTGGGAGGTGATAGTACTCACCTAGACGAACCAAAAATTGTATGGCAGGGGGGGGGGGGCAATATCAACCGTTTAGGAGTTACAGGGTGATTCATAAAAAAAGCTAGGTTTTCACAAAACACCATGTATCTTAAAAACTACAGAGCGTATGGTCACAGTTAAGGGCTCACTGTATGCAGAACTTCATGGCCTTTCCAACGACAGCTCAACCAGACCCGTACCCCTCTCCCTATGGAAGTTATGAAGGTCTAAACTAAAAATTTCGGATTTTCTTTCCTTTTTTTTTACTTTGACCTCTATTATTTTTGCAAAAAGGTCGTTAACATAACTTTTTTTTATAAAAACTATAAACTGTGGAGCCTCCTCTTTAATTTGACCTTATACCCTATGTGCTATCTGTATCCGTTAAAGAGTTATTAGCTCTTAAGCTGGTTCTGATAGTAAAAAAAAACTGTTTTTGTAACACACTTCTTCAATTTCATGTTAAGTATTTTCTAATTCTGACATACTAGGACAATAAATTACTACATTGACTTGAATAGGTTAAGAGCTAATAACTCTTTAACGGATACAGATAGCACATAGGGTATAAGGTCAAATTAAAGAGGAGGCTCCACAGTTTATAGTTTTTATAAAAAAAAGTTATGTTAACGACCTTTTTGCAAAAATAATAGAGGTCAAAGTAAAAAAAAAGGAAAGAAAATCCGAAATTTTTAGTTTAGACCTTCATAACTTCCATAGGGAGAGGGGTACGGGTCTGGTTGAGCTGTCGTTGGAAAGGCCATGAAGTTCTGCATACAGTGAGCCCTTAACTGTGACCATACGCTCTGTAGTTTTTAAGATACATGGTGTTTTGTGAAAACCTAGCTTTTTTTATGAATCACCCTGTAACTCCTAAACGGTTGATATTGCCCCCCCCCCCTGCATACAATTTTTGGTTCGTCTAGGTGAGTACTATCACCTCCCGCTCTATGGACCTCCTAAGGGGAAACACCCTGTATACAAGGAAACCAAATTATCCATTTTCTTGTTATTTAAAATTTTTAGCGGGTACCTTGAGTCACAAAAATCCATATATCTCTGTTAGTATTGCGTCTTTTTAAATATATCCCGGCTATGTGGTTAATTCACAATTTAATTTGAAGATTCCTAGGTATCTAGGTACTTTCACAAAACTCAGCAAAAACAGACAATACTGTCAGTTGAGAAATATTTTTCTTACTTCTTCGCAACTAAAACCGGCGAGAGTTTTATCGACTGGAATAGAGAATTTGGTAATTCTCATAAGAAATTCGCCGAGTTACGGACTTCCACGTGGAGAATTAACTGTCTCATTTCCAAATTTCCCCAATTCTCCGTGGCACAGAATCCGGCCGTTGCCGAATTCACTAACACGCAGAGTTGTGGAGCTGTGGAGATAAGAGTTCTTTTGACACTTAACTTTCCACTCGGAATTCTGTAACTCGAGGAATTTGTACTGCGAATTCCCGAATTCTCTATTGCACTTGACAAAACTCTCGGCGGTTTTAATTGTGGAGAAGTAAGAAGAATATTTCTCAACTGGCAGTATTGTCTATTTTTGTTGAGTTTTGCGAAGATTGCTAAGTACTTAGGAATCTTTAAATTAAACTGTGCATTCACTGCATATCCTGACTATATTTACAAAAATAAATTATGAGAATGCTTGCAATACTTACAGAGAAATATGGATTTTGGTGTTTCAAGCTACCCGCTAAAAATTTTAAGTCACGCAAAAAGGGTCAATTTGGCCGTCTTCCAGCACCGAAGATATGTTATAAAAATTTTAATTGTGCACGTTAAAGCTTGTATGTAGGATTAAATCGCCTCTACATTTTGTCGCCAAATTAGATATGTACAAGTCCTTTTTAAGATGAAAAATTGTCGTTTTTTGGTACAAAAATGGACTTATTTACAAGCCATTATTATGAAGAACTGGTAAGTAATGGAAATTCACTTTCCAAGAGAAAAATGTTTACAACAGAGCCACTAATGGTTGTGAAACAAAGAACGGAAAAAATATATGCAAAATATAGGAACTGGGGTGTATACGACCTTAGTGAAAAAAAAAGGTTTTTCGTCGGTAAAAAGTCAGTTATGACGTTGAAATGAGCAAAACATAAACCACACCATTCGATTATTCGTCCCTTCCTCTTTAATTTGATACCAAATATGATGTATTTTGGGCAACCCCGAAAGAGGAATGGTAGACCCCATCCTCAAAGTCCCCTCCTCCAGAAATTATTTACCTATATTTTTGTACTTTAGCTAGACCCAAAATCCGTAGGAAAAACGCCCAGTGCTCTCGGAATCTCCCACACAGAGTTAGCCTTCCTTTAATATTGCGAAATTTCCCTAACTTCACCAAGTATGTTAGAAAATCGTGAATGGAGAGTTAGGGAGTTTTAATCGGGGAAAACGAAAATTCTCATCTTCCAAATTCTCCAACTCTTCGTGTTACAGAGTCCGGCCCCTAGAGTTCTTTTCGTTTTATATTATTTGCTGCAAACTTTATCGTTTTTAATTTCCGGATTTTGCATTCAATTAACTGTATACCAGGGATATGAAATTCAGTTATTTGTGCATAATATAGAACTAATTTCTTCTTCTTCAAAAAAAGAAAAGAAATGAAAGGAATAAAAACTTACCTCCGCATTTCTTTGTGCTCAATGAATTAAATTTAGGAATTCAAAAGGACCATGCAAGCAGAGATTTTCTCATGTTGAAATTTCTGTTGCTGAAAAGATTATTTTTACAGAAAAAAATATTTCTCGAATAAGATGAACCAATTCGCTAAAAGGTTATTGTTAGAAAAATATTAAATGGAGTTTTGGTCAGCAGTAAATCAGAGCCACTACACTTTTATAAACTATTCATAGTCCGCTTTCTACAGGGTTTTCACACAAATAAAAAAAAAATCTTTCCTAGAAGCGAAGGAGTATTTCGGTCAGATAAGTGCAGAATGCAATTTTTTCTAGGACATAATTTTCCTTTTTATTCCCTTTGAACGTGTTGTTTGCCACGATTTTAAATGGATATCATCGTTCAGATAGAAGGTGGTAGGGTAGCGGTTTTGTCTAGTTAATACATTTCTTTTGTTTGCCTTTAAAAAATCTAGTTGCCATGTTTCTAGGTTGATTAGATTAAAATAGAGTTTTTCTTACTTTTAGTCAAAGCTTCTTACTTGATTATTTGATGTAGGTATGTAGGCTTGGAACCTGTTTGAATTTAAGAGTAAAATAGTAATTAAAAATAATTTCAGAAAGTAGAGACTAGTGGCGATTTGGACGGTTAATATGTATGCTAACGAAGAATGACGTAGGAGTAATCAATGTAGATATGCTTACAGAAGTATAATGACTAATTCAAGTGCAGGAAAAAAAACGTGGGATAAGATTCCTAAACAATGGCGATATGAAAACTAACGTAGAATAAACCGCAGAGTTTTTTAAAACAACAACTAAGAATAGAGTAATCCTAAGAAGTAATTGAAGAGAACCAGCATTATAAGAGTAGCTAAAAAAATTAAATAAAAGGGAGATAAAGTGTCAAGGTAACATCTTGTGAATTTTAACCCTTTGCACTCGTATTTATATTTGAGAAGGCTACCAGTCTACTCGGAATTTTTTTTCATGTTCGATAAAAAAACAAATACCGGGCAATTTTGTTCGGATATTTTTTTCGTATTAGATAATTCAGCCCTGCATGGTATAGGCTACTTTTTATTACGCCCAGGGGTAGTGGGGGGGGGGGGGGAATTAGGCGGTAAATTTTCTGTCGATTATAACTCAACTATTTGCTCTGGGAGTATAGGAGTGTTGGTACTCAAACTTCTTACCAAAAAATTAGCTTTCCGATGGTGTACTAGATTTTTCAAAATGTACTAGAACAAACTTTGACCTCCAGCAGGGGGCGCAGTTTACGCTCGAATTTTTTCAAAAAACGTGAGCGTAATCGAGACGCTAAGGGCTTTCGATGTGCATACTTATTTTTTAGTACTATATCGTTTTCTATTCAAAGTGTAGCACTAGATTTTCTAATTTGCGAATGGCCATAACTTGGTAGGGTTATCTCGGACCGGGAAGCGGTTTTTTTATTCGCTTCGTCTAATTAACGTTTATAATTCGTAGTAGAAATTTTTTTTCCAAGGGGGGCTAGTTTTATGGTGGGAGGTGGAAACCCACCCAATTTTTGTCATACCTGTATTTTCCTCAAATTACAATTGTTCGATATGAAACACCAGGAGCACCAAAGAGTATAAAAGGAGTACAACGTGCATAACGATGTATATCACTGGATTACGTCACACGTATTGTAGGGCAGTCCAGAAAGCTCTTAGTCGAGAAGAAAGCATTCACCTCACAGAACAGTTGGCAAGGACACAAACCCAATTAACTGTCAGAGCACGATTGTGAAAATATCAAAAATGACATCTCTAATATTTTTCTAAAGTGACAGTGCAACTGAACAAATTCATGCTCTTTGTACTTTTAGCATTTGATACTATAAAATCATAATCATTTGAATTACACTGATGAACTAAATAATTTTAAAATTAGTATATACCAATATATTATTTTGTCATTTTATTATTTTTTAAATCGCTTGAAACATAAATAACAAAAACTTGGAAAGATCGAACTTTATGAGAGTCAAATGAATTAACATCCTTATCATTGAACTGATATTATAAGGAGCTGTAATTAACTTATCAGTTCCTTAACGTGAACATGCAAAAGTATCAAGAACTGTTGTTCCATTAATCTCCAACTCTTTGCATTTAGTAACCCTTTCATAAACAAAGCAAAGAAAAAGTGATTAAGTTCTAGTACATACCTAGAATACTCGTTGAGTTCCACAGCGCTCTGAAGATTTAACTAAGTTAATCCTACAGCAATAATGGGAAAGAAAAAATAGTTAATATGATAATTGAAAAAGAGCAGAATTTAGAAAAGTTACAATCGAAATTGTTAGAAGAAAAAGCCAAAGAAGGCTCGTTATTATGCGTCGAAAACGAAACGCTGCGTACCAACAGACCAAACTCGTGGTCATTCTAAGATGCCTCGAACGCAATTAATTAATTTTCGGGAGACGAGAGCCATGATGTCAGGGGCTATATAGAAGAGGTTGAGACTGCCACGCAAGTAATGGGTTGGTTCGTTTTAGAAATTGTCCTATTTGGAACATGCCTACTACGGAGCTCAGCAAAATTAGCCACTAGGACTACAGCAGATTTAATATCCAAGAAGAAATTTAAGCAATTTTTAATTGATAACTTTGGGAAACAAGTAAACTCTGGAAAGATTCATAGGTGTCATAGGTGCCAATTGGAAGCAACACAAGAGCGAGTCGTTATTTAAATATTTTTTTTTATTATGAGAGAACTAGGTGCAATAGGTCCTATTGATGAGATTGCGATCATTCACTACACAATTGACGCGATAGCTTACTCGCACTCTAATAAAGCAATTTTATATTGAGGAAATAACATTAAAGAATTTGAAGTCAAATTAGACTCGTATGGTTGTTTTAGGCACATAGTTCAAGTTCAGAGACGGCACGAAGCAAACTCGTCTGCGACATACGAGGCCATCGAGCGAAGGAGTGCAGGAAAGCAGAACAAGTGTTTCTCTTGCCAGAAGTTTGGACATAAGTCTACAGATTGTCACGAGAATCATCCACGTAAGTAATTGTGCAAATTTAAGTGATACACCGATGACTAAAAACAATTGTAAGAGAACTCCTTTGTTGTCAGCCTAAGGCGGGAACAAACAGAAACAAAGACACTCAGATATCCCTGCCTTATTACTAATACCCTTCTCATTCCTTCATTATCCTTACTTGAGATGGCTCAGACTACGATATAATAGTCATATTTCATAATAATTACCCACCTAATCTAAAGTAAACTGTATAGTCATTCAGACGAGACGATCCTTGAGATGAAGATTTCTGTTACACGACATCCTTCCAAAATGTGAGAAATACCTGAGATGAGACGATCTTTGAGATGGAGATTCTTGTTAGACGATATCCATCCAAGATGTGGAGCGTACTTGAGACGAGACGAGCCTAGAGATGAAGATTCCTACTAGACGATATCCATCCAAGATGCAAAGCTAACCCGTGATGAAGCAGAGTTAGATGATCCCTACGACTGATGACAATAGAAGACTACCAGATCAATTAACGGAGCCGGTAAATACTGAAAGGATGGCCGATTTGTAGAATATAAATTTCCAATCACCCAGATTGCAAAAATCTACGGCCAACTCTACACACATGGCACAACCAATCGAAGTTAGCAACTAGAAAAATCGTCTCATTTTGATCCTCTTCGATCTTGGCCGAGAAACAAATGTAAACGCTTTAAGCATTTTTCAATAATAAATAATTTCTCGAATTAAAGTCACTTTTGTTTTTTTTTCTTGTCATTGAATCCCACATCCATATAAGTAAAGAGGAATTTTGCAGTGAATTTTCTGGTAATGAATATTTTTATTTTTAAGTCGACCAGACCCAACAGATGTTTTGCTATAAATATAATAATCTTAAAGAAAACTTTATTTTTGTGGTTATAAATATATAGCTAAAAAGTTATTTTTACAATATTAGGGTTAAAAATATGACACTACAAAGTACGTAAATTATTAAAATAAGTTTTAAAAGTTTTTTAAAGATCTTTTCGGTTATATATGTATGTGGGAAAAGGGATGAATATGAAAACGATAAAACGATGTTATATGCAAACTGTTTAATTAATTCATATAAATTACTGTAACGTAGATTTATCAAAATAATATTGCTCTGGCCGAGCGGTGACGAGGGAGTAATATTACTTGGGAGCGGAAAGAAGGCCAATATTTGAATTCTAGCTCGATCGGTGTTGTACCCTGTCGGGTATCTCGGGTCGAACTTTACTTCCCACTATCAGTGAAACTGAAATTGGATCTTGGCTTCAGTGGAGAACTTTCGCTGAATACGTCAAGCACCCCCGTCCATATGGAGGTAAAGATCCCAGCTAAAAGCTTAGCTTGGCAGAGGTGAAATTTCAAAGTGCTACTCTCCCCAGTACAATGTTATCGACACTTCACGCTGCCGTGGGGACCTATATAATCAGCTGGTCGTCGCAATCAAATCACATTGACAGATAAGTTATTTATTAGTTCCTTGCCACGGTAAACGTGATTTTCCATTAATAACAACAGGATTAAGACCGTGAAGTGTTCACATAAACGAATGAGAAATTTGATTAGCTAGTAAGACAGCAGACGCACAGGCACTATCTTCGTTAATTTTACAAAACAAAAACTTCGATAATAACAAATTTTTAGATTTATGTGATTGTTCAAAAGAAGACTTTTCGTAATGATCTCTCCATAAGAAAAAAAGACTCCTTCTTCTCGATCTCCTCGGTTTTCGGGCCTCTTCGGTTCAGGCAAATCTCCCCGGGCTGCCACATATGCTGGGACCGGTTTCGCCGCATCTGGATGGAAGTGTCGCCATCTCTGAGATTTTTGGTCCTCGCTCAGACGCGCTGCACACGCTTTCCTCATTAAATCGGGGACATGCAGCTTTCCTCCTCATTGCGAGGGAAATCTAAGGATTTTGCAACATTACTCATCAGTTTATTATAACTTTATAGTAGAAATAGCGCTTAAAGAATTACTCGCGGCGGATGGTGTGGCAGAAAAAAAAGACTTTCAAAATAATCGAAACGTCCTCAGCGACAGTCGAGCAAGAACTCTGACCTCTTCTAATTCTGTTATCTCATCGTGCTCCCATGATGGGAGTATAATTTCGTGATGGGACAATGCTGTTAGCCGCTGCAAAATATCCCACATATATATATGAAATTGAAACTACTTCGGAAACATTCTGGTCGTAAGTAAAGCATAGAAATATTTTTTAGGTTATATTTATATACAATAATATTACTATTTCAGCGACAAGTTGAGATAATTATACCTTGTTAATTAAGCTTGGTTACGTCGAAGACATGAAAAGACTTTATTACGGTAAAATGCCTTTGTGGTGGGAATAAGATTAATTATCAACTCAACTCAACTGTTTAAGAAAATATGTCCGACTAGTATTTTAAGTGAAATAAAGACATTTGCCAAGCCATGTTTTGAAACCTGAGAGTTCCTGTAGTACTTATGGGAACCAGGCGTGATAAGTCATCGATATTATTATAAGATACAACTACAGAGTAAAAAGATTTGCTGGATTTGCTAGTCTATCCTTCTCCTTACCGATATCTACCCGGGTAGATATTTCGATTTACTTTTTTTTATAACTTAGCGAAAGTTCATCAAATTCTAAAATGCCTCCGACTCAGTGACTAAATTTTCGGTTTATTTCAGAAATTAGAAAGAATATCATTTTATTTGCACCGCATCATAGTTTTTTTTTTTTCAATTTGTTTATGCACGATTTTCAAATTTTTAAATTTTTAAATTTATATGAAAATTTGTTTAGGTTGAAGTTTGTCGTCAGAATATTTGCAAGGAAAACAGTAAAACATGTAAATACAACATTTATTTATTTTAATGAATAATAAAATAATAAAAGTATGTACGAAAATAGAAAAAAAATAGAAAAATAATAAAAATACTGAAAAATATTAGCATTGGGATAATAACTGCATTGAGGATGAACCCGCATGACAGCCTTCATATTTTGCTTGTCTCAAGCTATTCTGTGTGTATACTGGCTTTTCTTGATGCAAGCTTGGCGAGTAGCTCTTTCTTTTTCTGACGAGACATCTAGAGTGAAATCTTTGTCCATTTGGCTTAATGCAGTAACCGACTCACCTAAAATACATTCCATTTCAGCATATAATTGTTCTCCTGCTGTAATCAATTCATATGGTCTGTAATATGTTTTTAGGTTCGAGTTGATCATCATAAAGACATCCGTAAACGATACAGCTTGCTCCATTCCTCGAGAGTAGCTCTTGTTACGTGCCAATCGAAACGAATGAACCTCAAAATTTGTTAGAATCTGTTTATAAACATCGTAGCACAATAAATTGGGAAGGAATTATGTCTCCAGAGTATACCGGCAACCCTTTGATTTGATTTATGACAGCCCAGTAAAATTCCCATGAAATTATAAGCATGAGTAAGTGACTGTCATGTAAGGCGTTTTCATCGGGATTTTTGTTGTTCCATTCGGCGGAGTCTGCTGCGGCTCTTTTCTTCATGAATCTACATACATATAATTCCTGTAATGAGGAAACTCATGACACAAAGGAAGTATCCTTTTGCGGAAAATTCTTGGTGATCTGATAAAGGCCACTCAATAATGAATCACGAAGTATATTGTGAGCACCCTTTCGTTACAACGTCGATGGCTCTTTATACCATTTTGTCCCATCCTTGCTTACAAAATAACTTTCATGAGAAGAGGAAGCTTCACCAGCATCACCATCATGGGTTTCATCATCTGAATCAGCATAAGAATTTAACTCCACCTCTATTTCTCCACCATCGACTGCTGCACCATCAAAATTCAAATTTTCCTCCTCAGGAATATTCTCTCCATCGCTATCAGCACACTCAAATAACTCAACGTCTTCCTCCTCCGTTTTGGAATCGATCTCTTACATTTGCCTAAAATAGGCTAGCCTTCTTTCATATGAGGCCTTTTATACAGTCTTTGAATACAAACAATTGCTGTAAATATAAGAGTTGAGCGGCCGGGCCAATAAACTTTTTTCCAGTGTGTGATGTGAAATATAAATGCACAAACTCAAAACTTCGAAATTCCTATCTGGATTCTTTTTTTTTTTTTTTGCTACGCAACTCCTCACTTAAAAATTTGGATTGAAACTAAAGTGTATCTAAATCATGAAATATACCTACATAAACCTCAGAAATAAACGTACCATGGAAGTACATTATCTCTATTTTGCAAAAAATACTTCTTATTATATGTTTTAGACTATTCGTCCAACTACAATAAGGACCTTCTCATATAAAATAGCGTAAATCCCTTGTTTTCATCTGCTTCCACAAAATTTTAAGACTAAAAATCGTATTTATCATACAAAATGTATGAAGAATATGTATATCTACCTGGGTAGATATCGATGAGAATGTGTATATAAAGCTTTTCGGTAAAGCGAAGGCTATTGTAAAAAAAAAATATTTAATGCGTCAACCGACAAGACATCTAAACATATTTGAATTTAAACTCAACCCAACATAAGAATTTAACAAATTAAACATCAGCAGATAATTGATCACAAAGTAATAAGGGTCCAATACTAAACCTTGAGAAGCATCGCACTTAATGGATAAGAAATATTATACCTACTCCTATGTTATTACCTACTGATTTTTATTGACTGATTTAGTCGCGATAATAATTACAGTAGTCGAGGACAACGTAGGGAATTTTTAAGTTGCAAATCAGTATATTGCCAGCCAGAAGCCCCAGAGTGCTTAATACTGCCAAGGCCACAAACCAAAAACAAAACGGAAAAGCATGAATCTCCACTAAACAATTCAGAGTAAGTAGTATATCTATGCCGGTTCTGGACCACTTTTTCCATACAAAAAGTGTCCGGAAAATTCCAACTATTTTGGTGGCTCTGGACTGGGGTTCTGGGCCACTGAGGGGCTTCCGTCTAGTGGTATACGTCGCAGGGCCTGCCTGGCGAGTCCTTTCCTACCGTCTGACTAACCAGGGTATGACGTCATCTGGTTGGCTGATCCCCGTCAGCTGATTAAGCTCTGTCATAGCTGATTTTTAATAAAATAATGTTGGCTTTTGCTGGAATCGAACCGAGAACGATTGGTTTTGTAAAATCCGATGCGCTCTACCATGAGACCATGGAGGTGTTGTATGAATATTCTTTAAATTTGCTATATATGGGTAGAGTTCTATACCAGAGTTTTTATCTAGAACTCTCGGCGCCACCATCGCTAGGTGGTTTGAGTACATACTATATGTGGGCTTGTGCCTTGACTGTACTGGTTTATGTCTTGGATGCACCATTGTTCCTTGGCTGTGCTGGTTTATGTCTTGGATGCACCATTGTGTCTTGACTGTACTGGTTTTTGTCTTGGATGCACCATTGAGCCTTGACTGCGCCCTAGTGGGATTAACCGGTACTACCGGGATGTGTCATTTGGTCTTGACTGCACCTTAGTAAGTATAGGGTCAGTTTGGCCGGACAGATGTGACGTCATACCCTGGTCAGTCAGACGGTAGGAAAGGAATTCGCCAGGCAGGCCCTGCGACGTATACCACTAGACGGAAGCCCCTCAGTGGCCCAGAACCCCAGTCCAGAGCCACCAAAATAGTTGGCATTTTCCGGACACTTTTTGTATGGAAAAAGTGGTCCAGAACCGGCATAGCTATACTACTAGAGTATATTTTATTAATCTATAGACAGTAAAAAAAATTTCCCTAGAGTCAGTGGCAAAAATTCGTGCCACAAGTCCTAGGTATATTTCTCTTAAAATAAAGGGATTGCTCCACTTCAGAAATAGGGATAGGTTTTTGTACCTAAAATGCATACATACTACAAAAACAATGTGTAAATTATACAAACGAAAATATATTTGTAAGTGTTCCATAAAAAATTTAGAACAATACCAAATTTATTGAACGTTATCTGCCTTATATCCGAGAAATCTTAACGTTTCGGGATTTTACGTACTATATAGGTTTTCTGGTGCCAAATATCTAAATTCATTAAATGTTCCATTTATTTGGGGAAATTAAACTGATTTCCTTTTAGAATAAAAACGCGTCTTAAATTTAGGGAATTGTCGTACATTTTTACAGCGTATATTATATTCACCCTATACAAAAGTTCTTCATTGTAATTAATATCAACAAACTTAGCTGCTAGCGCTAGTTACCAGTTGACGACTACATACTTACTTCCGGAGTATAGAGCGATATTTAAGATTTAATTTCAGTGAGCATAACCGCATAACGTTGTAAAAAAATCAATACTCCTAAAAGTTTTCGGAATGTTTGAAGTTTTATTAAACGATTTTTCGTACTTCGATTTTCAAATTCATTATCCTCATCGATTACCTACCTAAAGAACTAAAAGTTTGTACAATAGGTAAATAGTCCCGGAGTCGCGGTCATTATGTACACCACTACTCTGATATACCTATCATATTGAACTAATGGAACAACTTGTATATGCATGCAATATAAAGCAGGAGCGGTGGTTTTTTTTTTGTACCACATTTATCATTTAACCGAAAAAATATGTATATAGCCAACAAGCAAAATATTTACCCGCAAAAAATATTCCTGTTCCACTTTATACGAACTGAAAAAAAAAACAAAAATACTTCACAAAGAATTCATAGAACAAAGATGATAGATATGAAGGAAAAAAGTATTTCAATAAGGAATTTGTGTAAAACGTAAATATTCTCGCCTGAATAAAGAAGCAGACAATTTCATGGTCTTTAATGAAAAACCTGGTATTGTGGTATTTACTACAACCCCCATATTCCATTCGAATTCCATTGTACCTCTGGAATAATTCTTATCAATTTTCGAGTACATTTTACAAAGAAATAAAATTGAATTGATTCGGTGGAAATTTATTTGGTGTATAGAGTGGTGGAATTATGGGAAATATTTACTTTGAAAATATTACAAACGGCCCCCTTGCTGACCATTTTGAAGTTACATTTTATTGATTCTACGAATACCTGTTTTTCACCCGTGCAGTTAAGTTGGATATTGAATACACTTCCCAGTTGTGAAATGTTTTCTTGTATCTAGTTATATGCTATAGTCAGTGGTAAGTGATTAACTTTTTATCTATAATTCGTAAACGTCAAAATCTGGATAGAAACAAAAAGTGAATGCTCATTTTAGGTCCGACACCTCCTAAGAGATGTTTTAAACGATGCATTATGAAACTTTGAAAATTTTTTATTAACAATGTTTATCTTTATCTACATTGAAAAGCTGTGGGGAGGGGGTTCAAGTTTAATCTAGTATATTTTGGAAAACCTAGTACAGAACCGAATTCCTTAGGTCCTAAGAAGAAATTTGAGCACCCACACTCCTATACTCGGAGGCTTAAATAGCAATTTATAGCCATCCCAATAATCACCTTTTTAGTATTTCTCTTTTTTATTCCAACTGAGATATTAGATTTTCCGCAACTTAGATCGGCTCTAACTCGAGTGTTATGTCTGATCGAAAAACGGGTTTCAGTCTTGGCCTCAACTCATTATCAGCTACAATTCGTTGAAGAAAATTTTTATTTGCATTCTTTTAGGGTAGGGAATGAGAACCCTGGCGAGGGAGGGCGGGGGGTTTTCCAATACCGCATGTTGCATACCGAATTAAAGGTCTCGCCGAGTACTATCAGGTGCTGTATATTTTCACCATTCAGAAAACTTTCTCGGGACGTTTTCGCCGCCGTATAACGCATTTTTATTCACATGCTCTGTTGTCAGCATTTTTCTGATAGGAAGTCATTTTCCGCGACACAAAAGTTCGGGCCAACCACAGGAAGCAGAAAAGTTCACTTTTCACCCAAGAAAATCGCTCAAGCTACATCCGACCGCCTAAGCTTTTCCCCGCTAGATTGAAATAAATATTGTTAATAAAATATGTTCAGAGTATCATAATGCATTGTTTAAGACATCTCTCATATCTAGAGGTGTCGGGCCTAAAGTTGTATGAAAAGTGGACATTCCCGTTAAGATAAGATTTTAATTGAAAATACTTATAAGGTTTGACCCTTATGTGACCACGAAGGTACCCACGTAACTGTTCGAAATTTTTTTTTATATTTTTCTTATGATAACGTAATTTTGGAACCACCACAAGTGGTATCTGTGCAACTCGTATATTTTACACGAAAATTTGTATGGATTAAAGATAAAAGCGCATGTGGTGGAATAAAATTAATACAATAGAAAATTATGTTTAATACATAAGAATGCTCTAAAAAATCTTAGTATAAATTTACAAATAACATAATATGAACTTAATTACTTCGTATTATTTTAGTAAATTTATACCAAAAAGGAAATGCAAATTTTCACTCATTCATAGAGTTTTTTTTTAACAGACGTAGTAATTTTACTACTTTGAGTAAGTAAATTTTGATAAAATTCGCTCTGCTGACAGATTTTCCATGATTTCACTAATTTTTTTTTGGAACTAAACTTACATTAAAATCAGGCTCTTGCAGAATCACTAGAATTTTTATATTTTCTAAATACATATGTGTTCTAAAAGTCAATTTATTACTAAAGACTTTCAAGCAGTTTTTCACCGGGCAGGTAACTATTTTATGAAAATTAAGGTAACAAACTGTATAATTACCAATTTGTTTGCAACTATATCGGCTTTATATTTACAATTAAAAGCGCTAGACTTATATACCGGTACTGAAAAACACTGGTCGGTTCAAACATTTATAAAGGAGTGATATCTAAGACATTTAAAATTGGAGTAATTTTTTTCACGATGAATATATAAATGTTTATTGTACGTGTATATACTTATCAGTAAACTGACAAAACTAATATTTATTCATTAGCACAGTAAATATAACCTTTTCGACTGTAGGGTACAATGCATAATGAGTATGCAATCGCACAAGTTGAGCCAAGTTTTCATAGCAGTAAAATTATGACTGTGAAGTAAATTTACTGCATTCATATGGGTAAGTTTAAACCAAACTAGAAGAATTACCACATTTGTTTTAGTATTTTTTTTTATTTACACTTTATTCAGTGCACATACTTCATTTTAACTTCCCGATGAAATTCACGTCATAAAAAGATGAAAACACGCAAACAAAGAATCAATTTCATTTGTAAAATTCCAATATACTTATCTGACTGTTAAAATCATTCATCCAAAATGTATTTCGCAAATATCCTCCGTACTATGAATCCTGAAAATAAACAAAAAACTCATTAATAATTAGTAAATAAAACAAATAAATAGCAAACTTACCGAAAATCCGTCATACATCACAATATTTATGTTTTGCCGCAGTCAGAGTTCCATGGAAAGTAATTTTGAGATCGAGCGTTGCCAGGGCAACCCATCATGAAGCACAGACGTAGCAGTTCACGGCGGCTATAAAATAGCGACGAGCCACAGCAGAATCACCCATTCTAGTTTCAAAATTTACTCGGAACGTATCTTCCACCAGAATTTAATCGGTTTCCTATCCTTTACAAAAATCCAATCCTCCATCTAAGTAGGAATTTACTCCTGCTGCAGAAATTAACTTCTGCTTCGTTATATCCTTTACTTATACAGGAGGTTATTCCTGCTGCAGAAATTTACTTCTGCATTATTATTTCATTGTACTACTGCTACCGTGTTTACACGTACAGCACAGACATAACTTCCATTTTGTTACGCCTTCACGGTAGACTACACTTCTTTTTAGTTTTGAATTAATTAATTAATTTAATTGGGGATTCTCTTTTTGTTTTTACAGAAATAAAGCGAATAGAATCAAGGTGGCGGCGCTTATGTTGAATATTAATTTTAATTGTTGAATTGTAGTTAGTTTAATTAGTTTGCAGTGGGTTAGGATATTTTTAAGAACTGAATCTATACGGGTTTGAATTTTTGTGATATATTTTTAAACATATACATTGGAATAAAAATTTCACACTTGAATTAAAAGGCTGAATTATCTCGGCATCTCCTTCGCTTGAGCACCGATATCAGATACTTTAAACGTGTAGTTCAATCCAAAATATAATTAAACAACAATATTCAGGGTGTTTCCCCGTAGGGGTTCAATAGAGCAGGAGGTGAGAGTACTCACCTAGACGAACCAAAAATTGCATGGAGGGTGGGGCAATATCAACCGTTTAGGAGTTACAGGGTGATTAAGAAAAAAATCCAGTTTTTCACAAAACATCCTGTATCTAGAAATTACAACACGTACGGTCACAGTTAAGAGCTCGTTGTATGCAAAACTTCATGGCCTTTCAAACGGGCGCTCAGCAAGCTCCGTATCCATCTTCCCTCAAGAATTATGGTTGGATAAACTGAAAATTTCGGATTTTCTTACCTTTTGTTTTTAATTTAACCTCTATTATTTTTGCAAAAAGGTTATCATCATAACTTTTTTTTATAAGAACTGTAAACTATAGACCCTCCTCTTTGACCCATTACAGTCTATGCGCTATCTATAGCCCTTTAAGAGTTATTAACCTATTCTCAAATATATTCTCAACGATAATTTGTTCCTTTAGCACGTCATTTTAAAAAATATCGTCTAATTTCAGAATGACCGGAATAGGTTATGAGTTCATAACTGTATAATGGCTACAGTTAACACATAACGTGTAATGGGTCACATTAAAGAGGAGAGTCGACAGCATACAGTTTTTTATAAAAAAAGTTATGTTAATGACCTTGTTGCAAAAATAATAGAGGTTAAATTAAAAAAAGGTAAGAAAATCCGAAATTCTTAGTTTAGACAATCATAATTCTTTAGGGTAGAGGGGTACGGGGCAGCAGTCGTTGGAAAGGCCATGAAGTTCTGCCTACAATGAGCTTTTAACTGTGACCATATGTGCTGTAGTTTTTAAGATACAGGGTGTTTTGAGAAAAAACTAAATTTTTTTATTAATTACCCTGTAACACTTAAACGGTTGATATTGCTCCCACCTCTGCAGTACAATTTTTGGTTCGTATGTGAGTACTATCTCTACATCCAAACCATTTGCTTAGGCCCTTCGCATACAGAGCTACTCAGTTTTGACGGACTAGTTGGTGATCGAAGTCGCAACCTGGTTAGTAACTGATGATTCACACACAGAGCTACATAAGTAATGGAACTCGAATATCTTTGCTTCAAGCCAAGTCAAAAGTTTTTGAAGTATTTATCACTAATATAATATCGAGTGAATCAAGAAGAGAACTTCGTCCTCTATTACTATTAACAATAAAGGGCACGTAAGCAACTCAGATTTTGGATTCATCCGTACATTGAAAGAAATAGAAACTGTAGACTATTCTTCGCAGTAAATGAGTTACAAAGTCTTTAGCATTCTATAAAGTATATGCGGAGTCTTACCTTGATTTGTTGCAAATCATTTCTTCACGCCTTCAAAGGACGAATAAAATACGTTTGTAACTGATAGCTTGGAAATCAGCATGACGCACAGTGGGCAATTGACCTATAAAGTTGACCATAAACCAAAAAATGAAATAGCACATTCGTTTAATTTCTGCAATATTCCACTCTTTCGTTATGGTAAAATTTAATTTCAGGTATGTATAATTTTAGTAACCATTGCTTGCAAAAGAGTGTACATATATAGTTTTAAATCATTACTACAACATAAAATGGCCGTAAATTATTAATTTTATCAGCAATACGGAAATTATTATTTGTGTGTCCTCCTCGATCTGCTTTTGGTTTTTTCTTTTTTCTAATAAACATTGATTGTATATTTCGTTACCGGTTTTGCTGCCTGCCCTTATTTGCTACTTATCTCGGAATTATAGTCAATTCCTAATATTCCATAATTACTTTCAGGGATGAGTCCCAATACAATTCTCATAGCGCAAAAAGAACTTTTTGTTGTTATGATAAGCTCAGGGCACAATGAAATTAAGCACCAAATAATGCATGAGAGAAGAGATCAACACAAGAACAAAATGTCATGAAGAAAAGTTAAGGATTTGAGCAAAACCTTAACACGCTTAAAATCTGATTGTTCTGTATAACCAGAAGATTAAAAAAATTATAAGGCTGGGAACTGTAAATGATAAAGCCAATGAATAAAGTTAACACTATTCCAAATTTACAGGGAAATATTTTTCGGAGATTTCACATTCGCTAGTATACCTTAAGATAATTACACTTTCAACTATGTCACTTAATAAATAAAATTGCACTGTATCAACTTAATTAAAACAAATTATGCTAATTTCAGATAATATTTTAGATAGTTCACCTTTTAAGAATGGCACCAATATATGCGTATAAATAATTAATGTATGTGTTATCTAAAACGAAATATGTAATAAATCATAAATCAATGTACTCACCATGTTCATATCTGGACTCGACTTTATGGCATTGGTAAATAGATATTTAGTGATTATCTTGTTCTAGTCGTGTCCTGAAAAAAGCTACTTTTTTTCAGTCGAGACTCAAAACAAAGTTTGTGTGTTAGTACTGGTCGTTCTAGTCGTTCTCCGCACCAAGGTACTTTACTTCAGTCGATACCCAAAGGAAAGTTGTATTTTGATTATTAGAATTCTTGTTCTAGTCGTTCCACGGAACAAAATACTTCACTTCAGTCGAGACCCAAAACAAAAATGTATTAGTAGTATTTATTCTAGTCGGTACCCAGAATAAATATCTTTACCTCAATCGAGACCCAAGATAAAGTGGTTATGTTAGTAAAATTTATTTCAGTCGAGACCCGAAATAAATATCTTCATATCAGTCGTTACCCGAAATAAAGTAAATTTGTTAATAATTTTAAGTTATTACCACTAGCCAAGTCGATTGTGCTGTATTATCACTAAGTGTTGGATGTAAATGAAAAAGATTCAAGTTGGCCAGCGACTTATATTGCCTCTGAATTGCGCACGGCACCCACAAATATCTCTACGCTTCGCATAGCAACAATAGTTTATTGACCTTAGCCACTATATGCACGACACCATTTAACAATTCTTAACTACGCATAGTAACAATAGTGCATTGACATTATCGGATATGCGTAGCAACTGCAATTCCGAGTATGTGTGTAGTATACGATCGAATACCTATTGCAATATTACTTAATTTTCTACTTTTAAAAGATAGATTTAACTGAAAAGATCACTTAATCTAATTAAATTTGATTTGCGTAAAGTTCTTCGATGACAAGTTAATTTCATCTAAATGGATTGCGTCCCGGTTTTGTTTGTGTGGAATGTAGCCAAAATGTGCCGACAATTGTCTCTACTAAAAACTGCCTTATCGACGTCCTTGTAGGTAGTTGTGCATTCTTTTGTTCCCAACCTAGTGTCGATAAATATAAGTACTTGGAATTATAATCTTTTGAACAATTTTACTATTAGGTAGCTTTTTAATGTTGATTTCAACACGGGCTTTAAATTTCGTGTAAGACTCAGTTTACGGTATCCAGATTTTGATATTGAATAACGAATTATAGCGTATGATATCTACTGGTTGTTATTTGGCGACAAAGAAAAACAAAAAAAATTGTTATTTTCGAAAAATTAAACTTTTCGTTAAACGAAATTTCGAATTTTGAGAATTTTCGAACTTTTGGGTTTCGGAAATACATGAGCACACCAAATTTGATCTTACTACAACTGAAGGTGTAAAAGTTATGAAGTGAAAAGTAAAAAGAAGAAGAATGTGTAGATTTTCCCCTTTATTTCCCCTCCCAAATAAATATTCAAAAATCCGTAACGCACTTTGGATTGTATTCATATTGTTTATCATTACTTTTGAAGTCCATATTTTCGAAAATATTCGAATATACCTTTAACAACACCCTTGAAAAGAAATATGCAACTTAGCAATCCATTCATTATGCCTGTGATTTATGGTCAACTTTGAAGGGCCACTGCCTACACTAAGTGACTAATCGCAAACGAGTTGCAAATTGATTACCAACTAGTAGCGCCGTGAGCGGACTTCCATTGAAATGCATAGACAGTGACGCACAAATTACTAATTTCAAACTTTATAGTATTTTCTGAGTTGCTCTGTGTGCGAAGGGCCTTATTGAGAATCACAAGTTGGTTGATGCAATTGATACAGGATTTTCTGGTTTGACGATTTCTCCTGTTAGGTTCTAACCAATAGGCAAAGCAGTTGTCAAAAATTGGAAGTCGTCCACTGGAGTCTCGAACAACAAATGCTCGCTATGCTAATGGAATTGAAATTGGTCTGCCCAACATTGACTCAATTAAAATTTCTATAAATAGTAGGGCGAGCTGCTCTACTAGATAAAACAAGTATTGCTAATTGACTTCCGAGATCCTCCAGAAAGGTTCTCCGAGAAACGAGTTTTTTCCGAAACTGAAGATTATTTTCTCTAAAAATCCACCAAATCTTGATCGCCTGCTTTGTATGTTTCATTAGTATATATTGGGTGACTCCTCTTCTATCCCTGTATGCGAATAGTTGCTCATCTATTGTAACACAAATTCGCATTCGGAAGAGTAAATATCGTTCAAATTGTTGCTGCTTGATCCGCTTCTAAACAATCTTCGCGGTTATTTGATTTGTTGCATCTTATAAACTTGGAAATAGAGTTGAATCGATTTATTCCCATGGAAGCAAAGTATAGCGAATACGAAACTAACTTCCACAATTCATGATTAAACTCATGTAACGCCTATATAAAAGATACAAGATAAAAAGTTACAAATTTCTTCCATAGTCTCCTGCGTAAGTACCTACTTCTGTTTCTTAATCTATAAATATAAAATAATTTGATAAAATCAATATATTTAAGCTTTTAATAACATTTAATTGGAGCTCAAGTTATTAAGCAGCAAAAGCAGACATACATAAGTGGCTTATTCCACTCAAAAAGAGCTGATCCCAAAAATCCTCAGAAGAGAAATTTCCTTGGTGTGGAGGCCTAGTATCAGAGCTAAGAAACTTTATAAATTGCCAAGTCATCAGAAAGACGATGGAGAATATATTCGAATAATAAATAAAGTGGGAAGTTACGAAAACATTCAGGGCTTACCGCATTGAATAAACACGGCCTAGGGTATGATGATTTCTTACCTACTCAAGCAGAGACCTATTTGATTATAAACGCGCAACTCTCTTAAATTTTTTTTTTCTAAGATGAGTGTTTTATTCATGCCCTCCCACTCACTTCCTCAACTTTCCACCAACAACTCATAAATTTTCAAAGATGATCGAAGATGGTTTTGTTGTTAATTTAATTTTATTTAAAAATGGCCAAAAATGCTTACATTTTCAAAGAGATTTTCCCTAAAAGTTAAAACATCTCTAAATAAGTTTTCGTGGAAATTTTTTGATGATTTCCATATTGTGTATGTGTGTGTGAAGAAAAGGGTTAAGAACATATCGTTTCTTAAAATAATGTATACGAGCAGAGATTTCGAAATTGAATTATGTATATATGTCTACGCAGTTGTCTAATTCAATATTAGGGCTTTGCATAAAAAATGTCTCAGAATAAACAAAACAAAAAAAAATGCTTAATCTAAAACAAGGACAATGAAATTTATGGTACAAAAGAGTCCTGTCTGTAATACACAAATTCTGTATCCTTGACTAAAAAGAAAATGCAAAGATTCACATATAAGTAACACAATAAATCAAAACTTAACTGCAGTACATAAAAATATAATCCGGGCATCCTGTAAATTTCTGAAAAGGGCCCTTTTTTTACTACTAACTATTCCAACCGACTACAGACTCAACTACATGAATGATGAAGAATGTTTCTTCTCTCTCAACTGGTTTGATTCAGAAAATGTCAAACAAAATGTAATCTGGTGGCAAACAACATGGGTTTAATAGGGTCTGACACATGGCGCCCATAATATTACTTTTGTGATTTATGTTGGTCCAATTTACTGGAATAAATAAAAAAAAAATATTTAACAAGAAATCAATATTTAAGCACGAAAAATCTTAAGTCCCTTAAGGCCGCGAATGTTTTTTCTTTTCTGAATGCGTGGAATACGACGTCAGTTAATTAGCACCAAGAAAGCATGAAAAATTCGCAAAAGGAAATTTAGCTCACAAATCTTCTATGATGTCATTAACTTGATTGCATTTCACCAACGAAATGATTTCGATTTAAGGAATGCTACCAGTATCTAGTCATGTCTGGATGGCAATTTCATGTATAACGATGAAGTGTTGCTTAAGGTTTATAGCAGGATGTCATCTGCTCCTAGAATGAAATCAATTCTGTCGGCATTAAGTATTTAGATGCTAACCGGATAGCTTTCAGTGGTCCTCCTGGCACTCCTGACCCATGCAATGCTGTTAATCCTGCTAAATCACATAGTTGCAGAAGTTCTTGAATTTACGGAGTATAAAAGGTGTCCCATAAATGGCGTTATACCCGAATTCTATGTATCTTATATTATCAATCTAACAAGTTTTAAATCATCATTATAACATGTAACGTAGAGAAGTTATAGGGTGACCTATGAAAACCAACCCATTATATAGGAAACAGTTAGGATTTTCCTTCCCCTTAGCCATACAGCTTTTTGCTCGTCTAAATATGTCCTATCCTTCAAATTTCACACCATTTACGGGATACCCTGTATATTATACTTAAATGGACAATGGCTATGTATGTATCCGAGATTAAAGAAGACGACTTGAGAAGGATATACGCATCTTCTTGCGGATATATTGCTAGGAAAAATTAACGTGTGTACTTAATTTAATTCGTGTTATGATTGTGTGTGTCAGGGGCTATTTTATGTGTGAATTGAGTTCTATTGGTAAAATCAAAACTTCTATTTATCGCATGATTTTAGAAAAAGTATTTTATGCAGATGCATATGGATAAGATTTGATGAATAAATTCTTATAAAAATTGGAGTACTTAAATTTGAGCGATATCTCTTGGACCTGGCTGGATGAAGACCAGAAGTTTTTTCCTTCAAATGGAATGGAAGAATCTGAAACGTATGTAATTGATAATCTTTTCAATACGAGTTTATCGCAAACAAATAATGTTTTTGATTCATTTAATAAGCTTTTGGAACTTGCTTTTGTAGATATGGAACTAAGGAATTGCGTAGAGAAAGTAGAACATCCAGCAATTTCAACTGATTTAAACCTATTGAATTAAGTTTATCTAACTGTAGTTTTAATTACTCTGGCGATACGGTAGTTAAATATTATGATTTCTTAAATATTGACAATAATGGCGTCTGTGATAGGCATCAACTGGCCATACTGAAGAGTATTGGTTCCTTCCTACTGATATGAAACGCCTTATACACATTCTACCGACTATAATGTTTTAAATGATTATTTTAATTCTATTCACTGGTCTGGAAGATACGTTTGTAATGATCTTTTGTCAAATGTATGATAGGTTCATTGGTATTTTAAAGGATGTTAGTAACGCATTTGTACCATAAAAAGAGAGAAAAAGAACTTCACACCCTAGTTGGTATAACTGAAGTCTATTAAGTTTAAACAAAGTAAAGCTCATAAGTCATTTAAAGAAGCGAGAGTATAGTAGTACAGATAGAAATAATTTTTTGTGTCTACGCCGCGAATTTGAACATTTGCATTTATTTCTGCATACGCAATATTTGTGGGACTTAAAATCCAAGATTAAAGGATATTCTAAAGCTGACTGGACATATATAAATAACTGAGCCCGTCGACGTTGCCAGGCAATATAATAGATACCTAGATGGGTGAGGGTTGGGGTGAGGTGTTTAGAGACGCATAATATCTAAGCTGTTATCGGACTAGATCGCGCGATTCCGTACTCTAGGGTTTCACTGTATGTCTGTACGGGAGTGTGTGTGTGCATACATTCATATGTGTGGGAGAGTGTTCCCTCGATGTGTTCTCAGGCAGTGCCCAAATATATAGTAAAACACGAAATTTTTGTATGGCAACATCAAGAAGGGGTTGCGCAATTTGGTCCATTTTTGAATTTGTTTTTGTAATTTTCATGAAAATGCCGTGTACATAATTTGAGCCCTCCACGTCGATGCGTTCTGAGAGAGTTTCCAAATATATAGGAAAAATCCAAAGTTTTGTATTGCAACGTCAAGAAAGGTTCCCGATTCAAACAATTTTTAAAATTTTATTTACTATTCCTATGAAAACACCATGTACCAAATTTCAGCTCCCCACGTGTACGCGTTCCTAAGCAGTGTTCCAATATATACTAAAATTTCTATAGAAAGCCTACGAAGGAGTTGCCCGATTTAGTTCATTTTTGAACTTGTATTTGATATTTTTATGGAAACGGCGTGTACAAAATTTCAACGGTCCACGTCGATGCGTTCTCAGGCATTTTTTTAGATCTCGACAACAGCGCCATTTATCATGTTCAAAACTATCCTATCTTTCCAGCTGAAACCAACCAAACATATTTACAAAATTTCATTGAAATTGGTTTGCTGTCTCGGAAATTAGCGTTACAAACACAGTGACACGTGATTTTTATATATTAAGATAAGCGTCCTGGTAGTATAGGTTTTCCCAAATTAACGCGAAAGACGACCGCGCTATGCTTTTAGTCTAGTAGCTGACTGTTTCTATTAATCCAATTCAATATAACTTAAAATACTTAATCAATACATAATTTTTTTCAACTTATTTTGAATCAAGTTACAACGATTCTAATATGTTCTTATCAGACTGTGACTACTCATATCAATTGTAGATTTGGGTGCTGCAAAATCTTTGCGGAAAGAATATGTTTGGAGAAGGCTTTCAACTTTAGAAATTTATTATTTCCACGGGATTGATTTGATATTAACCAGACTTCTGAAATAGTGTGTTTCCTCATTCCTTGTTCCTTTAGCTTTTACCTTCAATTCATTTCTGTCTTTTGGATACCTTATCGAACAATGGAAAATTTATTTCATTACACTTATTTTCAAAAGTTATCGCCATATTTCAAAACTTAACTCAATTCCTAAGTTGTTGAAGTTCTAAAGCCACATGGTTTTGTTAAGGGGAAATCTACAAGTACCAATTTTATAACTTTTTCTAATCAATGCTATCGAGTCAGGTCTACCTGTTTACCTATTGTGACCTATATGGATTGCACTAAAGCCTTTGGTAAGATTAATCATAAACTTTTGATTAACAAACTTAGATCACTTGGCTTTCACTCATCCTTGTTGAGATGACTTGATTCATATTTAGTTGGCCATGTACAATTCCTGAAAATTGGCAACTGTAAGTGTCAGGCCATTCATGTGAGGTCTAGCAGGGAAGGCATTTGGGTCCAATTCTCAGAATGTAAAGCAATGTCTTTTTACCATTTGGTATATCTTATATCCTTTCTTTATATTGTCAGAAATGTTATACTTGAAGGACCTTCAAAGATGACTCATCTTGGTGTAAAATTCGATAGGAAGATATCTTGTAAAGAGCATATCGATTATGTTACATCTAAAACTTTTCAATTGCTGGGAATTCTAAAGAGGTGACTTTCAAGATCCCTTGATACTAAAATCTTTGTATTTTTAACTAGTACGGTCCGTTTTAGAATATGGATCCGTTAGAAGGATGCCTACACAAATAACCCACATAAGACGTATTGAGCGGAAACAACGAAAATTTACGCGAGTTACTGTATCTAAACTAAATTTAGATCTTACGTTGGACCATAAGCAAAGATGTACTTTATTTGGATTGAATTCCTTACAGTCTAGAAGAATCGTGAGTTCAATAATGTTGGTCCACGATGTACTTAACGCTTTTAACGTTTTTTGGTTATGCTCTTTCATTGATCGAATTTTGGATATCACCAACCTATCCCACATGCTATTGCTAACTTAAACTTGGTTGATTTAGGACTATATTTTAGAATTTTTCCGCTTAAACTTTGTACATTTGCAATATACATTAGTATTTAAAATATCTTTTGATTAAATTTGGATTCAGTAGTACATACGCAGAATAGAGATTCCAGGCGAACAGCTGGGCTTGGAAATTATATTTCTGCAGCTTGTCCACAGCTTACTGGAAGGCTTTCTCACACTTATATGTGGATCGCGTGAGATTTGCAGTGCAGTTCCCCCCTTCGTAGTAAATGACAAACGTTCACGGCTCCCTTGATGAATGAGACCTTCATAGAAATACACTGCAGAAATTGGCCTCACTTCTATATTGCTGACTTTATCGATCTTAGCCTTATGTCATTTCTGTTGATTTTCAATTTGGGAAAGCAGTGTGAGCGTCAGTTAAATTTGCTAAGTTATTAAATTAAATTAAAAAGAAAAACAAGAAGAGATAGAATAAAATCAAAAAGAAGAAAAAATCACACAGGCAAGGGATAAAAGGATATTTAGACCTCTAAAACAAACAATTTTTTAAATATACAAAACAATAAGCAATATAATTATAAAAGACTAAAGATTATATGTGACCAGAATAACCGTCCAAAAGTATGCATGTTTTTTACGTATCAACTGAATAAGGAAAAAACCGTCCATGAGTCGTTTAGAAAATCTGGGAATTATAATATGTTTATGTCTTGCTGAACATGAAATTGTAGGCGGTTGTAGAAGTAACTAGGTTTGTGTGATAAGGCCAAATAGGAAGATCAACGTTCTGCGATGCAAGTATGTCTGCAATATGTACAGCATAACAAAGATGCTCTGTAGGGCATATGGGCATCGTAAGTACATGGATAAACCGAAGATAGTCATTAAAAGCTACATATAATCTTTGCACTTTAAATTCGAATTGATCATAACACCAACATTCTTATCTCTCTCTCCATATGGTCGTTATAAACTGGTGGAACTTGAGCAGCATATTGGGATTGCAGAGCATTTCAAAAAAATTAACTTTATATCATAAACATGAGCCCGTTGAGATAAGTTTGCTAGATCCCGCTAATTCAGTCTAAACAGCTCTCCATCAGGCCAATAGAACAACGACGGTAAATCTGTACGTCATCCACATACAAAAGAGCCTTCGGGAATTGAATTTTCTGTGGTGGATCACTTATAAATAGAGAGAAAAGAAGAGGTTCAAGAATATAACCTTATGGGGCACCTCTATTAAGTGATGAAATATTAGAAAACTCACTACACACATTTGTTCATTGCTTTCGAACTGACAGGAAGCTCATCACAAGCCGACAGACTTGAAAATATTTTTTATAATTTAGACATAAGTTTAAAATGGTTTACGCTATCGAAAGCTTTAGGAAAGTCTAGCAATATCAATATTGCACTCATCATTGTCAAGTGCCGTACACAAATCGGAGGAAACGCATAGCAATGCAGTTTCGCAACTGTTAAGGGATCCAAAGCCCGACTTCCAGGGCCATATCATACGATTTTCCTCTAAAAAAATATTCAATTGCCAGTACATGAGCTTTTTAAGATCTTTCGACAGAAAGCATAAGACACTTATTCGGCGGTAGTCAGAGGCGTTCAACTACAATAGCCGTAAAGATCTTACGGATTTCAACGAGATTGAGGTCTATGTATGTACGAAGAATTGAGGACATTAAATGTGAAGATGATAACCTTTACGGAATGTGATATGAAAATGTAATAAAAATGAGGTTTTTTTTGTAATTAAACCACAGTCTCGTTGAAATCCGTAACGTCTTTACGGCTATTGTAGTTGAGCCAAATAGATTTTGTACGACACGTATTGAATAGGAGCAAGATTGCAGTTTGGATGTTAGGAATAAATATGAAGCAAAAAGCGTGAAGGTATAAGCCATTTGTTTCAACAGAATCAGACTTTTTGAAAAAAATGGCCTTGGGAACTGATTGTGATCAACGCACCTAAAAGGAGTTTGGTAACCCTGATGCCGTAGAAATTACAAATGAGTTTACCGAAGTTCCGACTGTGGCCCCTGCCAAGGATGGTGGCTTCGCAGGAACTATGCTAGAGGTAAAATATTCATTTTGCACTTCTAGATGGAGATTGCAGCAGCCCTTCTCATTATTGCATAGCCCCTACTTTTGTAAGTTACTCCACAGAAGCCTTGAAGCCAAGTATGAAGTTTC
The DNA here is from genome assembly GCA_963924295.1 of Dioctria rufipes. Taxonomy (NCBI): domain Eukaryota; kingdom Metazoa; phylum Arthropoda; class Insecta; order Diptera; family Asilidae; genus Dioctria; species Dioctria rufipes. The sequence continues at coordinate 49,935,980 of OZ002744.1, read as the reverse complement.
GAATGAAAATAGTCGCGCTTCGCTTTGTGTATAACAAACGTTACCCTATTTCGGGATTTTCGATACATATTTCGCATAAATGTGTTACGTGATCTCTTATAATTATGTTAAAAATACTCTCTCTTCTTAATCAGAGAATGAATCTCTCTGGGGAACCATGGATTACTGGTGGATCTTAATGATGTATTTCTTAAAGGTGCATATTTATCCAAAATGTAGTTCATAAAGCTTTCAAAGATTCCTAGATGATCATAAATTGAGACGGATAAGCGAGCAAATTCGGGAGTGAAGTTCATGCATTTCTCTGAGAAACTGCCATAATCAATATTGATGTAATTTCTGTACGAGAACACACGATTTGTGACGCAGAAATCTAATTGGTAAGTTAAGTCATGACCAGATATGCTACAGGGGATAATTTTATCGTAAGGCATAGATCTAGCAGTGAAGGTGAGCTTGTGTTAAAAAAGTTTGGGCTAAACATTTTTAGGTGAAGACTTTACCTAAAATCCACAAAGGAAAGCGTAGCAGAACTGCCTTGCAGGATATTGAAGTTAAACTCTAGCCCTGACATCGTTCTCCTTCAGCTTGATATAGACAATACCGTTTTTAGTGAAGGCAAAGTAAATTTCCCCTAGCTTGCGCTTGAGAATTATATTGCGGAAGACTTTCGTTAACAAAACCGATATATTGCCAGAGAAGCCTTAGAGTTGATTTTGTTTGAATGCAGTTATGAATGCACGCCGCTCAGCTTGTCCAGAGAAACACGCAATTATGGGTGCATCGATCTTTGATAAGAGTTGCACCTTGGCTGCAATTCCAGCCCAAATGCAGAGCATTTTCCGACCTATTCACAGGAATCCCTTGTATGATGAGGTCCGATATTCTTTAAGTGCGCTGGAGATTCTCAAATTGCATGGTGTGAGTGATTGAATTTAACGTAGAATACTAAACATAGGCACAAAGACTAAATATAAACTACGCGGTTAAATACTGTTTTAAGGCTGAATTAATTTGCAAGAATTTCGTTCACTACTAAACCAGCAATAAATAAATATTTATTCTTGTCATGACCGTGTCAGATGACATTTCTACTAGGAAAATTTGAAATAATTTTTGTGATTTATTTATTAAAATTTTTAAATTATTTATTTTATATTAATTTTGTAATTTGGTTTTCTGCGGAAAGACTGTTGCCCATATGGTGAACAAGACGTTATGCACAAGTCCTTATCCCTCAGGGTCGAATTCGAAAAAATATGTGAAATCAATCGTAAAATCATATTCTCATTTTTGAATTCACAATGGCACTCATTGCTATGTTCATTAATAAGCTCACCGTGACACTCATTGACATGTTCATTCATAACCTGATTGTGACACTCATTGACATGCTCATTAGTAACCTCATCGTAACGGTCATTATGTACTCATCGAAGTGCTCATCTAATATTGTAAAATGCACAAAAGAGAAGCAAAGTATACATTTCTAAATAAGTGAAAGAGATGCAGTATTTCATGCACACAATCTGTGAATAAGTACATAAATGATTTCTTTTCCGGCTTTGATTCAAACGTGAATAAATTTCATCAGGACGTTCATCTGATTACTCATGAGGAGCTTATTGATGAGCTCATCATGATTTGTTTACTAGGGGTATTGATTTTCATAATAACTGCCCCTTGCGGGGTGAGATGCAAGGTAAAACTATAAGCGATTTCTACTACGGAATGATATTAGAACGAAAACTCACGTTACTACTACTTTCTCAAAATTTTGGATGTTTGGAATCGAGTGCTTCCTACTGCTTCCAACATTTTGACTATGTATTAGTAGCGTGAGATTTCGTTCTAATTACATTAGCAATGCATATCAATAATAATTATAAAGGACTATTCCAAATTGTATACATATATACAAAACCGAGTATGTGCTTAGACTATTGGATGCTGACGTCACCACGTGAAGCCTTTGAGAATTAAAATGAATAAATAAAAATCGGCCAATTGCGAGTCGGACTCGCGCACGAAGATGTGGTGAACCCATAAGCGGTTACGATACAAAATAAACAAAACAAATTACAAACTCATTTTGCTTATGAGTTAACCACGCATTTCCCCACATAAACATAATTGCACCATAGAAGGAATATGGGGTCAACACAGCAGATAGTTTTTGAAATTACTTGCATAATTTATACTTTTGTCACGGCTTGCATTGGAGTCATGCTGATCTAGCTACTCCCCACAATCAAGAACTTGGATTTCTGCAATACTTGCTACTCCACCCTCAGCTATAACAGGAGTTATGCTTTTGGTAAGCTACTACCGCAAAATCATCAAATATTACATACCTACAGCCGTCCTATCACTGCAGTGTATAAATATAATCTTGCCACAAAAGGTTCTGTTCGGTTGTACAAAAATTTAACACTATGTAATTTTTATTAATTTTTTTCAAATGAAAAACAAATGCTGTCATTTGAAAATAAATAATAATTTGAGAAAATAATGCCTACTTATGATAATAATAGTGAATGAGAATAAAACGAGGAAAAGAATGCCGAAAAAATCAAGTTTCTTGTATGGGGGACCCTTTAATTTTAAATTTTATTTTATTTTTATTATTTGCTGTTATAATGGCAATAGAAATACTCGCCCTGTAAGAAATTTCCATTGTCTAACTATTGCGGTTCATGAGACACATCCAGGTGACAGACGGACGGACATCGGAGGCTTAGTAATAGGGTTCCCGTTTTTACCTTTTGGGTACGAAACAAAAACAAAATGCTAAAAATGTAATTTACACGACAGAGACTTACAAATTGATGATTTTTATAAAATAAACTACAGTTACAGGGATCTCAATTTTAATGAAAGTAATTATAACGAAAAACAAGTAAAAAAGCTAGAATTGGTCTAAGACCAATTCTTATGATACCCTAGATGAATTCCCGTATTAAATTTCGTATGGTCACCGATCTATTCAACTTTGATTTTGAAGTTGTTTTTCGCATACATTTTTAGAACGGTTTGTCGCACTGAAAAAATGATCATAAGAAATTTTATAGGATTTCGTATTCTGAAGAAGTTTTTAGTACAATAAAAATGTCTTGAACTGATCGTTTTCACAGTATACGTAAAAAAAAAAAATTTTATATGGCAACACCTAGAAGGGCTTTCTCGATTTAGTCCATTTTTGAAATTTTATTTCCTAATATAGTAAAAACATCATGTACGAAATTTCAGCTCTCTACGTCGACGCGTTCTCAGGCAGTGTCCAAATATATAGTGGAAAACGAAAGTTTTGTATGGCAACCCCACGAAGGAATTGCCCGACTTGTCTCATTTTCGAACTTAATTTTACTTTCTTTTTTTTTAAGTCCGTGTACAAAATATTAGCTCTCTAAGTATACGCGTTATCGTGCGCACAGACGAACGGACATGCAAAAATCAAAATAACTTTTAATATTATGCGTGGATGTCCAATCCATTTTGCTCTACCATCATTATTTGGAGGTGTTAAAAACGGAATGATAAACTTAGTATACTCTATAGATTTCATCTAGGGTATAATAATAAAAATTCGTACTTGAAAAAGTTTTTACGACCGGGAGGAAAATAATACAGTTCTTTCAAGTTTTTGATTTAAAAAAAAAAACGAAAACCAAAAATGCAGCACCTATTTCCAAAATCTAAGCCCAGCAGCTTTTGAACTGAAGTGTTTCCAATATTTTGCCAAAAGTTTCAAATCAATTTTATGAAAGTTGTGTAAAATAGAAAGGCCGAACAAAATGCTTGCAAATTTGTTCAGCCTTAAGACGGAAAGACAGGTGTGTTTTTAGACACGTCTGTTAGTTACTACACATATGACCGACCGATCTGTTGGAGTATATTTCCTCCTCAGGATTTCGGATTTAGAGCATTTGGGGCACCAAAAATTTTGCGAGCTTCGTTGGGGCTCTGACAGTTAGCAAACTAAGTAATAAAATGCACCTAAATTATAAAATTAGAAAGTTCGGCTGGAACTTTTGGAATTTATGGGTGTGACTTGTTATTCGTGGTTGCTATTTCAATTCTTTTCTCATTCGCAAGTGCCGAAATGAATTCAGTTGTCGACACTATTTCCAACGCCTTTGGTTCTGGTTGTAAAGCCTGCGTTCGGGATAGCTGATCATGCCGGAATATCCAAAGATACACACCTATATATCGTGCGTAAATAATTTTGAAAATGTAGAGGTACTCACTGAAATCCGTAACCGAAACCTATGATTACGTCACGCTATATCTTTACTTTTCAATATAAACTTACGATTTTCTCTAAAAGAAACAATAACTTTAATTTCTTTACTTTTTCTTTTACATTTTTATTCAATCCACTTCACTCGCTAAATAGGAATATGACAAGTATGCCGCGACCCAATTCCATCCTCTTTTATAGCACCGTTGTCTTTTTAAAACATCAACGTGCCGAAAGGAGCTTAAAATTTCGAAACTTTCATTGTTTTTAGCCATAATATCGAAGGGCAAAAGCAGAAAAAAATATTTTGAAAATTTGTAGATGTTTCATAAGTATGCAGGGTATACTGAAAGTAACAAGCCATGACTGCTATGAACCACGGTGACCATTTTGAGCGTCAAGGGATCACACGACTGTGGTGAAAACATTTGATATATTAAAAAATAAAAATAAATTCTGAAGTCTTCATATGAATTAATGTCGTGAGGTAAATGCATTACTTATCAAAAATGTGTGGGTTAATCTTGTTAATATTAGTATACCGTGATAAGTAATGTATCTTAAGAAAACATTCTGAGTCGATCTTGAAAAAATTAGAATCAGCTCACCGACAGTCCAAGACTACACTTAGCTAAAGCGACAAATTCTCGAAGAAACCTCGATTTTTATAATATTTTTTATATTTTTTGCTAAAAATTAATTTTCGTTCAAGTGAATACAGACTGCGAGAAAGAAATTATGCACTCTTTAATAGCCATTTGTTCATATTTATCTAGCCATTGAGAAAAGTTCAAACCAAACTAAATATTGAGCAAAGGAAGGTTATTTCGATTTGCTATACTGAAAGTACGAAAATTAGGTAGAAGTTTTAAGGCGATTTTCGACACATTTACAAACTAATTCTATAGACTTACAATCCAGATGACTTAAGCCCTCCATTCACTTACAGATTATCTATAGATCCGAACTGTAGATATATTTGAATTCCGCCATCCATTAACAGTTCAAATCGTACGATTTGATCTACAGTCTAGATAATCTGCGTGTGTATGTTGAAAGTTTGTACGATTAGATTGTCAACCAGACCGGCAGTTCATGGACTGCAGACTGTAGATCTGTAGATAAATACACCACACACATGCAGTTCATCGTCAGATAATAGGACTGCAAATTTGTAAACTGCATATAAAGTGTACAATTTCATTGTCAATCATTATTTTCAGATCAGTTTGATATTTTCATCAGATAATTATAGTTTCTCATCATACCCAACATGGATAGAAGTACAACATTCAATGAATTGTGAAGTATACAGGAATCATGGAAAGTAAAATTATGACAGAAAAAAAAATGAAAGAAAAACTTTATCAGGAATAAATAGAACGTTATAAAGCTACTACTAATTCTGATAGGAAAAATTTAATAACCTCATATGTGATATGCTTTGTGAAGCAACCAATCTTTCAACCAAAAATGTTTTTACTCTTCATTGGTACTTCTTATGAAAGAATTATTAATATCACAGCAGAAATTTTCTTCTTTGATAAAATCATTTTAAAAATTCAACCGAATTGCATGAGAATCGTGAACAGATTAATTACGATATGGACTGAAGACCCAACTGTAGGTGTGTGCTTAATCGTCAGTTTATCTTAAGTTTTCCATCTGTCAAATTTCAAACTTACGATCTGATCTGATACTAGTGGGTGGACGAAAACAGATTTGGACTGGCAGATGCCATCTACAGTATCTAAATCTGCAGATAATCTGTAAGTGAATGGGGACCTCCCAATGAACATTTTTGCAACTAATTAGTTGCAAGAATTAGATTTTTATTTTATAAGGGTTGTATAACAGCTACACGAAAAGTAAAATGTTTTATAGAGGTACCGCTTTTTCCTATTGAGTTCCGGTGCTAAATTGTTTTATAATGTAGCACTGAGAACGCTTTCCGAACTTCTTATAAAACAGTTTTGCTCCGGAAATTAATTTATTCCATAAGTATTTTACAATAGTTCGAAACAAATCTTTGAAAGGCCTTTTAAAACAATTTAGCTTCCGGAGCAATTTAGTTGTCGGAGAGTTTTGTAAACATATCACAAAATTAAATTAGAACACTTATAAAACCATTTGGTTGCGACTTGAATTGAGCATGGGATCTCGCTTTTATAAAACTCGAAAGCTATGTTTTAGCTTTTATGACAACTTTATAAAAAAATGGAAGCTTTACATTGGTATTAAATACTTTAACAAAAATCGTTCGTCACAAATACCAATTAACCTGTGTAAAACAGAACTAAGTACTGGAGTACGCACTTTGACATTTCCGATGCTGAAGATTTAACACGAATCTAAAATGTTTTATAAGAGCTTTAATGTGAGGTGAAAACATTCGGCCATTTTATAAAAAAGTGAATAAATTGCAGCGAGCAACATTTTAGCATTTAACTTTTTCGTTTACTGACACGCAAAATAAACACGCGAATAAAAAAAAAAAAAAAATAATGATTTCACTTTTAATTTTTTTAAATGATTTGGAACTTAACATTAAAAATATATTTAATAATAAATATTTATTTAAGTTCATTTATTTTTAGAATTTACTAGGCGCGTTGTATTTTTTCGAGCTAGAAGTATAACTTTTACAATAAAATTAAAGTTGCATGACGTTTTATTCCAATATTAATCGAAAATTAATGTTTACGCATTACGCATATAAGTATTCCAAACAAAATTATGTTGGATGACAAAGTCTGAATTCATAAATTATTTTTCCTGCTCACACATTTTTGAAGGAAATTTGTAATACATTTTTCATAAAGAAAAAATAAGACAACAATAGAACCATATGACACAAATACATATAAGTTTTAACAAATAACTGCAGGAAGGAAGTTTTCACAACTACTATAAAATATCTCCGCAACCAAGTTGTTGATACAAGTGGTTTTATAAGGGTTTCAAACACTTTCTCGCAGACTACTAAAACGTTTTATTATTGCTTTATTAGCCCTATAAGAGTTTTTTTAAAGCTCGTACAACATTTTTAACAGTGTGTTTTATAAACAGTTGTGAGAGCATTTGCGTGGCTATAATAAAGTATAAATTGTTCATTGGGCTTAAAGGTACGATATGGACTGAATGCTTTAGAGCCAAGTTTGAAGCAGATGGAATTGTTCAAAATGTTCATAAAATAAATGCTTTTTAGGAAAACCAACAAATTTTTCGAACATTTTAGAAGGAACCCAAAAAAACGTATGGTCAAAATTCAGCAAAATCTTTTTGGCAGGAATTAGATTACCAAAAGATAGTGTCTACTGGATTTTGAAGTGCTTCTGATGGTAGAGCTAAACATATATATAATACCAAGATTAGTGCATTTTATCAATGAAGATTATCCATACACATCCATAAGAGAATTGAGTTTTATGACTGGTACTGGGTGAAATGTGAAGAAGGCCAGAAATTTCAAGACAATTACTATGGAGCGAACAGACCACAATAAAATGGTATTGGTACCGTCCGTCACAATATCTTACTTCATGGGCACGTGAAAATCCGGCAAATTATAAGAATAAAACATCAGGTAAATTTACCAGGAACGATAATTTGGTGCAGCTCGGTAGTACAAATGGGCTCCTATGCCACATAGGTACTATCCACGAAAATTTTAATGATGAGGATTTTTTTTTTTCACAAAGATTTTAATGCTGAGTGTTATTATTTTCAACAAGATGGAACACCATAACATAAGACGATGATGGTAATAAGAACATCATCGTCGTATGTTAAGGCTAATCTTAATTACATTCATACCAACATATCCATCATATTACATACTCCTGGTGGCGACAAATTTTGAATAAAATTATATTTTTTCATTCTAAACATAATTTAACGGACGAAGGGTGTGCAGTTAATTTTCTGTTATTACAGGTACATTTTACCTTACGGCCCGAAATATTCCAGCTACGGATCTTATAGCGAAATGTTTTGAAACTTCCATTAAACTTATAATGACTTTCTTCAAAAACGACGCCGACCTGTTTAAGTTTTCTCTCATATTCTAGCGTCTCTCTGGGTATAAATAATTTTAATGTCCGACCTGCGGCTATTACTGAATTATTTGTATTCCGAACTGGTAAAAGGGCGCAATTACGTTGAGCTTTATTGGGTTTGAGAACGTCTTAATTGTAATAATTTACACGCGGCACAAGTTGTATTCTACTCTTTTTCATTCTTTTGCATATCATGGGATTTCCTGGTTTTTGCTAACCTAACGCATTTAAACCGCAACAACCACAAACCGAAATCGATGGATTCGTAACAGACGCACAAAAAGTCCAAAAACTCAGGTCCATTTGGAAAACGTTGTTAATTCCAAATTTTCGGTTTTAAGGGGTGGGGGGGGGGGGGGGGTTAAAGAGGAGAATCACATCACAAATCCAGAATAACTCTGTGACCTGGAAAATAAATGCAAATTTTATTCTGCCGCATGGAAATGTGCCCAAAGAATGATTTGATATGATTGTGAATGTGGGTGTATGATCGAATTTGGGACGAGATAAAAACAGGGATCAAAGGATAAAATTTTTCATGTAATTTTCCGAGGGATTAGTTTTTTTTTTTGATATTTTATCAACGCAATAAATATGGGGATTTATGCAATCGAATATGACATGAATGCATTTCAAGGGTTTTTCTGTGAGGTAAAAATTATTAATCTACATACGGATGAATTCTGGAGGTACATTAAAATCCGAATATCCGCGGTTACCATAAAGTTGATAATGCTCGTTGTTGCCCATTTGGAGCATGAGATGTTTCCCTAATTATTTTCATAAAAATAAAAAAATTTACTCAAAATATAGATTCCAAAACCACGGGAGAGCTGTTTAACTATAACTTAAGCATAAAACTGCACAGCATTAAAATTTTCGGATTTTCTTATGTATAACTAATTAACCCCCATTCATGTTGTAATGGGAAACACTGAATTGACAATTACATCCTCTTCGTGTTGTACCTTACTTTACAGAGTATGGTTAGAGAGAGAGAGGAAGGGGAGGAAAGAAAATTGATAGCATTTAAAGTGTGATATCAAAAATTGCTAAAACTCCTACGTGTCTGGAATACAAAATTTTAAGGTTACGATATGAGCATTTGTGTCAACGATGTTTAACTCTATAGGCCAGACCAAAGTATCTAGAAGACAAGTATTCCCATTAAAATTTTGACACTTTGAAGCTGATAGCCTGTGACGTAATTAGGTGACTAATGTATATACATTTTTATAGGAAAGACAGAGAAAGGAGAGAGAGTATTGTATTCTCTGTACCGTACTTTCCTATACATTTCACGACATTTCGTCACGTAATTGTGGAACGTGGTTCGTAATGGGAATACCTTGTATTCTATATACCTTGGGGCAGACTACAGGAGGTGTAAAAGACGTGCTTACGCAGAAGTGAAAAACAGTTAAACCCAGGAAAATGTTATTTTGGCCTAAGAAAACTTCAATTTTGATTTGTTGTAGTAATTGTGTGGTGTCGGTCAACATTTATTGATTAAATTGTATAAAAAAAAAACAAGGATTACGGGGTATCATGGAATGATATCTACAAAAATTAAGCGATTTAGTTAACTAAAATTAAGTCAATTCGTGTATTTTAGCTTAGATAATTTTTATTGTTGATAATATTTGAAAGACATTAAAAAAATTTTTGCACTGGATATCTGGTTGATATATTATTATACCCTAGATGAAATTATTGTGTATACTAAGTTTGTTATTCTGTATGTAACGAATAGAAATTAATTGAATATTAAAAATTATTTTGATTTTTGCATATCTGGCTGGCTGTCCGTCCGTCTGTGCGCACGATAACTCAACCCGTACAACCCGTACACTTAGAGAGCTGACATTTTCACAAAAACTTAGAAAAAAAAAGTAAGCTTCGTGGGATTGCCATACAAAAATTTCGTTTTTCACTATTAATTTGGGCACAGCCTGAAAACGCGCTAACATAGCGAGCTAAAATTTTATATACGGCGTTTTATAAAAATAGTAAATATAATTTCAAAACCGGGGTCAATCAGGCAAACCCTTCTTAGTGTTGCCATATAAAAATCTAGTATTTTTACGTATACTGTGAAAACGATCAGTCCTACACGTTTTAATTGTATTGAAAAGCTGTTCAAAATATTAAATCCTAGAAAATTAGTTAGATATTATCAATTTTACTGTCCGACGAACCGTTCTAGAAATAAATGCGGAAAACCACTTCAACAATCAAACTTGAACGGATAAGTGACCGTACGAAATTACTTACGGGTATTTATCTACGGTGTAAAAAGAATTGGTCTTAATTCTTACTTTATTTTATCACATTACTTTACTTATTCCGAAGGAGTAAACCTACTAGTAGCAAGTAGATTTTACTAAAATGGCGAAAAAACTGGCGGCTCTGTCCTAATGATTCCTTCTGTATGCATTTTGAAAAGTAACCACTAGAACAGACTACAACGTAGCCACTGAGCAGGCAAAGTAAAGCTACGGTTTCCAAAACAATACGGTCGTAAAAAAATTCAAGTACAAAAATTAAGTGCTCACTCTCAGTGCCATGTCAGTCAAAAATGACTGACAGTGCTTTGCCGCTCCGACCACAACAATATTTGTAAATTTTCTCTTCGTACCGTTATGGTTATGCCGGCAAATAAAGAGAAAATACGGAAATATTTTAGTCTACTGTGGTTTGTATAATAAGTACATAGGTTCGTTTTTATAATAGTTCTTGTGTCAGTCGTATTTGTGTGACAGTGCAATATAAAGGTAAATATTTAATTTTTTTGTTCTTGTCAGACACATTTGACCGACAATATTCTGTTCCTAGAATAATGAATGTTAACGGAATAACGGAATATCTAATGGAAACAGATGGTGAGAGTGAGGCGGATTCTTTTGATTTTGGATCGGATGATTCCGTTGCTGATGCTGATGTGGTGTTAAATGACGAAGACAGTAGTTGCGATAGTGAATCTGAAGATGAAGATGATGCATCTAACGAAAATGATGACGGCGAAAATAATAGACAGCAATTTGCGAAGCCAAACGGTATTAACAATGTCATTTGGAAACAGTTTTCAGGGAAGCAAAAACATTTTGATTTTGTGGGTGCAGAAGGAATTCAAATGGAAATTGATAAAGAGAGCAGTCCAGTTGATATTTATAATCTTTTTATGTCGGATGAGCTATGCAAATTAATAGTAGATGAAACGAATCGATACGCTAACACCAAACAAACTGTCACTAGAAGTTCTAGAATGGCTAAATGGGATGAATGTACTGTAAATGAATTGAAAGTATTCTTTGGTATTTTAATTTGGATGGGATTAAATAAGAGGCCGAAAATAAGTGATTATTGGAGCACAAATATATTGTATAGGAACGACGTTTGTAAGAAAATGTCACGGAATAAATTTCAAAATATTTTGAGTAATTTGCACTTCTCTGATAATAGCAAGGCAGATTGTTTAGACAGAATGGCAAAACTACGTCCACTTCAAGAAATTTTAGAGAAAAACTTCCAAAATGTTAGTGCCCTTGGACAAGAAATGGTGATTGACGAATCCATGTTCCCATGGAGAGGCCGGCTGTCGTTTCGTCAGTACATACCTGGAAAAAAACATAAATATGGTGTCAAAGTTTTTAAACTCTGTAACCTAAATGGGTACACCTGGAAATTTTTGTTGTATACTGGGAAATTTAACCATGATGGACGAGAAGCTGCTGCACAAATTGTTTTGAACCTGGTAAAAGATGTTGTTAACGAAGGTCGTATATTATACACAGATAACTATTATACGAGTGTGCCGCTTGCAAAGGAACTTTTATCAAAGAAAACACATTTAATAGGAACCCTAAGAAAAAATCGTAAATATATACCCAGAGATTTAGTAACACAGAAATTAAAACGAGGTGAGCTAATTTCATTTGAAAAAGATGAAGGAATTGTTGTTCTCAAATGGAAAGACAAACGGGATGTGCTAATGCTTTCGACAAAACATGGCCCGCAAGTTATAGAATTACCTACCAAGTCTAATGCTATAAAGACAAAACCAAAAATTGTTATCGATTACAACAATGGAAAATGCGGCATTGATAAATCCGATCAAATGTCTTCATATGCTGATCCAAGTAGACGTGGAATTAAGTGGTATCGAAAGGTAGCTTTGCATCTTCTGCTGAACACTGCAATAGTAAATGCACATATAATCTACAATGCGGCTGACCGAAAACAGTGCACGTTTTGCTATGCCAAATTAGCTAAAGCACATTCCCGTCAAGAGGCTCGCAGAAAGACCAAAAAAGTCAAAACATATTGTAACAACTGTGTTGGTCAACCTACAATGTGTTTTGATTGCTATGTCAGCCAACACCCATAAATGCAAGTACCTAACTATTTAATTAACTTTATAGAATAAAGCTGTTTTTTTTTGTTTAATTTTTGTTATAAATAATGGACTTAAATGTATAATTTTTATGTTTTATCTTTATAACAGAACTGAAATATATTTTTGTTATTTAATTTCTTTAAAAAAAAGAAGTTTTTATTAAAAGTTTCATATGTTTGTAATGCAGTAATTTAGGACGACAGAAAATATTTGAAATTTTCTCTTAGAACCACAGTCTGACAAGTTTCTATTCAAAATACATCAATAAATTCAAATTTTTGTCTGACAACGCATTTTTTAACATACCTGATGTCAGGTCGATTGGTCTGACAGAGACTTTTTTTAAAATAAACATGTCAGGTCAATGCGTCTGACAATAGCATGTTGCAGAAAACCTGTTTTTTCCATGGCAGTGAGAGTGTTAAGAATCATAATGAGTTTGAAAGATTTATTTTGTGTGTTGCAAGACAAAGATACGGAAGAAGAAGAGAAGTTTCAGAGAACAAGTGAAGAACGAGCATTTAAAATAATAAGGCTGTTCAATCCTAAATTATCAATTTTTTTTGCCTACATAAAAAAAAAACAATGATATCAAACTTGAACTAATTAACAAGTTATTTCTAACACAATGTAACTTCAGTCCATTAAGTAATTCTTTGTTCATTTTGGTTACAATGAAATTAGCTGACCCAAACTCTTCTACTTAAATTGCAAGCTTTTATTTTTACCCATTTCTCATCGCACTGACCAAGTCGATGCAAATCAAACATATCACATTTCAATTATTTCTTCTTTCCGCAAACGGTTACTCAGTGAAATAACCGTTTAATGTTTATTTGTTATATCACGTTGATAAATAAGCTGCTGTTAGCAATCAAAAGCTATAACTTTGCTTTATTTGATTCAAATAATCTTTTATTTCACCCCCTACCAGATGTAAGGTAAATAGAAGATTTAACACACTGTTGAATTGGGTGCCAGTTGAATACTAATACATACGTTTTCTATTTGATTACTTCAATGGGTTTCTTAATATTTTCATTTATTATATTCACTATAAGGTTTTCAAATATTATTTACCATTTTTAAAAAAGCTTCACCGTGAGTCCATTTACCCCATGCCTGGGATAGATTGACTCAGTGGACGGGGCTATTTGACCATATCAATTTAATAAAGTAATAAGGATTCAAATAAACAAAGTTAAAAAAAAAAAATAATCATTAATTAAGAAAAAAAAAACTCCCCATTTTTAAAATAATCTATATGTGGTAATAGTGCAGTTCTAAATGACATACTATGTTTATGATAAAAGCATGACAATAGCGGTCTATATGGTGCACGGTATCCATATCCGCGTGCATATCGAGGTTTTAGGTGAGTTGGCGCTACGAGTGAACCCTTTCGTGCATAAGGAAAAATTGTTAGTTAGTCCGTTTGAGCTTAAATTGATGAACGATAAAATTTTTATGATATGGGTGATTTCAATGGATTTCCAAAAACTTAGAATTATTATAAATATTAAGGGTTGTGTGGATGATAGTTGGTGAGTCCTAATAATTTCAGAGAATTTTCATTACTTACAAGTGAACGGGTTGGTTTTGAAAAGTATAGTTTTATTGGACATTATTTTCCGGTAACTGCAGTGTATAAAAGTGGAGCATATATAGCTGTCCATAATCTGCTCAAGTTTATATGTAATTGGGGAGTCTGGTGATGGGTTGTTTTGGGGTGCTGTGGAGGTAACGATGAGCATTTACGGACGTTTCGCTCCAGCCACGGAGCTCTTCAGCGGTGTTCCTTACTTAAAACTTTGTCATAAATAACCTCTTTCTATCACATTTTTGGATGTATTCCATCATTGGTTTGTAGTTCCTCCTCATTTTGAATGTAAGAAAAGTATTAGCAGTCTTCCGTAACTTAAGTGATTTGCAAAGTGAAAACTAAACATGGGGTTAATTGACTCATGAGTCGTCTAACCCCACTACATTGTGCGTCAATAAGCCCCAACCCACCATATTCTTTTTGAAACACTCACGACAAAAAGTTATTCCAATGACAAGAAAATCAAGTTAGGAACACCATTAACCAATGCGTATACTTTCTATTAAAATCACTAGACAACCCAATATCATGATCATATAAGCAATAAGACAATTCAAATGTAAAACGAAATGTTTACTCCCGTTCTTGTAATTTCGTTGTTTTTTTTTTTATAATTCTCCGAATGACGTGTGCGTTACCTTCGACAACTATTACTACACTGAGTAGAATTCATACAGCTTCGTTGTCGATGTTTGCTTAGTTAATCGCAATGAGTTTACATACCCCTATAGCCAACTAACCCCGGTCTACCCTAAAACAAAAGAAGGCTCCTTAATGGAATAACTGAAAAAATTCACATATACAGATATCTTAAAATGTACCGAGTGGAAGAGAAATATGTTGAAGTGTTCTGGAAATAAAAAAAAATTAAGGGTGTTGGAGAGGAGCTGCGATTAGTCCCTTCCATTTCAATTTTAATAATAGTAGTCATTACTGCTAATTTCGCCTTGAGAATCAGTGTTGGTGGAAATGTTTTTATGGTCGATGCTAAGCTTTCAAAAAAAATATTAATAGCATATTTTTCTATTGTGAGTTTTCTCTACAATTTTTTTTATTATCTGCAATCTTCTCATTACTTCTTTAAATATTACGTCATGTCTGGACAATGATTTTAAAGATTTTCTTACTTTCGATTTTCTCCGATACAATATTTCATTCTTTTCCAAAGTCTACCTGATCGTTAATTGGCTGTTTCTGAGATTCTGTAGAAAAATTTGCATTATCTTCAAAGCTTTCATTTATAATGGGACTTCGAGTTGTTCCTTTCTTTCATTTTCAAGGGATATATTGGGTTCAACCGCAGTACTACTAACAGTTCTAAAATAAAAGATAGTTAATTGCGTATATAAATTAAATGCGAAAAAAATTTAGTTTCTCTCCAGCGACATAGCATGAAAAAGAATCAACCTCTTCTACCGAGGATCTATTTTTCAGAGAGAAGTTGCAAAGCCTGTAGCCTCTTATTTTGCTGAAAATAGTTTTGCACCTAATGTTACAATCAGATACTGTAAATTATGAACGAAAAGAAAACATGATTATTGTGTTGGTAAAATCTAATTCCAGACAAATAACTATAGTAAGGCACCTTTTACTTTGAAATCCGTTCTAACCCATATACCTTTAAATTATTATTTCCAACATCTTTGAAATATCATTTGTCTTTCATCCTCCCATACAGCATTTAAAACGGCGGATTGTGCGCTATTTTGTTAGTCACTATACTTATTATATATTTACTGATAAATTATTAAGTTAAATAATTTGTTTTTATATATATGGCAACTGGGGAATCATTACGATCATTAGCTTTCCAAATCCGAATAATTCATTCGTGGATCAGCATGATTATACATGAAGGTTTTGGAAAGTGTTTGTAACAGGATCCCAAAACAATATATTCGAATGCCAAATGAATTAGGCTTAAAGACAGAAGCAACTGATTACTTTAAATTATGGGATTACCTTAATTACTGTGTTACTATTGATGGAAATCATATAAGAATTAAGTGACCAAAAATTCCGGATCAGCCTTTTTTAACTATAAGGAATATTATTCTATCATTTCGCTTGAGACTACAGATACACATTACTGATTTATCATAGTCGACATTGGTTCATATAGCTGAGAAGGTGATACAGTAATCCAATATGGGAATAATTATTTCAAATAATGAATGAATTCAAATTTCTTGCTCCAGCTGCTATTCCAGGCACGCCAATTATATTGTGTCATGTTTTAATAGGAGATCACTTATTTCCATTAACAGAAACTGTGACGAAGCCTTATCCAAAGACTCAAACATCCTGCGATACTAAAAAACCTATATACAACTACAGGCATTCAAGAGCAAGACGAAGTATAGAGAACGCTTTTGGAATTATGTCCCAATATTTCCTTATTTTTTATATCTACATATTTCTCTGGGATCCGAAATAATTGATTAGGTAATTACTTTAGCCTGTATCCTGCACAATGTTATGAGAGACTCAAAAGTTCCATTTGGTGGTGAAAAAATATTGAATAAAACAAGGTCGGGTTTACCGAAACAAAATTTAAAAACATTAAAACCAACTCAGCATCGAAGAGCAAGTAATTGTGCAGCAAAAGCTCGTGACCTTCTATTCTCTCTATTTTGGGAAGACAAGTATGTAACAAGGCTTGAGTATTAATTAAACATAAATGAAGTAAATATGCTACTTAACTCTTTTATACATTTTATCCCTAATTGGCATCCATATTTCTTCTTTTTAAGTCGTTGTAGGTTTTCAAATAAAAGTTATAAAGAAGAAGATTCACTTTAACTAGCTAGATCAACTAATTGATCGTCCTCCTGCTTAGTAAACAACACTCGATTAGCCATCCTAAACAATAAAGTCACACACTTGTTGTAAAGCCAATGTCGTAATACTGCAGACAGTCGAAACAGCATTCATTTTGCATTCATATTAATTTCTTTTTGCATTCAACAAACATAAGTTGCATTTCAAATTCTAGTTAATTAGCAGTTGACAGGGGCGGATTTCCCTATAGGCCGAGTAGGCCCGGGCCTAGGGCGGCAGATTTAGGGGGCGGCAAAACTTGGTGGGAATATTTTTTTTTTAGTAGACGCGCCCTCTGTGAACCCACACGTCAACGTTTAAAAATTCAAAAATGTGTCCATAGCACCTAGCAAAAAAAATCATCATACTTTTTCGTTTTTTTAAATAAAATAATTCGTTGGAAAGTGTTATTTTTAATTCTACTCCATTTTTTTCAAATCTACTCCGATTTATGAGGCAGCCTACTTCGCTAATTCTAGCCTGGGGTCCCTTCACTGGATATAGATCATTCAATTTTTCGTGTTTTACAGGGAGTAGGGGGGCGGCAATCTTCCATAGGCCTAGGGCGGCCAAGTGATCAAATCCGCCCCTGGCTGTTGATACAGTTTTTCATGCTCGTGTACAGTGCAAGTACCCATACTTATCATGAAACTGCCCACGAGAAATGGTAACATGAGCCTCTTATTTGTTTTTAGCATATTTTTGAAGCTTCTTCACTGTCGGCGGAGTGTGGTTAGATAATCAGTTTCGCTTTTACTCTTAGAACGGTCGTGTTTTTCCCCAAATAAAAAAAAAAAAAAAAAACACGGTAAAGTTAATCAGTGCGTTTAGCCTATTCGCTGCACAATACACTTAACACTAAATTATTATTTTGCCACGACTGAATTCCGCCGACTGATTTTCGCCGGAATCAAAAACTGTTTGATCTCAGCGAAATTGCACCGTAAGTCCGAGCGCAATTACGTCACGCTGTTCCTTGTAAACTATATCAACCAGTTCCTTTATTCTTGATTGCAGCGCAAATGCGTCTACGCATTCTCTTGGAAACCAAAGCTTAACTAAACATCACGCAGGAGTAAGTTATAAAGCAATGCGATGAAGTGAGCGCAATGAATTTAGGCAACGCAGAAGTTGACAAACTTTCAACTTTCAAAGTATTACCGCACGTTGACATTTGACAGTTCACTAATATTTAAGGAGTATCCACGCAATGTTGTATGAAAGAGTGTATCCTTGTAAAAGATATATTTGATTACAACCCAGTAAAGACATACATGGCTTATGCATATAAAATGCATTACAAGGGTCTAGTATTTTTACATTCACAAATTGGCAGTGTAAACTGGGCTATATAGTTGTGCCAGTGTGCCAAATGAAAGATCCTTTTGAGGACTATCGACTGGTGCACTCGTATTTTTTCGAGGTGGTACTCGGTTGATTTTGCAGGGTTTTCAATTTACATCTACCCGCGTCATGGTTTTCCCCCACAAAAAAAAAAGGTATTGCAAATTTGTGAGCCCAAAACATCAGTAATTGCGCATCAAACAGCATGAAACTTTCAGGAAAACTTAATAAAACATCACCGAAAAACAAATTGGATCGATTTTCTTTTTCCGCCCTAAATTACTTAATAATAGTATTTGAAGTTCAGAAATTAGCTTAAATTATTTTCAAAATTTGAACTTTTCTTGCGGGATGAGGAGGGGACCGTTCAAAAAACGAATTTCATATTCGTCTTTAGTTCGACAAGGCGATTAAATTTACCGAAAGGAAAAATTTCGAGTGGGGGTATTTTGTGGTGCGGGGATGTTAGGCCCACCTTAGTCAAACCCCAAATATGACATGTGGGGCATCTATTTAAAGCCCCCGCTGAGCTCTGTCGAATGGCGTTTTTTTAAATTTCAATCCGGTATACTCCATAATATATTTTTTCCACCCTCTAAAACTTGATTACGTTTTAACTGAAAACCACTTTTTTATTTTGTCGGACCCTGCATGATAAGGGATGTCCCTAGAGAAAAAAATTTTGCATCTAAATTAAAGGTAATAAAATTTTCTATCTATTAGAAAGTTTTTATTTTCAATTCGAGATATTTCCACACTGAGCTTTTACCCCCATCTGGGTCCCATATACGAGGTTGTTCTACTATTATTAACATTTCTCCTAAACTATTAGCCTGAGCTGAAAACTAATTAGAAATAACCGTTCCCAACAAAACAGGCTTCATTTTACCCGCTGACAATATACTGAAATAGTGTATAATTAAGTAGTAATAGTAGAAATAACAACTTAAGAAACAATCCAAACGGTTAAAAAATTCTATGAAAAAGCGGAATTTCCTTAATTTAAGCCGTTCTTTTCATAAATAGTTGAGATACTTTAGTTTTTATCTCAGCTATTTTTAATCGGATCTTAACAATTCTTTCTTTCTAGGATAACTATTAATCCTAGGAATTTTGAGGATTTTCTCAATTTTCCGGGGTGGGGGGAGCTCCTACGGTCCCATTTTATCACCCTGTTCCCATAATTACATTTCGAAGTAAGCTAAAGAGTGTGTTCACTCTTTGTTGTAAATTCTTGTTGTATAAATTTACATCTGTTACACTGATACATTAAAGAGTGAATACCCCTTTAGTTTTTTTTTTTTAGTTTTGTATGCTGAATATAATGAGTTTCGAAGAAAATTTAATTGTAGAGGTGAAAAAGTAAAAATATAAACATAATTTTGTGGTTTCAATTTATTATTAATTCAGTTAACAAAACCCTCTGAATTTCATCTTAACGCAGTTACCAATGGCCATTCTTTTCAGCAAGGTTTTGGACCGCTGTGGTTGCATTCTATTCCAGATATAACTAATCGGTGAGATTGAATTGAATGGAAACTCTGGACAAAATCCGATTGAAAGGATAACGGTATATATAAGTAAATGGAGTACTAAGTTTCACGGAATTAACGTATATAAACTCAAATAGTTTGCATATATGTATGTATGTAGTCATCAGTATATGATTGAAAGCTAAATATGACGATGATGTCTGAGGATTTTTACATCAAAACTCAGAAAAGCCAACACCGGTTGTAGAAATATTAGCTACGTTTCAAAATCACACCGATAAGGAAAATATACATATATGTACATAGCGGCACCTATTAATCTAACAATACGTAATATGTACATTACTAAAAAAAAGTTATGTCTGGAAGATTATCGTATCGAGTGTAAAGAAGCAATTGGTTATAAGACATTTTTGTAGGCGATATTGCCATATTTCCAAATCAAGCAGATTTCAGTTGAGCTCTAGTATAATTGCCCTTTATTTTATGAAAAGTCACACGGAGCTATAGACTTTCCATCCTTCTCTAAGCAAAAAGTATTAAAAACTGAAAGACTTTTTCGGAGACCCTAGCAACCCTATCCAACATCATTGAAAAATTCTGGAATTAACGTCCAAGGTTTTGAACAGCCTATTGTGATGCACCCTACATATACTTCGAGTATTGGAGTCAAGAGTTTTTTGTTCTTAAGTATTAGATCAGTGTTGCCTCTTGAAGGCGCCTTCCAGTTTCCTCTTGAAACATCTGCGTGAATTGCCTAAATGAATTTAAGTTTCTCCTTTAAATTAATTGCCATGAGTATACAGCAATAATATTTTATCAGCTGTAATTAGTTCTTTCCTCGCTCTCCTTCCTTTCTTTCCTTACTGACAACTCTGTGGATTTCTGTTGACATACGCCTACATACAAGCTACCATAAAATAACTAATTTTTATAAGATGGCAACCAATTTTTTTAGGCATACACACACACACACACACTCTTCTCCACGTCAAGGTAAACAAACCATATTCACTAAAATTAGAACAACAAAAGAAAATTCTCTTTTTCTCTCTCTCTCTCTCTCTCCACAATACAATTAATCAACTTTTTACTGTAAAAGCGAACCTTAGAAAATATGAAATTTTCTTTTTGAAATCAAATCCCTGTTAGCCGCCCAACAGGTTTGTTTGTAAATCTGGAAAATTTACGACGGACGACGACAGACTAGATTGACGTTATTGAGAGAGTTTTTCCATCCCGACAGGCAATTATCGCATTATGATGGTCCTTACACGCTGGTATAACGACGTAGTCGAGGACGACGATGTTCACAGAAATTTTTCGGGAGAAATGGTTCCTGGCAGAATTCCTGATTTAGCCCAGTCTTGCAAGGAAAAATATGAAATTTAAAGCTCCCATCAGAACGCAAGAAATTTCAACGCTCCGCTGGTAATTTATAAGCAAATTTCCAGCACAGAGAAAAAAGAAGTCTTTGGGAAAAAAATATTAAGTTGCAAAGGAGAACAAAAGAGGCGCGCAAGGTTGGGAGTTGACTTCTCAAAATATTTTTGTAACTTCTTTTTTTAAGTAATTTAGGTTTTTTGTTTTTGATTTAAAAATTTTTCCCCCAAAAATTGAATTAAGTTGAAACGCTTTAAAGAGTTTTTTGGATGCGCTATGGACAGAGTTTTGCTGATTTAAAGAAGATTTCCTTAAAATGGCGTGGGTGTTTTGATACATAATTTTTATCTTTATAAGAACCATTCTTATAACCTTATCGCTTTTTCACTTTTTTTTTGTGCGGTTTACTGTTGAAATATGCGCACTTGTTATCTTTTGCAGCCTATTGAATTAGACGTTTTTATACGACACAAATTTCCTTGGTTCAAGTTTATAAACACATGGCGGCGACTAGAATGATTTATGGGCGATTTCTGTACAGGAAATTTGTATTGTTGTAAAACTGGAGAGTCGTGCAATGAATGATAATCCTGATCCTGCTCGGAAGATGGCTGCTTTGATTTAATTACTATGCATATTTGCATGCGTGGGGAGGTTGCTACAACTTGAAATATATAGAAAATATTATGAAACGGATGGTTAAGATAATATCAATATGCATATGATTACCCACCCTATCATTCATTTTTATATTTTGTGAGAAAAATGTGCGGATCCAGCTTTTGCATTGTAATTACTAATTTTAAATTGGTTGTATAGGAAGGAAGTAACTCTATTTAGTCAACCTACAATCTCATAGATAAGATAAATCCCTCGTTGTAAATCCTGTCCACAATGTTCTCCAATCATTCCAGCGATGAAGACATTTCCACAATAAAATAAAAGATACCAGAAAGCATCACGTGATCAAGTATTACAAAAAACACATATACTAATCTAATTGAGCTGAATCCTATGCAATATTCGATCTGAAAAAATAAAGGAAAAGACATTATTTGCATGTAAACAAACTAAAAATATCTTCTTCTACTTCTCCTTCATCTCTTATTTTTAGAGTCGGAACTGTGGACTCCACTGAGTGGGAGCTGGAGTTCCTTCTCTCCTGGCTCAACCTTACGAGGTACGGCGCCAAATAGTATGTAAAATGTTGGTGAGGATGATAATCAACTTAATGTGGTTTATTGATGCATACTGTGTCGATTAGAGTAGGAGTAAAGTTCGTGGGTGTAACTTGTTGAAATGTTGTGGATGGCGGGATATAGATAGGGAAAGACTGAATGTATTGCTAAGCGGGGAGTGGAGTGGAGTGGGTAATAAAGTGGTCCGTTTGCAAGAGTAGCATGTCAACATCAGGTCAACAGGCTAGAAGTCAAGCTTCAATGGAATATTTGACAATCTGCTTGAGATTGTCGTGGCTGATTGGAGTGAGTACATCTTCTATCGTAGTTGCATTTATCAGTATGCCAAAATTACTTCTCGTGCTATCCAACATTTGAAAGTTTGAAAGTTCGATGGAGTTTGGCACGCCACATTCAAAACACATAACTACGTTAGGTTTACGTACAATTGGGAAGAGCTTAGCAGGGAGGGGAAAAATTGTTGCGAAACTGGTACCCTTGTTAAGGCTTCTGGACGAGAACTCGTCGTGCCAGGTAGATTGTAATTTTTCTTTAATCAGGGATAGTAAGTCTTTGAGGGAGATTATTTGGTCAGAAATTTGGCCTATGGCTAGAGCCTCATTGACTTTTGTTGCAGCGAGTTCATTTAAGGAACAGCATTTGTGCCCTGGATGCCACACTACTTTGTAAAGGTACGATGAATGGGTTTGGGCAGATCTGCGTATGTTATGTGCGTAGTAGGAAGCATTTGGGTTGAGTTGCCGATAAAGTACTAGTTAGATTGATGACCAGTTGTATAGCTAAGAGTTCTCCCGACGTGGATGATCTTAGACGCCGTATTTACTCATTTGAGCGCGAAAAGTTGAGGCCTCAATGGCACTGATCCCCGCTAAAGGTTTTGCATGGGTTGCGTCAGTGGTCAGTTATATCCTTGACGTACAGGATCAATGATAAAACTTCTATTTTTTATGACATGTTTTCATCTTCAGAATTCAAATTTAAGGCTCAATAAGTGAGACATTTGACCACAAAGCGTAAACGGTGAATATCGTAATATCTTCACAAGTCATGAGAAAAGTAGAATCTATATGGATAAGGCAAGCTTTCATTTAAAGTGCTACGATCAAACGAATTTATCGATTCTAGTGCAGACATTTCCTTCCTTACTAATGTGCTAAAATAATTACTCAAATGCGTAATGAAATATAATGGACGGTATCTGGACTGTTTTCTGATCTTTATAGGTAATAGAATCATAAAACCTGAAAGTGCATCATAAGCAGTCTTCCACCTCTACCCTAATGATGTAGAAATGCATGAATCACCTTTTTTTCTAGAAACCTTATTGCACGAGTTGAAAAGATTGGTTGAATTTCGAGTTCTTGTTAATACCAAATGTAGGAAAATAGATATCAACGTAAAGGTTCCTTGTAGTGCGCAATTCGGGATATGGTAGGTTACCGCAGGACATGGAAAAGAGTTGGCGCTCCTAAATAAATCTTATAAAAATGAAGTCCGATTTTCTAGAAAATATTCCTTTAGTCAAGCAGCTGGAGATATTCTATGAAATTTATTTCTTGTAACGAGGAGAAGAGTCATTTTAGTTTACCAAAGCCTTGATGGAAAAAATGAATATAAGACACATCTGTGACGATATACTGCACAGCATGCAAAATGCTCGAATTGAGTTAAAAGGCAGCCACCTGTAGCAGGATATTCCATTAAGGAGATAAATCTCACCTTAGCACCATCAGTTGAGATCAATGCAAATATGAAAACCACGTTTAATCGAAGTTAACTGCTGCAATGTTAAATGTAATCTGTCCTCGGGTAGTTTTGTTCCGTAGGATAAGATATACATACATGAAAGTGGATATTTGTATATGTACATAGCTCCAATAAATGGATATGCGTTTACATCAATTCAGTTCAATTTGTAGTCAACAAATAGCTTATGATTTATTGTTGTGGAGGGGATACATTCATAACCATTTAGCCTTTCTGGACCGTGGTCAATTATTTGCTTACATGCTAGCTTAAAATTAAGGATAAATACTTCGACATCTTTTTCTTTTGTTTCTTAAACTACGTTAAACCCATTGTGAAATATGTGGAAGATGTAGAGATTTATCTATTTCATAAGGACCCTGAGTGAAATAGTACTAACATATCACAATATATATAAATTTTTTCCCCGTAATCTAAGAACTAAAGTAGCAAGTGTTATACGATTTTAGAATCCTTTTTTTTTTCAGTGCAGTCAGTTAAAGTTGGGTGAAGTATTAATTTTCTGTTCTTTGTTCGGCAAAATGTACCATTTTCTGTCTAGTTGGAGCTGTTGGCTTAGAATTTAAAGCACCAAGTTACATAAGTAGTATTCGGGATTACATAAGAAAAGTAAAATTGAAAAAAGGAAAGATTTGTAGCAACAGGAGCTAAAAACCATCACAGAGTGTATATTTTCTCGAAAACAAAAGAAATGTATATAATTTGAAAAATACATGAGTTAGATTTTTTTTTTTATATTTTTCTGGTAACTATTATAATTTGGCCGATCACCCGATTTCGGCTTGATGTCGACTTTCGGGACACCCTGTATATGTATTACAACATACTATAGTGAACATTCAGGAAATCCCTCTGAAGAAATGTTCAGATTTACAAAAAAAAGGTCAGTGATTTACTTCCCTACCTTCTCGTATCTATGAGTAATTGTGTGTCAGCATCATCAACCCAAAATGCATGCAGATAACCCGGAAAGAGTGTAGGTGTGAATGACTAACAAAATCTGAGGTATGAAGGACAGGTTCTGTAGGTAAAAGAATTGTTGTGATTTCTATGCGCGAGTTTCGCTAAAATACTAATGACTTCTGAATTTTCTATTACGCTGTTACAGAATCTGAGCGCGGTCATTCTCTGAAGAGAGCAAGGGCGGATCCAGACGTTTGCTCTAGGGGGGGGGGGGGGGGCGATCGCCCCCATCGAACCCTGTAACCGCACTTGCCATCAGTTGTGTATAGCTTTCTCATTTCGTTTTGGCATGAAAATTTCATTAGCATTCAGATATCGCCAGAGCTCTTTTATCTATATAATATAAGTTTTTGATCCCGTAAGCATAGTAAAATTTAATCCCACATAAAATAGACATTATACACTTCTTGCTTGCGCTACTGGTGTTTTTCATACATAGGTCGCTTGCATTTCTCTCAAACACCATAATTTCTAGGGCTGGACTGCAATTTCTTGCAACTTAAATGGTGGAAGAAATTTTCGAGGAATGCTAATTAGGTAGGGTTAATATATATATTATCCTATTTGCCTTAAATTAAATATTTGCAGAACAACTGAATCTGAGATTAATTACCTCGGCTATGATAATTTTCCCAACATACTACTTTTCATCAAAATACCCGGCTTTTTTGAGCTTTCGATCACAAAAAAGTGCAACAATGCTTGTACTGAAAATTCATTAGCGATATAATTTTACATTTTTTGAGAATAATTTATGACTAAAAAGGAAAAAACAATAAATATATCAAATAACTATCTAGAGTTTTCCATTTAATCAAATTACATTTGTATAAAAAATTTTAAATTTTCATGGTACACAAAGAAAGCATATTCAAAGAAAAGTAATTTAATTAAGTATTTTGATAAACATTAGGAGATCCAAATTTAAATTTCGGGAAATTGTTATTCACTGTAGTATAATTTGAGCTGTCCAGATCTTGTTTTCTCTGTATACCTTGAAAATTATAAAATTTATATACAAATGTAATATAATTTCAAAATTTAATTAAATGCAAAATGAAGGGAAACTCTGGAGAACTGTTGTGATATATTCATTAAGTGAAGGGAGAGATTATTTTCTATTTTTTTAACGCCGGTTTAGAAACGGTCTTTTTTAAAAAAAAATTTTTTTGTATTTTCTATTTCATTTGATTAGAATATAAATTTTGATTTATTATTATTAGAGCTCTAGGGGGGGCGATCGCCCCGATCGCCCCCCGCTGTATCCGCCACTGAGAGAGAGTCGGGAGAATCCAGGAGATATTTCAATAAAGTTCAAATCCAATCAACGTTTGGAGAATATTCTGTATGTGACTACTACTACTACTGGACCACTTTTCTGTTTCAGGATTTTGGGTGCTTCTTTTCTGTAAATATTGGCTTAGTGCGAGAATGTGGCCTTGGATTTTTGCAGTTTTATGGGTATTTCGTATTTACTTTGTCCGTTTCCATTTTTGCTAGCACTCCATACTTGAGGCAGATATGATGTATTGTACGAGTGCTTCTAGAGGATATGCTGGCATGACTAAAGAGTGACCTATATACAGGGCATTCCGTATGCATCTTTAAAATCCACTAGCTATGAGGAAATATAAAAAATCGTGTGTGGTGTGTGGGAATTCCTAACAGTGTCCGAAATATGCCATATTAAAGGTTTTTGAACTTTTTTTAATATGTATATAGTACGTACTATAAATTCTCTTTCTCGACACCCAGTATGTAAGTTTTATGCCCGATTCGAAAGACAACTTGTTGATCTGAAATTTGGCTGTATGATACTACCTGCATGTGATTTTTAGTTTTCAAGTTAAAGAAGAGCATAATCGAAAAGTTGGAAATTTTTAACTGTTTTTTTTTTTTCAATTTGAGGTTAAGTTTCAGGGAAAAATAGATTGTCCGTGAAAATTGTATGGAGATTCCGTTATTTTCCTGAAAACTTAATTTTGTATTTACTGCTTTTAAACTTATATGAAAAAGCTGTACATATCCACAGAGTGGTGAGAAAAAAATTATTATTAAACCCATTAAAAAGGCCCAAAAATATTTAAATCACAACATCTCAGAAGCGATTGGAATTATTCACTACCCCTCCTCTACCAATTTTATAATCAAAAGGAACACCTGCTATAGCTGCAGATTTTCCCCGGAAATCATAATGTTTTCTAGTCAGTTCAAAAAGATTGGTGTTGTTCTACTGGATTTCATTTTGTGACTCTGGATTTCTTCTAATGAGTACTCGAGAGCGCTACTTTGTAGTGGATGGTTCTCATGTTTTTCAAAAAGAAAACTGTTCGACTTTCTTATGGTCGTTTTTGTCTTACTCTACTTACCTATGGTAAATTTTTTCATGAAACTTCCTGTAATTTCGAAACTCAACTATTGTTAGCATAACAAATCAGATGCCAACTTACCAAGTTTCAAGGTAATTAGTTAAAAATTCATTTTTTGTTTTTTTTTTTTTTGCTATGAAGCACTCTGTATTAAGAAAACCATAGCATATACGACTATTACCAGTACGTTGTTGAATATGAAACCTCTTGAACCTTCTAAGCTCACTATGAATATCTTCAAGCTATAAAACTTCCGAGTTAAATTAGAATTTTATGCTTTTTTTTAGATTCGTCTTAAAAATCGGATTTTCGTAAAGAATTTAAGAAATATAAAAGCCATCAATTTAAAATTACCTATCTAACGTACTTCATATGGATGTATATGCATGGTAAATTGAAAGAAAAATTTAAGATTAAGATTATTCTTCCATAATTTCTATCTAACATTTGTGGGGATGTACCAACTTTAGCAATTTTTGGGTATTTTTTTTTTTTAAGACAGGGGGACAGGAAACCCCATCCCAAGCACGAAGGGCACAGCGGCCAATTGTGCTGTCCTGCTAGAAGCCCATTCACCTAAACTTTCTTGTCCTATTAATGAAGCGCATTAGGAAGGTTTTTCAGCTCATCCACAGATAGAAAGGCACCCCCTACGGTATCTGCTCCGGGCGAAGGCCGGACACGCACACAAAAGTGCTCGGTTGTGTCAGGCTATCCCTCTAGTTTTTGGTGTACAGGGTATTAATTTTTTTATGTTAGCTATGGTTGAGAAACTAACATCCTCTACTAAATCGTTCTTCATTCAGGAGGAGTTATAGCAATTAAAATTTTAAATTTCGGGATTTGGAAAAAACAGTAAAAATTTCAAACCATAAACGCTATAACTACGGACTGTATTAGAGCGACACAGTAGCGCCGGTTAGGTCCATTGGAAATAATAAGCACTCTCGGTTGAAATAAATATCATTATAGCTATTATGTGAGTGGAAATTACAAGCATTCAATGAAAAACTATAATTTGTATCATTCTGCATCTACAAAGTTATTCAAAAACTTAGTCCAATTCTTTCTCATGTACGTATATATTTAGAATCACCCTGTAGACGTCTGAGAATAAAATTAAATTAGACTGATTTCCTTGGAATTTTCCTTTCTTTACAAAAAAATAAAAATAAAAAAAAAATTGGAAATGGGTAACTCTTGGAAAGACAATACCTTTTCATAAAACATTATATGGCCGGACGCTGAAGTACCTATTATAAAACTTATTATAAAACTTTAAATTAACAACCAATCTGCATTTCATAATGTTCCTACATAGCTACAGCAAATATTCTTTCTAACAACTTTCACGCTCTAAATGATTTGTGTAAGCAGACCATCGACTACTAATAACTATTCGTTCACGAGAGTAAAGCCTGAGTAACAAATTAATCAAAGTAAATGGTTTGGTTATGGAAGCAGGGGACAAATAGTGTATCCCGTATAACACGCACACACACATACCCACATAAATATTAAACCCTTCATTTACAAATTGGTCAACATCACCATCATCGTAAAACATAAATCGAATTTTGGATGAAATGTTTTTAGCATCCGCAAACTATGCTGAAATAACTCAACTGTACTCACCACCCTATGTTACATTCGCCCACAATTACATAAATTTTCAGCCGACAAAGGTTTCGCGTCACTAATTTGCATAGTTTGGTCGAAATCGCTATTTTAACATACTTCAATGATTTCCAACAATTTTCGTTGGCTATAAAACGATTTAAAACATTTTCTGTTTTCGTAGGATATTTCAATACTTTCAGAAAATTTGAAACTAATCCGGAGACCACTCACTTCACACTTGCCTAGGGTAAAAAAATATTGTTGCTAGGATAGAGCTCTGGATATAACCCTAGGTATTCTCATTAAAATGTTGACACATTGCAATTGATGTGCTATGACGTAATTTCACGACTAATGTATAGACATTTTTATATGAAAGACAGAGAGAAGAGAGAGAGCATTGTGTTTTCTGTGCCGTACTTTCCTATACATTTCACGAAATTTCGTCACCAAATTGACCTAATGGTGGAACGCGGTTCCTAATAAGAATACCTTATACATATATGTATACCTTGGTGGGCGTTAGCTGAAATTTTAAGGAAATACCAACCTAAAAAAAAATATTATGAATATATCAAAGTGTAGCATATCAGGATACACCGAGTAATCTTAAAAAAAAAAAAAAAAAAACAATACATTTTGCAGTAATGTTGTTTTTTTTTAGGTGTAAGAACAATGCAAGGCTTGCTACATAGCCTGGCTTCTTAATTTTCCAAGACGCGGCGAAAGAAAATGAATGTTTGAAAAAAGTCTGATTGGTAATTTGTTCCCATTCTGGCTTATGGGAAAAGAGCACTTGTTAATTTTGAGGATTTATGATTCTCAAACGATACACTTAACAATAAGAATGTATTTAAACTTTTTTTTTTACCTAGATCTGTTTCCTTTGGTACATACAAAAATTGTATAGTCGATAAAGAAAATTATTTGAGTTTTGTGGCATTTTATAATAACCTACATGAATACGCTGCCAACTACATTTCAGTGCTTCTTCACACATCTGAGGTCCAATAAATGGCTGTGAGGGCACGACTTGTAACCATAAAGAATTAGGAAGCTGGGTATCGTGCGAATACCTCTATAATCGAATTTATGTGGTAAGCGATCAGAGTTAACTATAATGATGAGACCTCTAGGATCGTTGGGTCGAAAAGTTCGATTTTTTTTTTTGTATGTCAATGCATTTTGTAAATTGATTGGGAAAAAAACATATATTTTTTTCCCAATGAATTTCAGTCTAATAAAGACGACAAATCTCCAGCTTGAATACAGTTTAAACAAAGATTCTACAATACAACAATATTGCACGCCACATTGTGTAGTTTGACCTCAGTGAAAAATAATATCGAATCTCCGAGAGAACTTATTAAAATTTCGCATTGTATACGGCCTCCGCTAATCATTGGCCATGAGCACAACAGCCTGGATCTCAAGTAGAGAAGCCCTCAATTTTTACTTAGAAATTTACTGGAAATGTTATCTTTAGAATTTGTGAATCTGTGCCTCGCTCCAATATAAAATCAAAGATGTCTCGACCTGGGGCCGGATTCTGTAACACGGTGAAGTTGGGAATTTGGGAGTTGAGAATTTCGTTTTTTTTTTCAACTAAGTCCCTAATTCTCCATTCCTAATTCACTAACATGGTTGGAGAATTAGGGAAAATGTAAGAAATGTGAAAAAGTGCGAATCGCCACTGCGTCAAAGTCAAAACGAAGACTGTCAATAACCAAAACTGTCGATAGGCTTTGGCGCAATTTTTACACGTACGTGTTTCCCCATACCTTAGAATGTGTCGGATCCGCTCATACACGAGTGACAGACTTTATCCAATACACAGACAAAATCGGCTTCGTATCTAAAAAGTATTTCGTCCCATGCCAGACGAATAGACACGATTGAGGATAGAGACAGACGAAAACCGGGTTCGGTTTGTAATGTACCTCACCCCATGATAAACGTTGAGCAGACACGTTCGAAGAATTCGAATAAGTCATGCACCAAAAATATAAGCAAATTAGGGAGTTAATTCCATCTGAGGCAAACACCCTTCACTCCATACCTCACTTCATCTCCGAGCAAAAATGTTGGTCACAGGTACACGGTTTTTACAGAAAAATTCTGTTTCATACTTAATCTATATTTGTAGCCTTATAGACAAAACTTTAGGTATTTGCGGAACATCTGGTGCCGGACGGGTGAAATTTCACCCCCTAATTATCTCAGGTGTTAGTACAGGTATACTCTTAGATCTTTTTTTTATTTCTATTTTAGGCATTCAGTAACAACATCTATGAATTTGGGCGAATTCCACCGGGGAGAAGTATATGCCGACAGCAATGGGTTAAGGGTATCACTTTTTGTGGTTGGGGTCATACCAACCCCCTTGAGGGGTTGTCCAAAATACGCCATGTTTGATACCAAATTAAAGGGGGAGGAGAGGGTAATTGAGTGGTATAGTTTGTTTTTGATCGTTTTAACGTCATAACTGGCTTTTTTCCGCCGAAAAAGGTTTTTTTTTTTTCACTAAGGTCGTATTTACCCCAGTTTTTATATTTTGCATATATTTCTTCCGTTTCTTGTTTCACCTTCATTAGTACTCCGTTGTGAACATTTTTGTTATGGGAAGTGGATTTCCCGGACTTACCAGTTCTTCGTAATGTTGTGCTGAAAATATGTCCAATTTTGTACCAAAAACGTCCATTTTATTCACCTTAAAGAGGACTGATACATTTCTTTT
>OZ002744.1:49881394-49903788 GCA_963924295.1 Dioctria rufipes | reverse complement strand
TCAGTAACATCATTTATGAAAAACAATTTTTCTGCATTAGGGTCATATACACCCCAGTTTCCATATTTTGCATATATTTCTTCCGTTCTTTATTTCACATCCATTAGTACTCCGTTGTGAACATTTTTGTCATGGAAAGTAAGTTTCCAGTTCTTCGCAATGATGAGATGAAAATATGTCAATTTTTGTACCAAAAACGGCCAATTTTTCACCTTAAAAAGGACTGCTACACTTCTTTTACAGTTATTTCCAAAACCGTTTATCGGATTCAAAAATTAATTACATATTTAATAGGGGACAAAATATAGATGCGATTTCATCCTATACACAAGCTTTACCGTGTATATTTAAAAATTTTACTGCATCTCTTCTGTACTGGAAGACGTCCAAATTGATTTAAAATTTTTACCGGGTACCTTGTGACACAAAATTCATATTTCTCTGTAAGTATTGCATGGATTTCAATAATTTTTTTTAAATAGCTAGGATATGCAGTGAATACAGAACTCAATTTGAAATGCCAAGGTACCTAGCTAGATACCTTCACAAAACGCAACAAAAGCAGACAGTACTCTCAGTTAAGAATTTTTCCACTTACTTTTCCACTTGCAAAACACCGGAGAATTTGAGAATTAAGTAGAAAATTTGCGAATTCTCTAATCCACTTGTAATTTCGTGCAACGAGCGATTAATCTATTTTGAATTCTCGGAAATTTGGGCATGCTGGTAAAACCTCGTTTATGTTAAAAAAAAAATCGAAGAGATTTTGAACTACGAGCGTTTCCTCTAATTCGAATTCATTTTACTACGGCGGAATTTCATCCAATTGTTTGCAGGGGCCATATCCCTGCAACATCTTTGCATTATAAAGTCTTTGGTGTCAATAGCTGGCCATACACCAGCGGTAATTTATACGGATTTGATCCGCGGACCAATTCATTTGGATCTAGTCCGCGGAACTGAGCTCCGCGGATCAGGTCCTCTGTCGCCCCTTAACGTGGCGGATCTGATGGGCGGATCCAGTCCGCGGATATATCCGCTTTTCAATATATCAGGCCCAACAGCATGTTTTCTTTGGTTTTTGACGGATCTGATCCGCGGACTTGGTCTTTCTTGCTTATTTGAAAGACCTGGGGACTTTCATGCTGGATAAGTCATATAAAATGGTACCGAAGAGTCGGAAACAAATCGCTGTAGTGGCTGCTGGCATTTTTGTTTTAATTTATAATTCTGTTACAAAAAGAAGGAAAGATCGAAATGGGTGAAAAAGGGGTTAAGTGAAAAAGACAATGGTTTTGGACTTATGAAATTAATAAAAGCTCTCCGGACAAATGAACCAGACGATTTCAAAAATTGTTAGGTAAATAAAACATATTACAAAAATTAGAAAAAAGTTATTAACATTTTTATAAAACAATTCTAAGACTTACTTAAACCATATTTGAGTAAAACTGACAATATAATGAGACAATGCATACTTTTCGAAGAAAGTTTAACTGCCACTCTGAGATTTCTCGCAACTGACAGATCATATGAAGATTTCGGCTGAAATTGCTGCTTAAACTTTAGAATACATAATTCCAGAAACGTATGAGATAATTTCAAAGTCTTAAAGGCAAAGTATATGAAGGTATGCAACTTTACTCACTTTATTATTACAATTTTTTGAAAAGAAAGTACAGTCCATTAGAAAGATATAAAAAAATATAAATAATTGCACAGTAAGTAATAGAAATATTATTAGAATATAGTATTCATTACTTTTTTGTGTTTAAGGAAAAGACCGCAGAGCTCTTGCTACAACAACTGCCTTGTTAGTGGCCAATGACGAACTTGAATCAACAGAACTGTTCCACGAAGGAACTTTTCTGCGGAACTGATTCACTCGTTTTGCTCACTAACTTGCAGAATTGGTCCACGGAACAGGGCCTCGGCGGATCAGATCCCTTGAAAATTTCTCTCGTGTATGGCCAGCTAATAACGATCGGATTGTACTAGGTTGAACTTTCTTTGACGTTTCTGAAAGTAAGTATTTCAGAGTTCCAGGAGTTCAGTGAAACTTTGTGTTATTTAAGAATTTCAATAAATATCATATATTTGAAATTGTGTTGTTTCAGAAGCTTGAAGTGTATAGTTTTATTGAGTTCAATGTTTTGTGAAATTAAAGCTGTTAAGCTATTAATTCAATGTTGCAGAAATAATAGCCGAATTTGCAGGGCGAAATCGTTCTTTAGGCAAGTGAATATATTTAAAAAAATATCATTTTGTTCGTGAAATTTTTGTTAAATACATATAACGGAAACAATCTTCAATGGTAACCCTATATTTCTTTTTGTTTATTTTATACAGCACTTTGGACTATAAAAAATGTCCCCTTCAAAATGTCATGATTTCACTACTATCACTATTTATGTTTTCGCATCGATATTTCCGAGTAGAAATTGCGCACAGATTTACTTTGTCTCTTGCCCCGGAAGGGCAATTATTATGTCAACTAATACTAATTTGACTAAAAAGCATCTAGGTGTTTGCAATTCGTGAAAAAACATATAGAAAATTACGTCCCGATGAGCCTCCTGATGGGAATTCATTAAATAACATTGAAGGAGTAATTGGATATCATGAAACTGCTTCCTATAGGTATACAAAGCCAGCAATAAATAAATATTTATTCGTGTCACCACCGTGTCAGATAACATTTCTAGTAGGAAAATTTGAATTGATTTTTGTGATTTATTTATTTAAATTTTTAAAATATTTATTTTAAATTAACTTTTTGATTTGTTTTTCCGCGGAATGACTTTCACCCAAATGCTGAATAAGACGCTATGCTCATAGACTTACGCCTCAGCGTCGAATTCGGAAAAATATATGAAATCAATCATAAAATAGGATTCTCATTTATGAACTCACCATGACACTCATTGCAATGCTGATTAATAAGCTCATCGCGACATTTATTGCCATGCTCATTAGTAAGCTCATCGTAATACTTATTATATACTTATCGAAGTGCTCATTTAATATTGTAAAATGCAGAAAAAAGAAGCAAAGTACACATTTCGAAAGAAGTGAAAGAGATGCAATATCTCATGCACACTATCTGTGAATAAGTAAATAAATGATTTTTTCCCGGTTTTGATTTAAACGCGAATAAATTTCATCAGTATGTTCATCTGATTGCTCATGAGGAGGTAATTGATGAGGTAATCATGATATGTCTACCAGGGTTTCCGCTTTATTATTAGTTATTTCTTCGATGTTTGGAACACAAATAAGACGATTCTTGCTATCAATATTTTTATTGGAATAACCTGAAATCAATATATATTTTGAGTATGCCAAATTGAATTTCTTATGCTGGGCACAGTTGCCTATTTTCATATTGTTCTTTAAGTGTTTAGTTATTTTCCATAATTAAGGTAAGAAAGAAATTTTCTACGTGTCGAGTATGACCTTTTTTGCAGGTTGATTGATTTTTTTGTAACAAAATAACCTCTATTGTACGGCACACAGCTCTTAGTTAAAAGCATGGCATTCAATACAAATTCCTCTAGATGTTATATCGAAAAATGCAGAGAAATTGAAAGTATAAATCAAAATATTTAAATCAGTAGCATTATATTCCCGATTTTTAAAACAGCGAGGAATCTACTTAGCTTACTTATTATCGAATTAATAAATAAGTCTAATTTGGTTTTCTAAAGGTCATTAAGTGAAGGACGTGTTTTAACTGATATTGATACTGTAAAAAATTATTATATTATATATTATTATTAGGAAGACAGAATTTACACAGCCCGAAAACAAACCTTCAACAATCGTTGTAGCATTGGAAAAACAAGGGAACCATATGTGAAAGGCTGTAACATTTCAAACTTATCCAGATCAAATGGGATCACATTCTAGTTGGTAAACAAAGTAGTTAGAGTTAATAAGTTCAGAACATTTTATGTTGAGTTTACGGTGACAAATTACGGACTTTATCTACAGGAACAACCATTATAAAAAAGAAGAAGGAAGTGATGAACAATCAATAGTATCAAAGGAAAAAGCGATACATTGTGTCTCGCTCGGAATTAGTTTTGGCTAGATATCAATAGACGAAGTTCATATTTTATAAAAATCGCAGTTCATCCAGGTAACGCGAAGTTTTCGATTAAATCTGAACGGCGACTAAAATAGATCTCCACGTCGTTAGTATAAATATGGATGTTGACATCTTTCATTCTTCCAGACATATCATTAATGTAAAGCCTGAAGGGGACTAAGAATTGAATCTTGTGGTATTCCACAATATAGAGGAAGAAAATTGGAGCAATTTATTATTGTCTTTGTGACCGCCCATTTTAAAGGCCTATTCACACAATCTATCAAATTTCCGACAGTCAAGTGCCTATCAAAATATTCTGCAGTGCGCTTGAATTGAACCATTCCCATCATATCATGACAGTCACAATTAGGAAAATTTCGGGGAATATTTTGATGCTGCCAAACTGTTGGTGATGAAACGTTCAAATGGTTCAAGGTGAATATGTCTTTCCAATATTACTCTGAGCTTTGCATGCGATGGAGAAAAAATTATGGACAAATGATGGTCTACTGTGAATGCAATGTATATTGATTGACGGATAGCTTATGAATGGTTGACTGTCGAGAGCTTGATGGATAATGGGAATAGGCCTTAGAAGTTAAATATGAATGAATGGCTGGACAGGAAAAATTGAAATTATTGAACAATTTGCTAGCAAGTTTATATTGCAAATATTGTCGCAAGCTTTGGAGAAGTCTACAAGTGCCAGAACACAAATTTGTGGCAGTACTGGGTTTATTTTAATTAAACTTCCAGAGGATGTGGAGTAGCTAATAAGCATAACTGCTAGGCTTGAAGTGGAGTAGCTTAATTAAGCACAACTCCTAAGATTGGCATAAGAGTAGCTAAATAAGCATAACTCCACCAAATGAAAAGAAAGACCAAATTGCTTGTCTTGATGCTGGTACCTCCACTGAAGAGCTCTATTTATTAAATTTTCTTCCCTTATTTATACATACTTATGATTGATATTTATTTCCTATACTTAATTTATCATAATCTGTTTATTACTTATATTAATAATTACGTTTGCGTCATAGGCGGGAGGTGTAATATAAATAATTGCTGACGACACACATTTCTGCGTAAGGCGCCTCGACCAAGCATGCATATTGCATTTGCTGTGGGTCAGCGCTGCGTTTATTGTTGACGCGTAAATGTGTGTCAATTGCTGTTCGATATTCGATGAACTGTTTTTTTTGTAAAGTTTGTCGTTTTATTGCTTACTTAATGCTATGTTGTATATATGTATACTACAAATTTCTATTTTATCAAATATCACACGAATTTCTATTGTGACTTTGACAAGAGCACTTTCGGAAATATGCTTTGGGCGAAAGCCAGATTGACAGCTTCATATGACGTCATTTCCCAATTTATACTTACTGTTCAATTTCATATTTTGATAAATTAGTAACATTTTTTCCAGTTTCTTCCATATCAGCCGTACTCATTAGCCAAAATTCTCTGTAGACCACAGACATGATGATAACTCGTAAAAATTCATTTGTCATTATGGATTCCCCTTATATTGCAGACTGAATGTGATGAGATTTGTAATAAATAATGAAAGGAAAATTTTCCCCCATGATTTTGTCTATGATTGCGAAAAAATAATGAGAAAGAAGGAAAACTAATTACTCCCGATGAATATCTTTCATTAAAAATCTACTTCCGACGCTTAGAGAAAATACATGGGAATTAATTATAGGTGGTTCATGAATGATATTCAGTTAAACCATTTTCTTTCTCTCCTTTCCCCTCTCTTTCTCGCTTCGAATTTGTTATTTTAATTTATATTAGTTACACATAGATACACAAAAGCACATACCTGTAATGCTTGGGGCATTTCAGTACAAATTCTGTAATCACTCTACTAAGTAGTTCTCTGTAGAAGTTCCCAGAAATATGGGTGTCCCGTACTTTCCGCATTTCTTTTATACCACGGATCCTCACTCAATTTCGAAAAATAAATTATATAGGAGGAGAGCCGGAAAATGCACGGTGTGGACGGTACGGGGGTTTTGTGATTTTGGGTACTTTTTATCCTTATACCATGTAACTTCCTTGTTATACACCCTCTGAAGGTGATTTGCATCTCAGATGATAGTAAACCCTCTACCGTTTCCAACAAATGCCCAACCACCTCTCTACTCCCTTTCCGTCGGCAGTTATAGGATGTCAAAGTAAAAAAAAATGATAATTTTTCATTTCTTTTTCAATTTCAATGATTTTCCCGCCAAAATGCCTGATAACTATACAGTTTTATGACAAGATTTAAAGAACCCGGAATGATACCTTTAATTTGGTGCATAATTTCATTAATTTTGCTAATAATAATAGAAATCGCGCCTAATTTTATGCAATTCCACGCAAATTAACAAAATTCATGAAATTATGCATCATAAAAACGGGAATATCTCAAAAACGGTAGCATTTAGGTAGGTACAAATTAAAGGTAACATACCGGGGTCTTTAAATCTTGTCATAAAACTGTATAGTTATCATGCATTTTGGCGGGAAAATCATTGAAATTGAAAAATAAATTGAAAAATTATCCAATTTTTTTACTTTGACATCCTATAACTGCCGTCGGAAAGGGAGTAGAGAGGTGGTTGGACATTTGTTGGAAACGGTTGAGGGTTTACTATCACCTGAGATGCAAATCACCTTCAGAGGGTGTATAACAGGAAAGTTACATGGTATTAGGATAAAAAGCACACAAAATCACAAAACCCCCCTACCGCCCACACCGTACATTTTCCGGCTCTCCTCCCATACAATTTATTTCTCGAAATTGAGTGAGGAATCCGTGGTACAAAGGAAATGCGGTACATACGGGACACCCGTATAGAGTGGACATGATTTTCATCAGACCCTGATTTTAGATAGCTCCATAATTTCCAAGCTCATACGACTTCTATTAGAATAAATAATAAGTCTGTACGATGGATTTATTGCTTTCAATAGTTAGCTCCAAGCGTGATTTGCATTGTTCTGAAAAGTTATTGCGAGAACTACAGGCTGAGCTGGCGTGATTTTTTATTGGGGCTTGACCTAACATTTTGAGTCAGGGCTCCACTTTGCTCTAGTGAAATCACGAACAATAACAAATACGTTTGCGAAACAAAAATATGCATAAAATGAAAAAGACAAGCAGCAACCAAAGCGTTAAATTCATTTACCTTTGAATCTAAGCTAACCTCGGACTATCTTAAAGCAGAAACACAGAAGCCACGAGGCTTCTTCAAGTCGTTATCAAAATTTCCAGCATGGGTTTCTAGTTGAACCAACACTTAATCAAGCTGAGCAGCGAGCCTTAAAGCTAGCTGCACGACTCGCTTTGGCATACATTTCTCAATAGATTTTTTTTTTAAATGTATTTACTGGGTGTTAGCGTGCGAACGACGCGCACGGCGGCACTCGAGGTTATGTTTGAATTATTGTCTCTAGACCTCCACGGCAGGCGTGAAGTTGGGAGTTGGAGGATGAAGACGGGTTTTGAGCATTCGAGTAGTTAGACTGTAGTGTTTACAGGGAAGAAACAGATTATGAAATGCCTTTCCTTACTTATAGGGGAGGGGGGTGAGTCAATGATTCATTCAATCGCACTAGGAGTGATTGGGATCGGAAGGAGATGGTTGGAACACCCGATATCTCTATTTTTACGGATGGTCACAAGACGAGTGCGGGTTGGAGTGTACTTCAGAGACTGCCAGTGGAATGAGTCTTATAGACTGCCGGGGAAATGTAGTGTCTTTCAGCCAGAGCTAGTACCGATTTATCAGGCAGCATTATTAGTACTGGAGTCCGCACGACACATCTACATATAAAATGACACCTATTAAGGCGCTGGCAGTTGTTCTGGTTAAATTAGTGCAGTTGTGCAGAATAAGCCTAGAGGATTTCAGTACATGGCACAAGATGACCGTATGCTGGGTACCTGACCTCATGGATATTCCAGATAATGAGCTGGCCTAAAAAGGCTCCGAAATGAATAGCTCCGATAGATCCCGATTGGAGGCTTAAAAGAGCAGACCATCAGGGGCGCCTGTCATAAGGCAAGCCCCGGTGAATCAGCAGGGAAACCTAACGTATTGATAGGCAATCGTGGCCTGCATATGACAAGATAACTGCTTAATAGCAGCAGAAAAAAATACCAAGATCTAGTAGGAGTCAAAGTGGGGTCACTGTACCAGAGGAGAGCATGCTAGAAGATTACGAATAGCGGTGAACGATTTCTTAAGGAGCCGTAAGGATTCAGAGAAAAATGAATCCGTCCAACACTTACTTTCCGAGTGTCCCGGTCTGATGAATAAAAGTCATAGCTACATTTTTTCAAGTCTGAGAAAGCTGCAAAGCAAACAGCTCAACTACTGCTGAGATGCCTAAGAGAAGCAGGATGAATCTAGTGCGGTTCTAAAGGTTATTCCATAAAGTCAAAGAGCATCGTGAACCCACTGTAGGTCTTAGTTAAGCAGGTTATGCATTTCTAGCAGCATCGCTCTTACCTAACCTAAGACAATGCAATATAATAATGATAGCATCGATCTGGTGGTGTGATTTTGTTTTCAATATTCTTAGGCAAGCCCTGAAGCCAATTGCAAACATGCATTGTAAATGAGAGGCCAGGTCTGTGGCTTTCTGGGATGTGTTTCTGCCTTTACTGGCTAGAAGCAATTATCCGAAACAAATAGATACGCTGATTTGGGTGCAGGACATGCAACCATCAAGGCCAACGAGTTTCTGAACCACCTTTCAAAAGAAGAAGCCAGATCTTTGTCTATCGGTCTTGTGTCTGATTTTTGCCATCCAGGGAACCTCATTTTGAGACAAATCTGACTTCAGGAGGACAGAATAAAGTTGCTACACTAAGAATACCTGTCAGGTTTAAGACAAGAGAAGGATTTAGAATATATTCCGAGCAGGAGACAAAAATATTCTTCATGCTCAACAGGAAGTAATAAGGTTCATAACGGGCCTTTATTCAGATATCATCTTAAGAAGATGGGTAAGAAAGATAGCGAAGCTACCTCATCTAAATGGAAGACGGAAAAACTGTTCAATATGTCTTCTGCTACTGTGAAGAATTTGGCCGCATAAGGCTGAAACTTCTAGAAAAGGCATTGTTTCTATATGCACAATTATTTTTGGGCATGGCTATATTTATAAATATATTTATATTATATACTTATAAGAATGAAACACTCGCTTAAAATTCAACAATTACATAGATTATTGTTTTTTGGCTACTCGATTGCAGCTAACTAATAACAATCGATATTATTCCAAGGCGTCGCCTCAAACCGGATTACAAACAGACTGAAATCTAGTTGCTAGCTGTGCTGATGATAACGATAACAATTACTGGTCTGTGAAAAAATCCTGTGATCTTCAGTTTAATAACAATGGCTACATAAGGTTTCATACAAATTTTAACATTACATGTCCGCAGAAAAAGGGCACTTCTTCTTAGCTTCGTTTTCATTGTTTCTTTTTTTAATTACAGAAATTTGAAAGTTTCGACGACCATCATTGTACGAAGTAAAAGAGAATCACATAGTTTAAAGTTTAACATTATAATTGAATATAAAATATAAAGTTATCTGGAGCTGCGAATCACAATGGTTAGTCATTGTAACTTGCATGATGACGCTCGCATTCAATATTTGGTTCGAAATTTCTCTAGATTGCTTCCAGAGAAGCACTTTCTTGGAAGCATATCAGTAACCTAGCTATAAGCCCTTTTTTTCTCGAAGCACGTTGAATTTTTCCCGCTGCGTAATTGCCTTTCATATATATACAAGCAAGAATAAATGGGATGTTGCAAATCACTCATTAAATATAATTTAAGTAGAAGCAACGAAGTAAGAACTAAGGGACATGCAAATGAGAAAATATCGCGTACCCAATTCTAACACAATGACACTGATATTGTTTGTACATAAACGCCGTAAAATGTGTATAGCTGTACACAATTGTACAACCTATGCGCAATTTTAATCGCTTTTATTTTCATATACTCGAAAGTATTTACTGAATTTGCAAACGTGAACGTAAAAAAGTTAATAATTAAGAAGAAAAGTTTAGTGGTAAAAAATTTGTGAGTAATATTTGCTTCGTGCCCCTACGGTTATTTCACGGGTGTTCCTGCGTCAATGCACCAAGCCCAAAACCAACCAAACCTAAGTATGGATTTGACAGTGAAGACCAAAATTGGCAGAGTGAAACATACACAAATTCAGGGCAATTTTGGGTACGCTTATGTACACGGATCGTACAT
Organism: Dioctria rufipes; assembly: GCA_963924295.1. Taxonomy (NCBI): domain Eukaryota; kingdom Metazoa; phylum Arthropoda; class Insecta; order Diptera; family Asilidae; genus Dioctria; species Dioctria rufipes. The sequence continues at coordinate 49,893,412 of OZ002744.1, read as the reverse complement.
ATGATTGCATCTCCTTTAGTTATTACCTTATTGAGTCGAAGTTACTCAAGAGGCATTCCCATTGTCAGAGAATGTTACAAACAAATTAAAAGTTATGCATAAGGCATTAAGTTTGAATGGATGCCCTCTGTCGCCTAAGAGTGATATCGCAAAATTTCTTAGAGATCGCAGTGGGCGCGTTTAGGCGGACCCAGAATTAATTTAATTAGACAAAAAAAAAGCAGTTTTATGGCTCACATAAATAAAAACCCAACTAGTCCTATCTAGTCTTAATTTTGGTATATACGGACCAAATGCCACCAAACTAGTCTGGTACTAGCACATAAATTAGTTTTACAATAAAACCATTTCATAACCTCAAAAAGTGTAGGTGCTTTATAAACAGAGCAAAGAAACCCCCCGCCACAAAAATTAAAAAAAAAATTATTTTTAATTTAAGATTATCCTATTCGATCGGGGACGCATTGGTCCATTATCAGTACCGAGGCACTTTAATTGGACAAACACACAGCTTTAAACAATTGATTTTGTCTATTAATATGCACCAAACCAGTTTGGGAAAACTGGTTTCGTTTCCTCCCGCGGCCGCAGTAACTATATATATTTGTGGTGAAATCTCTAGTTTTATCTTCTATATTAATAGACAAAATCAATTGTTTAAAGCTGTGTGTTTGTTCAATTAAAGTGCCTCGGTACTGATAATGGACTAATGCGACTCCGAAACTCGAATGAAATCGTTGTGGTGCTTCTTTACTGATTTATATTCTTTAGTAAAACAGTTCAGAATCTATTAAGAGGAGTTTGACCCTTCCATCCCTCCCATAAGTAGAAAATAAGAAGAATATATGTAATTTTTGTTATCATCGGCATCCTTGTTTACTTTGCCATAGATTGTACGCGCTTCATTAATATCTAATCATGAAAAATTATAGTATACTTGTTCTAACCCTCTTTGTTTCTTGTATACAGTCTATGTATGTATGGCTTGAAGAAATTCCAGTATATGCTTTATCAGAAATTCCATCAACATACATATTACATGCTATGTACCTTTGAGAGAGGACATCATTTACTTGAATACCCCGAATCCATTAAATTTTAATTAAACATCGCTTTAATTGGCCATTAATTAGGTCCTTTTATAAGTTTTTCATTTGCCGGAGAAATGGGATAAGCCACGAGATAAAATTGATGTTCGATTATAAATATGTTTTCGTATTTTCAACGATCAGGAGCTTCTCTATGTGTGCAATTCAATGTTATCTTAAAATACGTGTTGTGCTGGAATTTATTTTACGGTAATTAATTGCTTTTTAGACGTAGTTTGACAGCTGAATATTTCTTAAGCTCGGCAGTTTTTCTTGGAGTTTTTAACGTTAATCTTTTTCTAAAGTAAAACTAAAATAAATCATTTTTCATATTGCATCAGTGCGGAGAGATAATTTTAACTTTTTTTTCTTTTTTTGAATTTCGGTGTCTAATTAGACTCGGAGATTTAGGGCCGAAGAAGCCTTTGAAATAAAGAAATTCAAGTGAATATTCAGATGGCATATTCTTGAATTACGAATGGTTTTAACGTATGCGATATGTTATATAACAAATGGTTTGAGTACGAAAATAACGAATACGGATTTCAAGGATACCAAATACACATTCATTTCGAATGTTTTTGACAGCTTAACGTATACGGAATCTGCCTTCGTTATTCAAGAATAGGGCCCTAGAGATTGTGTGACATTTAAGGAGATTGATTTCCGTGTAAAAAACTCCGAATTTCGTAAAAATCAAGTGAAAGAAAATATACTACTATGGCAACAAATATGCTTGGTGCTCCCATTATCAACATTTTTTGTAAACCTTGTAAATTGACGTACAAATTTTCAAACAAATTTCTTCAATACACAATTTCACATAAGAGCAGTTTCCTTTATATTTCCTAAAAATCTTAAAGTGAAACTTAAATTCGTATTTTTGGATGCTAAATTTTCTTGTTGAGATTCTCCAATAGTCATATGAAAAACAATTACATTCAATTTAAGGAAATTTTCGTATTTTACCGAAAATATCCCTCAGTGGAAAATTTATTTTAGGGAAATTATTTTTACAAAACTCTCTGAATACTAAAAGCCATTCAAATATGTCGTAGCTTCTCAAATTGTTCAAAAGGAAAAAAAAAACAGAAGAAGTTTATAGATTGAAGAAGTCCAATACAGCTTAAAATTTTGAATTGAGACAGTTGAAAATTTCTGATCTACATTCCACGTTAATCCACTTCACTTTTCTCTCTCCTGCGGAATTTTCTTTCGCATTAGGATACCAACCTCATCATTATCGTAGTATAACTACCTTCTACCGCCTCTAATTACCGGAAAATCTTGTATACCTATGTATAACAGTTAGATAGGACCACTAAATATTTTCATACTGGTAACATACTGCATATATTTGGTTCCGATACTAAATTGTTTTGTAATATGGCACTAAGGACACTTATCTAGCTTCCTTTAAGGGAGTGTTGTTGCAAAAACTGTTTCCATTTTAGTATATAAATATTTTATAACAGTTTGCAATACTTGTTGTTTTTTATAGGTCGTATAAGATAATAATACCAGCCCTTGGCTATCTGTGAAGATGCCCAAAGCAAAAAAAAAAAATAATAATGAATAGCCTGACTAGAGAGATGGAGAGAGTGGTGGAAAGGAGGATAGCTCTGTAAAAAAAAAAAAAAAAAAAAAAAAATTGGTTTCCGCCATAGCTTAGCCATCTTAGCAGTTTAGGTATACTCAATTTACCTCAAACTGTTTGGTTACGACGAAAGTTTAGCAAGTTAATTTATCCTTATGAAATTCCAAAATTTTAGTTTTAGCTTTCAACTTTTTACATCTTAAGAGCTACCCCCAGACATGTTAGATGTCTTAAACAATGCAATATGATACTGCGAACATATCTTATTAACAATATTTATTTCAATTAAGCGGGGGAAAGCTTTGATGATCGAATATAGCTTGAGCGACTTTCTTGGGTGAAAAGGTGGACTTTTCTACTTCTTGTGATTTGGCGGAACTCGTCGCGGAAAATCACAGAGCATCTATGCCCATGGAAGAAAGAACTGCAAAAATATTTTCGAAATGTAGTAGATGAGATATGTGTGACCCAAGTAATTTAAAATGGGTATTCTAAATTGAGAAAAATATACACCACCCGATAGTACTCGGCAAGATCTTTAATTTGATATGCAATAAGCTGTATAGGAGCCCCCTCCACCGGAGGTTACTACTCCCCCCACCAACCATCTAAAAGTATGCAAAGAAAAAAATTTCCTTCTACGAATTCTAGCTGGTAATGAGCTGAGGCGAACGGTGAAACCCGATTTTTGATCGAATATAATCCTATTGAGTTATAGCCGATCTATCGTGTGGTACCTCAGTTCGAATAAAACAGAGGGAAATACCAAAAAAAAATTGTATTGGGATGGCTATAAATAGTTATTTAAGCCTTCGAGTATAGGAGTGTGGATACTCAAACTTCTTCTCGGGAACTCAGGAATTCGTTTCTGCACTAGTCCAAAATGTACTAGATCAAACAATGACCCCCTACTATCTCGCGCTAGATAGAAAATGGGCATTCTCTTTGAGGTGCACTAGCTTAGGTACAAGATTAAGCTTAAAAGAACGACGTCGAATTAATCCTAGTGTGACCTTTACGTTTTTTAAATTGTGTTTTTTGAATTGTATTAAAATTTCCAATTGTGGTAGTAGCTTGGATCGGCCAGAAGTGATGAATCTCGTTTAGACTAGACCTATACATTTTGACAATTTGTTTAGAAATATGGGTGACTTCGAATGGAAATTGTTTTTTAATTTTGTTCCTTCCAGAGGTTTATGAGATTAATGGACTACCAACACCCCTTAAACACAACTTTTATGAGGAGATCCAACGTACAGACCTATTCAGCCGGTTAGAAGTTTTTGAACTGAGGGCCTCTGCAGACACAAGGGTTAAAGTGGGCAGAAATTTTGCATATTTTGTTTTTTCAAACAATATTTTTTGCCTAAAACAGGAAAATCTGGGAATTCCTTTCTGGGATTGCTATGGAAAATATTCGTTTCTCACCATTTTTGTTATATACTTGGTTTTTTTAATGCCGAATCATTTAAGGGTAAAAATTTCTCTCATGTGTTAATTTTTTTCTTGTTGAAATTTTTATTTAGGTCTTATGCCATCAAATGCTCAAATTTTGAGTCAATTACAAAACGAAAAAAAGTATATTTTATATATCTTTTTGAACAGTTACAATATTTGAATATGTTTGGAACTGAAGTGTTATAACCATGAATTATTTATTGATTTTTTCAATTCCCCCTTTTCCCACTAAACTCTTTGACTGACGTAGACACTTTAGAGACTTTTCTATCTTTTTGGTCTCGGTCTTGTAATTTTTAATATACTTGTGGGATAATGCTATTGTCATGTTAGATATAGTTCTGATAAAATTCAGGTTATTCTACTGAAAAAAGAAAAAAACGAAAACAAAAGCAAATTTAATTTCACGAAAAGTTTTACTTTTCTATTTTCCTTCAATTAGGTTTTTTTTCTTTTTGGGTCAGTCATTAAGGAAATTGGACATCTGAAAAATGTTTTTATCGCACCAAAGTTGAGCGAGCGCGATCTCATCCTGTCCTTTCTATTTTCTTTCTTATTTGTTTAGAATTACCAGACATTTCTTATATTTCTTATCTCTTCCTTAGTCCATGTAAATTAATGATTTTTTTTTTCTTATACTTTGTTCCCTCAATTGTAATATCTTTAGAGTTCCGTACGTTCTTGCCACACAATACAGCGGATTTTTTTTTTTTTTTTTTTTTAGAAAATTTGATGAAAAACAAAGGAAGGGAAAATCTGAAATTAAATTAAATTTTCTATTTCTAGGACGATTTTTCCATGTAACAGTAAAAAACAAACAAAAATATAAACAGAATGAGGTCGAATTATGTAGAAAACTTTGAAGGAAGTATAATGGTAAAAAAAAAGTAAAATGAACTTTTAAATTACGCAAGTATTTATTTAATGTAAATAAAGATGTTTTCGGTGTAGAAATCATGTCGACAAAGGTATTGAAAGTCACTCGCTTTTCCGGAATCGATTCACTCAAATTATAACAGCAGAAAATATTACAATAGGTGCAGATGACTTGTAGTAAGGTTGATGTGAAATTAGTTAACTTCACAGTCATGTCAGATTTGAAAAAAAAGTTTTCGAATTGAAAATTGTGTAGTCTTAGCTAGCATGGGAATCCTTCTTGGTGGTGTATCACTCAATCGAAAGACAACTATTGCGCGTTGAGGGTATTGATCTAACTCATTATTTTATATAAAATTGCATCTTACTAATGTTTTTCAATAACAATAAGGTGCATCGACGCGACCGTTAATAGCAATGCCATCTATCGGAAGTTAGTTAATATCATGCTAAATGTATTCCTTAATATATTTATGAGTTTGCTTACATTATTATAAGTGAAGGCTCTTAGTTGGCATTTTTCTGTATTACGAAAAAAATAAATTGAGTATGAGTTTCTTACTTAAACATTCCTGAAACTTTTGTTTGGAAAAATTGCCTATATTTCTGTGTTTGGCTCCTCTAAATTTACGATAATAAAATATTTAACACAGGCAAATTCCAGTAGTATTGGCCCAATATCTATAAATCTTATCTATGAATGATATCGAAAACCATTTCTAATCGTTGCACTGAGCTATTAGGCATGTTTTAGTAAACCTCTTCGAAATTTGCGGCCAACTGGACTGGATCTATCTTGAGGTAGTTTTAAGTTTTTATCAACTCTTTAAGCATTATAAGATCTGTTTCCCTCAAATGGACCGGCAATTTTTTTTTTCTGAATAAAAACAAGTTAAATTTGTTAAATTTAATCCCTGTGTAATTAACGTTGGTGTACCGCAAGGCTCTCCCTCACACTTATACCTTTTATTTTTGTATTAATTTATTCCGTTAATTTCCATGGAAATTTTATAAGGAAAATCATTGTCCAAGAAGTTCTGTTATTATTATCTCTGGTTGAAGCAAAACAGAGAAAAGCGATAAGATTCGATTACGAAGACTTCAGAATGTCAAAGGCCACATTTAACTGCTCTCGGTGTGACACCCACTTTAACTAATATCTCCGAGCTTAGTCAGGTTAAGTATAAGCTTCCTAGCCAGGAATTCCCTTGTGAGTCCATCGTTTTTACATTCTTCGCTACATTATCGGGGAAATGCATTTTCTGAGTTTAAAATAATCTCAATCGAAAATTGATGTAGTTATTTTTGTAAAAATCCTAACGGCATTCAATAATAAGTGAAATAATCCTGGTAAATTCCTTACCATTTTTTATTTATTTTGTGAATGAATTGAAATCAAAATAGCTTAAACAACATTTTCAGGAGCTTAGAAAAAAATAAAAATAAACAAGAGACGAAACCAATGCCTGTTGTAGGTAACAAACTGGATAAACTCTGTGAAAACGATACTCCACTCACCTCCTGGTATTTCACACTAGAAATAAAACGACTGAACAATTTAATATCCGCGTCCCATTTTTAAGTAATGTCGAAATGGACATCCAAATGGGCCTGAATATATCCCTTTTGATATATGAATGGATGTGTATACAATCTACATAAACACCTTTGCGACGTTGTCGCAAATTTCCTACTTGCTAGAAGAAAAAAACAAACAAAAACTCAAAACGTGAGAGCTTTTATTTAAAGCCAAAATAGACGAACACCTTTGAAGATGAGTTAACTTCATAAAATATAGAGCAGCTGAAGGAAATGCTTGCTGAAGGACATAAAAAAAAAACAAGAAAAAATAAAAAGCAACCATCGTGCCATAAAGGGAGGAAAGATCTGTAAATTTTGTAAAACTTTAGATGTTTTGAACAGTGAGATGGGAGAAGTCATAGTTATTTTTACAAGATTAAATTTTATATTGGATTGGTGTTAACTATCTCGGAAAGACGACCTACTTTATACATACACATACATTAAGAATTGATTTACTCAAGTATGTAAAGGGTTTCCCAATAAGAGGTGTTATTTTAATTAGTCCGCTATTTCGGTAGATGTCACTTTTGGAGCTGTCATTTTTTGACATTTGACAAGTAGAAACTACGCCATTAATAAAAATGGAACGATACACGATTCAGCAACGCATTGAAATTATTAAAATTCACTATAAAAATGGTGAAAATGTGGCAGAGACGGTTCGTAAAACTCGAACATTTTTGGGTCGTCGTGAAGTACCTTGTCGGACCGCAATACAGAAATTGGTAGAAAATTTCGAGCTGTCGGGACAAGTTAGTGATGTGAAGAATAAAACCCGTGCACGTCGCTCAAGAACAGCCGAGAATATTGCTGCTGTAGCCGAAAGTGTTGAAGAAAACCCAGGTTTGTCCATTCCTAGTCGTTCTTTGGAATTAGGCATTCCACAAACGTATTTTGCATAAAGATTTGGGTCTTAAGGCTTATAAACTTCAGTTAACACAAGAACTCAAGCCTGCCGATCATCAGCAACGTCGAGTCTTTGCTGATTGGGTCCTTGAAATGCATGAAAATGATCCGGAATTTCATCAAAAATTCATCTTGAGTGATGAGGCCCATTTCCACCTGGATGGCTTCGTCAACAAGCAGAATTGTCGCATATGGGGCTCGGAAAATCCAAGAGTTATTGTTGAAAAGCCTCTCTATCCTCAACGTGTGACTGTTTGGTGCGGTTTATGGTCCCGCGGGGTCATTGGACCTTACTTTTTCGAAAATGAGGCTGGAGCAACAGTTACGGTGAATGGATTGCGCTATCGACAGATGATTAATGATTTTTTATGGCCGGAATTGGATGGTATTGATCTGGACAACCTTTACTTTCAACAAGACGGCGCTACGTGCCATACAAGCAACGAAACCATTGATGTTTTACGGGAAAAGTTTCCGGACCGTGTTATGTCTCGAAGAGGTAATCACAATTGGCCACCGAGATCTTGTGACTTAACACCTTGCGACTTCTTCATTTGGGGCCACGTGAAAGAGAAGGTCTACGCCTACAGCCCAGCGTCGATTCAAGACCTCAAAGATGGAATTCGTGAGGCTATCGAGGAGATAGGGCAGCCACTTTGCGATTTGGTTATGGAAAATTTCTTGAAATGGATATGGTCCTGTAGGCGTGGTCGTGGTGGTCATTTGACTGATGTTATTTTCCATTATTAGCGGCATATCTTCCCCTTTATAATGAAATAAAGATCCGATCATTTATCTCAAAAAATGGCAGTTTTGTTTGAATATCAAAATAACACCTCTTATTGGAAAGCCCGTTTGTTGGGACTCCGAAAAAACTAAATTGCCCGATCTACACGGTGGTTGATCACGCACATTCAGTAAAGTGCGAGCAGAGACACCACAAATATACTAAACGTTGAATTGCCCTGGTAACGAACGCTCTTCAGTTTACACAATTTTACCGATGGTGCGGGCTGGGGCTCTTATTTTTATTGATAGTTTAATCTTATTTAGAAAAAGGGAAAAATAATAAACAAACAAATGTTTTGATGATATGTGTAATGGGCATATATATTATATATGCGTGTCGTATCTCTTCACGAAAGTACAACAGCATAGTTGTTAATATTTACTACAGTAGTAATAATACATCAACAAATATTATTTTAATTAACTTGCTTTCACTTTAGCAACCTTTTTTAGAATCTTATCGCGAGAAGTTATCCAGAACGGAATATGAAAGATCTTTTATTGGCACACAGTCGCTATAATCGGGCCTCATGTACAGCAAGGTATTCTATCTGTCCAGTTTTACATACATACTTTTGAGACTAAGTGATAATTTGTACAGAAAACAAGCAACAAGTACCTTAAGTGGTCTCGGCGAGCTCCAATAAGCATTTAGACAAAATTTTATTTTTTTTCTAAATACGGAGTTGAATTTTTGTTTTTTCTATTAATTTTAATTTTTGTTTTTTTTTTTCTATTAATTTTAATTTTAATTTCTGTTTTTTTTTTTTTTTTTTATTAAATAATACGTACGTATATTATAAGAGCTTATTTTTCTGGATTTTATTTTCTGAGTTTAAAATCTTTATCACCCCTGCTAATCATGATTACGCTCAGCGATGAGGGATTTGATTTACTCACCAATGAGAATCATAATTACGATCAGCGATGAGGGATTTCATTTATTCATAAGGGCAATCATTGAATTGGTCATCATATGAATGCGAAGTATATAAATGAGTGTAGTCCCGGTGCTAGGACAAAATTCATCATTACATTCATCCAACCAATTACCATGAACTCATCAGTGCGCTCATGATTATTGGGCTACCAGGATGGTTTCGGAAGGTAGGCGTCATTATATTGATGCGTTGTATATTTGAGCATGTTATGTACTTTTCGGAGGATACTTAAAAAAATCAGACATAATGATTTTTGATTTCTGCCTTATTTTAGATAACAATAATTTTAAATACCAGATACGAATAAGTGAAGGCGTGTTTATTTTCCATACCTTGCTAAAAAAGAAGCAAGAGTTCTTTCATTTACCTCTCAGTGAAAACAGAAAGAATTACTTTCCTGCAAATTTATAATTACATAAAAAAGTCAAGCAAGAACAAACATACATATATCATATTTACCTGTTACCTACCCGCAGTACTCTTATATGTAGATAAGTGTCGAAAGAAACATTTCACATGCATGAGATTTAAAAAAATTAAGCAACGAAAAAGTCCTGCAATTTTATATTGTACACCTACTCACTACTTTCTCTTTGCTAGTTCGCAAATTTTTAAAGTAGAAGACGACTCGTACTACTGTGCATCTAGTGAAATTATCAACTGAGTTGAATTGTACCCACTCTACTGGAAATGAACAAAATAATTGAATAATAATTTCATCGAAGCTAACATTTAATTAGTCCTCTAAATTTAGCCCAAAACTTTTGTCGTATTAAAAGCAATTGTTTAGAGAACCAACGTGTATTTTATCAGGAGTTAATTTCACTTAAAATTCAACATTGTTGCTCTAGCTGACCGTAAAACAAGAAATGGCACAAGGTCTGCAAGTTATCTCAACAACCGTCGATTTAAGTTCATATCACGTGTCGCATATTATGTGGTTGTGGCTTGCTCACACTTTGCTCATAAAATGAGATGAAGGGCTTGAATATTCCATATTAGCTAGGTGGAGGTAAAATTAGCTTTTTGATTATTTATCTAAAAGTGTGTGTGATGGGACTAGGAACTTTAAATGCTTCAGACTACCTACATAAATATATTCCACAATGTGTTCAGAAAATACGTCAAATTCCAACGGATTAAAAAAAACGCTAAATTCAGTAAACACAGACTACTCAAAACTTTAAACTTGCGCTAATTAACAATGAATTAATTTTAAAATCGATGTTTCTCAATGATGGTGTGAGATCTAACTAAGTCAAAACCAAGAACAAGATACGATTCACCCAATAAGCCATTTAAGAAAGGAATTTGACATTAAATAGAATTTGAAAACAGAAAAATTCCAGAAATAAGATTGCCACAAATGGGAAAATCGACCGTATTTCGATGGTTGAAAATGTTTTTTTTTTGTTTTCTGTCCCCATGCCATAAAAAATGATACTCTTTGCAGGTTGCTGTTATTGGAGATACATATACACATACCTCCTTACCTTACTAAGTAATACAATTCAGGGAGGGTAGAAGGGTTGGGTGAAAAGATAAGTATCACATGCGGTGTCGATATATCACGCACTTTATCCGTACCAGCTAAGTGTGTAAACGGCAGAATTCGGTGCCAAACAGTTGATTTTATTGAAGCTTTTATGGAAGTTCAGTGAAATTTGCATAATCCCAACGTTAACCTTTTCCCGTGTAAATTTTCCTTTGTTGTAGCATTTCCAAGTACATTGCGGTTTGGGGAGGGAGAGTGATACTGGAGGAGCGAGTGTAATAAAAATGTTCTTGAGTTGTTCAAAATCAATTGATATGAAAATTTTAAAATAATCGAAATTTTGTTTAGCTGAAGAGAAGAAAATTTCATTCCAATGCTGTCGATGATGGAAGGATGGCAGTGGCACGGCGGTTGCATATTCATCATCGGTTGAGAAAGTTAAGTTCTTTTTACATTAAAAGCAATTAATCAAAAAATTTGCATATCTGCATTATCTGTGTAATTAAAGTCGGGCTACACAGAACGCTCTGATGTTGGAACTCAAACAGCATTGGAATGAGCTGGCGAATACGCAAAAAAAAACAAAATACAGAAAAAATTGCAAGGGACAATAAAGTATTAAATAGAACCAAGGCTAGAATGATATTGGATTGATGCATATGATGACCACTTTAAGATTACCGTGACCAATTAAAAGCTTAAAGCAGGTACAGACACAAAAATTTGTCTGACAAAATTTTGCTGGTAAATTGTTATTACCAAGAACAGATAAAGTAGGGAACACATAATAATTTATGGAAAAAGAAATATTGTGGAATATCTGGAAAACTCATATTTACCTCTGCAGTAGAACTCCATGAATCTCGTAATATTCAAACTTTATACAAAATTTGATTTATATTTAAAAAAAAAACTATAGAGCCGATTGTGAAATATGGTATTAAATTACACTGTAAAAAAAAACAGTAGGACTATTCTCTAAATTTAAGACTCATTTTTCCCTAAAAATAAATGTAAACCTATAAAGTACGTAAAATTCCCAAAATTTTGAGCTCTCTTAGATATAAGGAGGAGAACATTCAATAAATTAGGAATTATTCTCCATTTTTTATGAAAATATATTTTCATTTATATAATTCACAAATTGTTTTGAAAACAAGTCATACATTGTTTTTCAATTTTTTTTTTTAGTGTGCGCAAAGCACCAGTTTAAAGGCCGTGATATATTAAAAGCAAAACTCAGCCACAGAAGCAGAATTTTTTCTGAAAGAATGCAATTGTCCG
>OZ002744.1:49664436-49881194 GCA_963924295.1 Dioctria rufipes | reverse complement strand
AGAATTACCAGACATTTCTTATATTTCTTATCTCTTCCTTAGTCCATGTAAATTAATGATTTTTTTTCTTATACTTTGTTCCCTCAATTGTAATATCTTTAGAGTTCCGTACGTTCTTGGCACACAATACCAACAGCGGAAATTTTTTTTTTCTTTAGAAAATTTGATGAAAAATAAAGGAAGGGAAAATCTGAAATTAAATTAAATTTTCTATTTCTAGGACGATTTTTCCATGTAACAGTAAAAAACAAACAAAAATATAAACAGAATGAGGTCGAATTATGTAGAAAACTTTGAAGGAAGTATAATGGTAAAAAAAAGTAAAATGAACTTTTAAATTACGCAAGTATTTATTTAATGTAAATAAAGATGTTTTTGGTGTAGAAATCATGTCGACAAAGGTATTGAAAGTCACTCGTTTTTCCGGAATCGATTCACTCAAATTATAACAGCAGGAAATATTACTCACACAGATAGGTGCAGATGATTTATAGTAAGGTTGATGTGAAATTAGTTAACTTCACAGTCATGTCAGATTTGAAAAAAAAGTTTTGCAATTGAAACTTGTGTAGTCTTAGCTAGCAAGGGAATCCTTCTTGGTGGTGTATCACTGAATCGAAAGACAACTATTGTGGCGTTGAGGGTATTGTTCTAAACGCATTATTTTATATAAAATTGCATCTTACTAATGTTTTTCAATAACAATAAGGTGCATCGACGCGACCGTTAATAGCAATGCCATCTATCGGAAGTTAGTTAATATCATGCTGAATGTATTCTTTAATATATTTATGACTTTGCTTACATTATTATAAGTGAAGGCTCTTAGTTGGCATTTTTCTATATTACGAAAAAAAATAAATTGAGTGTGAGTTTCTTACTTAAACATTCCTGAAACTTTTGTTTGGAAAAATTGCCTGTATTTCTTTGTTTGGCTCCTCTAAATTTTCGATAATAAAATATTTAACACAGGCAAATTCAAGTAGTATTGGCCCAATATCTACAAATCTTATCTATGAATGACATCGAAAACCATTTCTGATCGTTGCACTGAGCTATTAGATGTCTATTAGGCATGTTTTAGTAAACCTCTTTGAAATTTGCGGCCAACTGGACTGGATCTATCTTGAGGTAGTTTTAAGTTTTCATCAACTCTTTAAGTATTATAAGATTTGTTTCCCTCAAATGCACCGCCAATTTTCTTTTTGCTGAATAAAAACAAGTTAAATTTGTTAAACTTGATCCCTGTGTAATTAACGTTGGTGTACCGCAAGGCTCTACCTTTTATTTTTGTATTAATTTATTCCGTCAATTCCCATGGAAATTTTATAAGGAAAATCATTGTCCAAGAAGTTCTGTTATTATTAGCTCTGGTTGAAACAAAACGGAGAAAAGCGATAAGGTTCGATTACAAATGCTTCAGAATGTCAAAAGCCACATTTAACTGCTCTCGGTGTGACACCCACTTTAACTAATATCTCGGAGCTTAGTCAGGTTAAGTATAAACGTCCTAGCCAGGAATTCCCTTGTGAGTCCATCGTTTTTACATTCTTCGCTACATTATCGGGGAAATGCATTTTCTGAGTTTAAAATAATCTCAATCGTAAATTGATGTAGTTATTTTTGTAGAAATCCTAACGGCATTCAATTATAAGTGAAATAATCCTGGTAAATTCCTTACCAATTTTTTATTTATTTTGTGAATGAATTGAAATCAAAATAGCTGAAACAAAATTTTCAGGAGCTTAGAAAAAAAGAAAAATAAACAAGAGACGATACCAATGCCTGTTGTAGGTAACAAACTGGATAAACTCTGTGAAAATGATACTCCACTCACCTCCTGATATTTCACACAAGAAATAAAACGACTGAACAATTTAATATCCGCGTCCCATTTTTAAGTAATGTCGAAATGGACATCTAAATGGGGCCTGAATATATCCCCTTTGATATATGAATGGAGGTGTATACAATCTACATAAACACCTTTGCCACGATGTCGGAAATGTCCTACATGCTAGAAGAAAAAAACAAACAAAAACTCAAAACGTGAGAGCTTTTATTTAAAGCCAAAATAGACGAACACCTTTGAAGATGAGTTAACTTCATAAAAAATAGAGCAGCTGAAGGAAATGCTTGCTGAAGGATATAATAAAAAAACAAGAAAAAATAAAAAACAACCAACGTGCCATAAAGGGAGGAAAGATCTTTAAATTTTGTAAAACTTTAGATGTTTTGAACAGTGATATGTGAGAAGTCATAGTTATTTTTACAAGATTAAATTTTATGTTGGATTGGTGTTAACTATCTCGGAAAGTCGACCTACTTTACACACACACATACATTAAGAATTGATTTACTCAAGTATGTAAAGGGTTTTCCAATAAGAGGTGTTATTTCAATTAGCCCGCTATTTCGGTAGATGTCTCACTTTTGGAGCTGTCATTTTTTGACATTTGACAAGTAGAAACTACGCCATTAATAAAAATGGAACGATACACGATTCAGCAACGCATTGAAATTATTAAAATTCACTATAAAAATGGTGAAAATGTGGCAGAGACGGTTCGTAAAACTCGAACATTTTTGGGTCGTCGTGAAGCACCTTGTCGGACCGCAATACAGAAATTGGTAGAAAAAATTCGAGCTGTCGGGACAAGTTAGTGATGTGAAGAATAAAACCCGTGCACGTCGCTCAAGAACAGCCGAGAACATTGCTGCTGTAGCCGAAAGTGTTGAAGAAAATCCAGGTTTGTCCATTCCTCGTCGTTCTTTGGAATTAGGCATTCCACAAACGTCATTACACCGTATTTTGCATAAAGATTTGCGTCTTAAAGGCTTATAAAGTTCAGTTAACACAAGAACTCAAGCCGGCCGATCATCAACAACGTCGAGACTTTGCTGATTGGGTCCTTGAAATGCATGAAAATGATCCGGAATTCCATCGAAAACTCATCTTGAGTGATGAGGCCCATTTCCACCTCGATGGTTTCGTCAACAAGCAAAAATTGTCGCATCTGGGGCTCGGAAAACCCAAGAGTTATTGTTGAAAAGCTTCTCTATCCTCAACGTGTTACTGTTTGGTGCGGTTTATGGTCCCGCGGGGTCATTGGACCTTACTTTTTCGAAAATGAGGCTGGAGCAACAGTTACGGTGAATGGATTGCGCTATCGACAGATGATTAATGATTTTTTATTGCCGGAATTGGATGGTATTGATCTGGACAACATTTACTTTCAACAAGACGCTGCTACGTGCCATACAAGCAACGAAACCATTGACCTTTTGCGGGAAAAGTTTCCGGACCATGTTATCTCTCGAAAAGGTGATCACAATTGGCCACCGAGATCTTGTGACTTAACACCTTGCGACTTCTTCCTTTGGAGCCACGTGAAAGAGAAGGTCTACGCCAACAGCCCAGCGTCGATTCAAGACCTCAAAGTTGGAATTCGTGAGGCTATCGAGGACATAGGGCAGCCACTTTGCGATTTGGTTATGGAAAATTTCTTGAAAAGGATATTGTCCTGTAGGCGTGGTCGTGGTGGTCATTTGACTGATGTTATTTTCCTTTATTAACGGCATACCTTCCCCTTTATAATGAAATAAAGATCCGATCATTTGTCTCAAAAATGGCATTTTGCTTTGAATATCAAAATTACACCGTCTTATTGGAAAACCCCGTTTATTGGGACTCCGAAAAAACTAAATTGCCCGATCTACACGGTGGTTGATCACGCACGTTCAGTAAAGTGCGGGAAGAGACAGAAGCGTCACCACAAATATACCATACGTTGAACTGCCCTGGTAGCCAACGCTCATCAGTTTACAAAATTTTAGTGATGGTACGGGCGGAGGTCTTATTTTTATTGATAGTTTAATCTTATTTAGAAAAATGGTAAAATAATAAACAAACAAATGTTTTGATGATATGTGTAATGGGCATATATATTATATGCGAGTGTCGTATCTCTGCATGAAAGTACAACAGCATAGTTGTTAATATTTACTACAGTAGTAATAATACATGAACAAATATTATTTTAATTAACTTACGTTCACTTTAACAATCCTTTATTAGAATCTTATCGCGAGAAGTTATCCAGAACGGAATATGAAAGATCTTTTATTGGCACACAGTCGTTATAATCGGGCATCAATGTACAGCAAGGTATTTTAATTAATGATAATTTGTACAGAAAAAAGCAACAAGTACCTTAAGTGGTCTCGGCGAGCTCCAATAAGCATTTAGACAAAATTTTATATTTTTTCTAAATACGGAGTTGAATTTTTGTTTTTTCTATTAATTTTAATTTTTGTTTTTTTTTTCTATTAATTTTAATTTTAATTTCTGTTTTGTTTTATTATAAGAGCTTATTTTTCTGAATTTTATTTTCTGGGTTTAAAATCTTTATCACCCCTGCTAATTATGATTACGCTCAGCGATGAGGGATTTGATTTACTCACCAATGAGAATCATAATTACGATCAGCGATGAGGGATTTCTTTTATTCATAAGGGCAATCATTGAATTGGTCATCATATGAATGCGAAGTATATAAATGAGTGTAGTCCCGGTGCTGGGACAAAATTCAGCATTACATTCATCCATCAGTGCGCTCATGATTATTGGGCTACCAGGATGGTTTCGGAAGGTAGGCGTCATTATATTGATGCGTTGTATATTTGAGCATGCTACGTACTTTTCGGAAAATACTTAAAAAAAAGCAGACATAATGATTTTTTGATTTCTGCCTTATTTTAGATAATAATAATTTTAAATACCAGATACGAATAAGTGAAGGCGTGTTTATTTTCCATACCATGTTAAAAAAGAAGCACGAGCTCTTTCATTTACCTCTCAGTGAAAACAGAAAGAATTACTTTCATGCAAATTTATACTTACATAAGAAAGTCAAGCAAGAACAAACATACATATATCATATTTTACCTGTTACCTACCCGCAGTACTCTTATATGTACATAAGTGTCGTAAGAAATATTTCACATGCATGAGATTTTAAAAAATTAAGCAACGAAAAAGTCCTGCAATTTTATATTGTACACCTACTCATTATATTTTCTCGTTGCTAGTTCGCAAATTTTTAAAGTAGAAGACGACTCGTACCTACTGTGCATCCAGTGAAATTATCAACTGAGTTGAATTGTACCTATTCTACTGGAAATGAACAAAATAATTGAATAATAATTTCATCGAAGCTAACATTTAATTAGTCCTCTAAATTTAGCCCAAAACTTTTGTCGTATTAAAAGCAATTGTTTAGAGAACCAACGTGTATTTTATCAGGAGTTAATTTCACTTAAAATTCAACATTGTTGCTCTAGCTGACCGTAAAACAAGAAATGGCACAAGGTCTGCAAGTTATCTCAACAACCGTCGATTTAAGTTCATATCACGTGTCGCATATTATGTGGTTGTGGCTTGCTCACATTTTGCTCATAAAATGAGATGAGGGGCTTGAATATTCCACATTAGCTAGGTGGAGGTAAAATTAGCTTTTTGATTATTTATCTAAAAGTGTGTGTGATGGGTCTAGGAACTTGAAATGCTCCAGACCACCTACATAAATATATTCCACAATGTGTTCAGAAAATACGTCAAATTCCAAAGGATGAAAAAAAAACGCTAAATTCAGAAAACGCAGACTACTCAAAACTTTAAACTTGCGCTAATTAACAATGAATTAATTTTAAAATCGATGTTCCTCAATGATGGTGTGAGTTCTAACTAAGTCAAAACCAAGAACAAGATACGATTCACCCAATAAGCCATTTAAGAAAGGAATTTGACATTAAATAGAATTTGAAAACAGAAAAATTCCAGAAATAAGATTGCCACAAATGGGAAAATCGACCGTATTTCGATGGTTGAAAATGTTTTTTTTTTGTTTTCTGTCTCCATGCCATAAAAAATGATACTCTTTGCAGGTTGCTGTTATTGGAGATACATATACACATACCTCCTTACCTTACTAAGTAATACAATTCAGGGAGGGTAGAAGGGTTGGGTGAAAAGATAAGTATCACATGCGGTGTCGATATATCACGCACTTTATCCGTACCAGCTAAGTGTGTAAACGGCAGAATTCGGTGCCAAACAGTTGATTTTATTGAAGCTTTTATGGAAGTTCAGTGAAATTTGCATAATCCCAACGTTAACCTTTTCCCGTGTAAATTTTCCTTTGTTGTAGCATTTCCAAGTACATTGCGGGTTGGGGAGGGAGAGTGATACTGGAGGAGCGAGTGTAATAAAAATGTTCTTGAGTTGTTCAAAATCAATTGATATGAAAATTTTAAAATAATCGAAATTTTGTTTAGCTGAAGAGAAGAAAATTTCATTCCAATGCTGTAGATGATGGAAGGATGGCAGTGGCACGGCGGTTGGATATTCATCAAGTTCTTTTCACATTAAAAGCAATTAATCAAAAAATTTGCATATCTGCATTATCTGTGTAATTAAAGTCGCTCTGATGCTGGAAATCAAACAGCATTGGAATGAGCTGTCGAATACGAAAAAAAAAAATACAGAAAAAATTGCAAGGGACAATAAAGTATTAAATAGAGCATATGATGACCACTTTAAGATTACCGTGACCAATTAAAAGCTTAAAGCAGGTACAGACACAAAAATTTGTCTGATAAAATTTTGCTGGTAAATTGTTATTACCAAAAACAGAAAAATTAGGGTCAGGAACAGATGTAGTAACTCAGCTCTCTGCCTTGTTACCATACTTGATTCCTTACCTAACCCACAATAATTTATGGAAAAAGAAAAATTGTGGAATATTTGGAAAACTCATTTTTTATGTCTGCCTCTGCACTCGTAATATTCAAACTTTATACAAAATTTGGTTTACATTAAAAAAAAAACTATAGAGCCGATTGTGAAATATGGTATTAAATTACACTGTAAAAAAAAATAGGACTATTCCCTAAATTTAAGGCTCATTTTTCCCTAAAAATAAATGTAATTTTTTCTGATATAAATGGAAAATCAGTTTAATTTCCCCAATTCAATGGAACATTCAATGGATATAGGTATTTGGCACCAGAAAACCTATAAGGTACGTACAATTCCCAAAATGTTGAGCTCTCTTAGATATAAGGAAGAGAACATTCAATAAATTATATGAAAATATATTTTCGTTTATATAATTCACAAATTGTTTTTGAAAACAAGTCATACATATTTTTTTTTAGTGTGCCCAGCGCACCAATTTAAAGTCCGTGATATATTAAAAGCAAAACTCAGCGACAGAAGCAGAATTTTTTCTGAAAGCATGCAATTGTCCGAGCACTAACTTATTCGAAGCAGAGGCAGGGCAGCAGCAGATGCAGTAGATGCAGATGCAGTAGCAGATGCAGATGCAGCAGATGCAGATGCAGCAGATGCAGATGCAGCAGCATATGCAGATGCAGCAGCAGATGCAGATGCAGCAGCAGATGCAGATGCAGCAGCAGATGCAGATGCAGCAGATTCTGCTTCTGCTCAGTACTACCAATTAAAAGAGAGCTAAAATTTGTATTTCATTGTTGGCGTCCTTTCTTTTAAAAGTATCAAAGAGGTTGATGCGAGAAAAGCAAAATGTCTGTGGTTAAAAAATTAATTAATTTTATTAGAAATAACAAATTAATTCACAATTAGCATCAACTTCTTGAAAATTTAAAAACTGTCATTTGTAGTTGACAAGTAACTGTTTTCTGCTTCTGCTTTCAATGTGGTGTACAAAGCTGTCGCTGCCTTCTGCTTTTAATGTGTCGCGGCCTTAACTTATGTACTACCTACTAGTATTATTGTCCACAATAATGAGCTGAATAGCTCAGTTATGTTTTTTAAAGGTGGTGGTGGTATTTTATCACATATGGTGGAGTGAGGTCAGGCGTATACTGGGGGAGGGTCACCGGGGATCATGCCCCCCCCCCGTAACACCACCTCACCGCTGCGTGAATTGAATGTGGCGCTGGACTCTAGAGTGAGTTGTAAAAGTATAACAGGACGATTTTCGTATGGTACGGACACAATATGTAGCTGACGCCGGCGATTAATGCTGGTGCTGTAACGCACTTCTCCAATCTGCGGTGACAGCTAGCGCTGGTTTGGGCGTTTGCTTGCTTTCTTTTAGTAGCGATAGTGGAGTCAGGAGAGGGTATAATAGATTCGCTCGTAGCCCTTCCCATTTGAAACATGTATGATTTTTTTTTTTGTATTTTCTTGTGTTTTATATTAGCTGTGTTATTTTGGGTCCGCAGAACAGAGCATAACAAAAGATACACAAAAGAATGCCTCATACATTTTCATAGAAAGATTTAAATGAAGCGAACGGTTCAAATAGTTCGCTTCAATCGATGGAACCATTTCTTCTCCCAAGTATATGGGAGTTCTAGAACAAGGTACGCAAAAGAATACAGCTATTGTGTCGAAAAGTCATCTATCATACCAATCACTTAGAAAAAGGCACGCACTGCCTAGCAGCCCGGTTATTATGATGCTTTTATAGTTTTGTTGCACCGATTACTCCTATATACTGTACAAAATGTTGCCACAAAGATTAGGTATTTTTCACTAAAATGTAGGGAATATTCCCTGGTTTCTTCCCTACATTTTTGGGAATACTCCCTACATTTTAAGGAATTGTCCCTTCATTTTAGGAAAAAATGCCTAAGCTTTCTGGTACACATTTTTTATAGTGTAGATGAAAGTTGAAAGTGTTATTGTTTCCAAGAAATTGGTCAACGATCATAAATATTTTTTTACCGATCTGATTTTCCGTCATAAAATCAATGACAGGATAACTTGGTAGGGAGCTCGCAATAGAAGCATACAAACTGACTTAACCAGTTTTGATGTAGGGTTCTTCCAGTAGAGCCCTAGTTCCATGCAATCAACGTATAGCCACCCGTTGATTTTTCATACCGACAATATTTCAAACCAAAAGTTGTTCAAAATTTTTACATTTGTAGGGAAGCATTAAAGTTTTCTTATAAATACACATGAAAATTGTTCTTAAGAATTTGAATGAGTAACTATTCACGGACAATGGTACAAACGAATTGGTGGATTGATTCTGGTGGTTCACTCTTTCTGACAAGGACACAAGAATTCAGTTTTCTTAGAAATATTTGACATTTTTTCTTTAGGTCTTTCATGCACTATTGGTCACGGACAATGGTTCCAAACAGCTATAATGATTCAGGTGCCTTGGCTGATCTTGCTTGCTAAAGATATTTATGAGCGTTGGCAATCATACATTTTGTTCTTAGAAATTTACTTGAAAATTTTTCTTTCGAATTTTTATACACTATTGGTGGCTGAAAACCATCAGTTGATTTGATTGGAGGGCCGCTAAAATTTATTCTATAAGTTTTCTTCAGAATTTGTACGGAAAAACTATAAAAGCAAAATTCATTCACTTTCCTCTATGGTGGTTGGCGTTGCTTTGCTTGTACTTTCGTATTAATTCAAGTAGTGTTGCTTAATTTAATTTCACGATTACTTTTAATTTGTAGCAGAAGGATAAATTTGCTATATTAGTTAGAGATGGAGATAGAAATAGTAGTGAAAGTGTAAAGCGGAAGACTGATAAGACCATTGACAACTTTTTTTAGAAGAAATCAAGATCAGTTAAGCACCCATCAGAAGAAATAATTTATAACAAATCATCATCATCAATTATTCCTTTAAATGTGAATCAAGCTGCAAACTCATTCTCAGTCAATTACTTCACCCATGACAGAATCGTTTGGGTCAGGATCTATTTCTACAATCTCTGCACAAGAAGGCGTATATGCTTATAAGTCCTTAATGTCCAGTCTGAGATCAGCATTGATGTGGATAATATTGTTGTGACCCTCTGAGTGTGGCGCTTTCAGCTATTCACTACATTTTAGTGAAAATTCCAGCTATTTGGGACCTGATGATGAGTCAAAACCAAGACTTGAGACTTGTAACCAAAAATATAATGGATTGTGTGATGAAATAACAAGTTAAAAACATTTTTTAGCTTTTGCTATATACCGGAGAATCCAAATAAATTCCTCCTTGAACAAATACAGGTCTACCCCGGTAAAGCATCCTAAAGAGTAAAAGATAAAAAGTTAAAATAAAAAAATAATTTTGTGGTTTGCAATTTATTATTAATTCAGTTAAAAAAACCAGCTGAATTTCATCTTAACGCAGTTACCAATGGTCATTCTGTTCAGCAAGATTTTGGATGGCTGCGTTGCATTCTATTCCAGATATAACTAATCGGTGAGATTGCATTGAATGGGAACTCTGGACAAAATCCGATTGAAAGGATAACGCTATATATACGTACATGGAGTACTAAGTTTCACGGAATTAACGTATTGTTTTTACTACATATTAGGGGGGGGGGGGCAACTTTTTTTGAAAATTCCCTATATTTTAGGGGTTGTCCCAAAAAAAACTATTTACACTTTTATAAGTATTTTGAAATTAAACAGGGTGTTCCATGTGTGGCATATCACCAAAAAAATTTATTGGTGGGGGAAAGGAAAATGCTAAAGGCTTCCAAGATAACGGAATCTTAAAATATTTGGTTATGTTCTTTTTAGATTACCCTGTAACTTTTTAACTTTACACCCTATGATGATTATTTAAAATTTATTAGATTAATAACGGTTGAACCTTTCCAACGGCCAACAAATAATTTCCCTCCTGCTCTTCGTTTTGGAGTTATGGCTCAACAAATTTGAAATTTCAGAATCTTAATGTGACTTTTTATTAATTAGCTACTATTATCATCCAAAAACACGTCATCAACCATAATTTTTCATATTAGATTTAGAAAGCCCAAAATGTATCCCTTTCTGTACTTTTTCTTGCACATATCCATCGAAAAATTTTAGACTGCCAGAAATCAGACAATTATGTTCTGGCAATGAGCTTTGGAAACCATTTTCGACGGATATGTTCAAGCCTCAGCATATTGAAGACCGGACTTTACTTCTACTTCTCGCGCTTTTCTCGGGAGTACGGAACAAACTTTATCTAATACTCAACGGGGGACATAAGGAAATGGAGGTGGGACATAAGGAAATGGAGGTGGGACAGATCCAGAAACTAGAAAAAAAAAGAAAACAAGGACGGATATTTCCTTTTTTTTATGAACATAAAAGTATTGAAGAAAAATCTCCAATCTGCCACCAATATGATTACAAACTCTACCCAAACATTTTCTGTAAATTTCTACAAAAAAAAAGTAATGCTTATCTACGCGTCTACGCTCATAAAAATTGTTGTCGGCCTCCAATAATGCATAAAACTTCTAAGAAAAATTTCTGAAAAAAAATGTAGGCCTTCTCTATATCAGGGCGAGGTATCGTTGATTTTATAATGGAGCGAGGCGTTACAAATTTTGCCCAGTCTTTGTATGTTATTAGTTTGCCTCTATGGTAATGTATTATTCTTTTGATTTATCATATATAATTCCTATGTTCGCGTAATACTTCTACTGATTTTTATATAAATAACCATATAATCATGCTATATCTTTTTTTTTTTTTCTTTTAATGGGTTATACATAAATCAAAGCCATAGGTTAAACATCTGTTTTCGTTTAGTGGTTTTGGTGTTTAGGGTAAGGTAACTGCGGAAATCTCACCTAAGGGAATGGTGGGCAGGCCAGTGGTTGGTGTTTCATGTAGTACAGTGTGGCCCATCATTCAGAGTGCTGTCTCCATTCCTATCTTTCAGCCCTTTTCCTCTTGGTTTTTTGTTTCTATATTCCCCCTTTCTCTTCAGCGGTACAGCGATAGGTGGTTGTCCCTCAACAACAATAAAAGGGGCAAAAAGTCGACAAAAAGTCGAAAAGTCATCTGCCTCGTAGGGCTAGAATGTCAAAAAGCGGCCACTCTCAGAAGTAGATATGATTGGGTTTCTTCTTATAATATTTTCAACACAAAAGATATAAAATTTCACGTCGTGTTTTTCATAGAAATCATAGCTAATGGCTTCGTAGCTAAAATTACCTAACTCTTACGACTAGGATGTCTTTATCCCTCCTCCCATTCAGGAAGGGAACTCTTTTCACTTTTATTCGAACATTTGTCAAAGAAAATTCCATTGTTTCTGGAAAATATACCGTTCTTTAGATAAATAACAATGGGTCGGGGTAATTTATACAATGAAAACTCAATAAAAAGCAAATTTTCAATGGACAAAATGAAAGCAGCTTACAACAATTATTATTCATCGAAAGGTATATACATTGTACCTACATCTATCTAAGAATAAGAACAACTTTCAAATAATTTTCAAAGCAGAATTTTTCAATAGGATCCATGATAATGTCTCTTTCTCGTCCTATTTGCCTGTGACTGAATTAATTTCTTTCAAACTTGTGTATAACTTCAATTAAGAATTCCAGAAAATTTTGAAGTGTCCATCTTCAGAAACAATTTTTTGAAAAATTCGTTTATAGTTAAAAGAAATTAGGCAAAATGAAAATTTGCAAATTCTTGTTTCATCTCAGCTCCTCGTTTGCATTTCAATCGTCATTGGAAGAAATGTAGGATTTCCTGAAAGTTTTGTTTTAAGTATAACTACAACAATCTAGGTGAATTTATATACGTAACGATGTTGATGTTGTACGTACGTCTAAGATCACTAGTGGATGAGGTTTGCTGTTTCCTGTTTGGTTTTTAATGTTGAAGTAGTAAAGTCCGCCAACGACTGAAATTTTACGACGATTTTGATGTAGCAGTGTGGAGGGATCTACGGAGAGAGCGATTTTTACTCAGATGAAAGTCTGCAAAAAAAATATAATTTAAAGGTAAACTATAAGCTATGGCAGGAGAAGCTCAAAGTTAAAAATGGCTTACGGTTCCATAAAAAGTGGAAGATCGAATTACAGAAGCGTTCACTGCATATAGCAGCTGTGCTCCAGTCCACTTCCAGAACAAATTTCGGAACTTGTAACTAAAGCTCCGGGCAAAATAGTACGGACCATACCATGCCCATTAAAGGAGGTAACGTTGGCATAAATGGGAATAGAAGACAAAATTGTGAAGATGCCAAAAGGCCTCGCAAGTACGACCTCGTCAAACCCGAGTGTAGTCCAGTTTGTATGTTACCGTAGTTTCCCCTGCATTTGGACCACTTTTCAGGAATATTTCGTTATAATTTCTTAGACTGTGCCATTTGCTTATATTTGGGACTTATATATGCCAAATTGACTCTTCTTTTTGAATATTTCACAATTCTAATCTTAAAGCAATTACTTGACTTCTAACTTTTTATATTTACAACAAATTTCGTTAAAAATTAGGTTTAATACTACTAATTTTTTGCCATAGAATAATAGACAATCTATTTCAGAAGCCGTTGTGATTAACTCCATACTCTAAAATAAAACGTTGAAAAAATTAATTCAAACTCTTATAAAATTTATAATATGACCAAAATCCACTCCTCTCACCCTACTCGACTGCTAGTGCCCCTGCTATCGAGCAATGTTCTGCCTAGCCAGCCTAAGTAGATGAGAGCACCAAGGGTAAACCTTAAACAGCGAACATCATGTGAGTGTAAACGAGGGTGTTAGTGTTGGTGTTTCTGATAATGGGGGTCTTATGGCTAAAACAATAATTTTTTTATGTAATGCTCTTTAATAATAATAATAAAAACAAAAACAGCAACAACAAAAGCCTAGTGTAAATACTGGGTAAATAAGGTTACATCGAATGAATCCGGCACACACAGCAGTGTGGTCGTAGATTGGCCAACGTATCGCAATAAATACGAGTTAAGAGATAACTGTTAAATGTTGCCCAGTCATAGAAATTTAAAGTAATTAATTAGTTTCAGTTCAGAGGCCATAAAAATAAGTAGTTAAAAATTAAAATTACTAGAATTATTAAAAGAATATTTCAATTTTAGTGTAAGTAGTTTTTTTTTAACAAAAATCGCCATTATTTCACGATGGGTGAGAATTATAATGGTGTAGAAAGTGATGAATCTGATAGGTTTTCAATACGATTATTTGCCAGAATACTCAGCTCTCAGAATCGGTTACGTATTCACCCTTATTATAGTTGTCGACTCACCGAAGTGACAAGCACTCACTCTCACTTCACTTCACTTTTCGCATTGTCGTTGTCGAACGATGTGACGTGACATTTTTTTCGAAGCCTTATTATCGTTGTCACTTAAAGTTACAGATAGCATCAGAGCATGTATAGACAGAAGTGAAGTTTGTCTCATTTCATGGTATTGTTGTTATTTTTGAAAGTGTTTAAAAGAAAAACATCATAAACCCGATGTATTTCAGACCTTTAGCTATAAAAGGATGCTTCACCATAAAATCTGTCATGACTTCAAATTATTTTGTTGTTGTAATTTTTACACTAAAAATCCAAATCAACATTAATTTAATTTATAAAAGCTATTGAATTTTATGTTTTAATGCGCAACTCATAAAATCTATCTTTTTCCGCTTGCATTTTCCTTTTCCTTACACACATCTAACATCTGTCACTTACAAAAATCAAGTGAGTGAAATTGTCACTTAATTATCACTTACAACGACATTTGTGTGCTTAATACGACAACAGTAATACGTCCAAATCGCTCGTTGTTATTCGACGATATGAATTAGACTACAGAGAATGTCTTCGTCCGCCTTTATACATTTTTAATAAGGCTTGTACATTTACGTCACTTTGTCTAGAAGTGTTTGTATAGCCGCAAATGGTAATTTGAGTATTCGCATTACAACCAATGATCAAACTATTTCACTTTCTTCCCCTCTTTTCTTATGCGAAGATTTAAGGATGTGGGTGATGAGGCAAAATTAATTTTCTCCCCCGAATTATAAAAGACTTAATTTCATATTCCCAACCTACCATCCTAATTTTCATATTACAGAATCTTGCTTAACCACATTGCGAATTGAATAATTAAATTCTGACGGTTGAAACGCGTAAGCCTAGATACCAACAGCAGAATCTTTCTAGATCATATGCTTCTAGGGTTTGGTATCCTTGCTACCCTTCAGCAGATGGATAGGTAAGTATACTGATTTTGGGGAACTTTTGCATATCCTTGTTTATAAAATGGACATAGATTAAAATGCACTACTAAATTAAATATAACGAAATAAATGGATCAGCAATGTTGAAAAACGTTTAAACTTTTATTCTTTGGTTTTGTTGTCTTTAAGAAAAAAAATTTTTCCTCTTTTTAAATAAAATTTTCTATTTTCATATAAGTTGTCGAAAACAATTCACATTGTACTGACAACGGCGGATACTCTTTTCTTTCTGTCTTTTTCTTCCATTTTAAAATAAAATAAAAAGTTGAAAATAATTTTTCATACGAACTAAAAGTATTCACAATCAGAGCCGAAGCCATTTAAGTCAAGTACTTCAATTTACGAGGAATGTTTTTGAGAACATCTTTTGTTATTATACAATTCATCGAGAGTTTCTTGAGTAATAAATGATAAGTTGGAAGAGCAAGGGATAGGGGTGGATTCTATTCGCTCGTCAATTCCTTTTCAATAATGATGGTACAAGTACTAAGAAAGTTGCAAAGATTTTATTGAAATTATACAGAAAGAAATGACATTTAAATTTAAAATTGAAATTGCGAACGCCAAAAACTTTCAAGTAAAATTATTAAAATTCATTCAACGAAATATTTAAGCTCTCAAAAGGAGACCTGTGTGATAAAAGTAATTCAAAATATTTTCAGCTCAGAATAGCAAATTATTGGCGTTGAGTATAATGAGTATCGAATAAAGCAGAAGTATTATTTCCTTTACTGTGTTTTTTTTTTTCATTTTACATTTTTTAAGTTTATCAACAAGAGAAATAATGCTTACAAATTTTTGTCAGCTGGGAAAGGGATTGAAGCTAGTCTATTTAATCACTACTACGACTACTATAAAACTTTTCTGGGTATCACAGAGTTCCATACGCGGTCGTGCTCTGTTAGGTCTTTATAAAAATGACCTTACCGAAAACATTAAGTATTTCAATATCCATCTTTTTATCTAAACGATGTTCAGTTATACCTTAATCCTACAGATAGATCGTGTTGATCATTTGAACTCAGATTTTTATAAATTCTCTAGAATGGGCAAGGAAAAATCTTTTAGTCTTAAATTCTAATAAATTCCAAGTAATAGTGGTTTACAATCAGATCTAAGATAGAATTTCGCAATTCACCGTAATGCGTCTTGTGACCACCTTAAAAATAATGTTGCCAAAATTCACCTGGAAGTTATATTGTTTTCAATTATCAGCTGATATTCGATATATGTTGATCGATATGTACGTACAACGGGTTGTTTAATAGTATTGCCAAATTTCACAAGATTTATATTCGCATGGAGAAACTTTACATTCATCAAATTTAAATAAATTTCATTTTCGGTAAAAAGAGTGTTGAAAATTCAAATCAATTATGCATTAAAGCTCTTATATAAATATCTGCTCCTGAATATGAAGAGTGGTAGGGTAGTGATTTATTCAAATCCAAATGTTTGAGAAATTTAAAGGTCTTTAAAAAACTTCTACCGCGGAATAATAGGACCCAGAGGGCTAAAGAGCTTTCAAAATGTTTGAATTTTATATTTTGACTGCAAGAAATAATGCAAGATGCCATTTTTCAGTTCTCCAAATGTGTCTTATTCAAATCTATACCAAGATTCAGCTAATTTGTGAGTGATTCACTTCACTCACTTCATTCACTCACTTTTGAAAATAAAGGGTTTTCCAATAAGAGGTGTTATTTTAATTAGCCCGCTATTTCGGTAGATGTCACTTTTGGAGCTGTCATTTTTTGACATTTGACAAGTAGAAACTACGCAATTAATAAAAATGGAACGATACACGATTCAACAACGCATTGAAATTATTAAAATTCACTATAAATATGGTGAAAATGTGGCAGAGACGGTTCGTAAAACTCGAACATTTTTGGGTCGTGGTGAAGCACCTTGTCGGACCGCAATAGAGAAATTGGTAGAAAAATTCGAGCTGTCGGGACAAGTGAGTGATGTGAAGAATAAAACCCGTGCATGTCGCTCAAGAACAGCCGAGAATATTGCTGCTGTAGCCGAAAGTGTTGAAGAAAACCCAGGTTTGTCCATTCCTCGTCGTTCTTTGGAATTAGGCATTCCACAAACGTCAATACACCATATTTTGCATAAAGATTTGGGTCT
The DNA here is from genome assembly GCA_963924295.1 of Dioctria rufipes. Lineage (NCBI taxonomy): Eukaryota > Metazoa > Arthropoda > Insecta > Diptera > Asilidae > Dioctria > Dioctria rufipes. Next base: position 49,863,990 of record OZ002744.1, on the reverse strand, counting down.
TAAGGCTTATTAAGTTCAGTTAATACAAGAACTCGGCTGATCATCAACAACGTCGAGTCATTGCTGATTGGGTCTTTGAAATGCATGAAAATGATCCGGAATTCCATCGAAAACTCATCTTGAGTGATGAGGCCCATTTCCACCTGGATGGCTTCGTCCACAAGCAAAATTGTCGCATCTCGGAAAACCCAAGAGTTATTGTTGAAAAGCCTCTCTATCCTCAACGTGTGTCTGTTTGGTGCGGTTTATGGTCCCGCGGGGTCATTGGACCTTACTTTTTCGAAAATGAGGCTGGAGCAACAGTTACGGTGAATGGATTGCGCTATCGACAGATGATTAATGATTTTTTATGGCCGGAATTGGATGGTATTGATCTGGACAACGTTTACTTTCAACAAGATGGCGCTACGTGCCATAGAAGCAACGAAACCATTGATCTTTTACGGGAAAAGTTTCCGGACCGTGTTATCTCTTGAAGGGGTGCTCACAATTGGCCACCGAGATCTTGTGACTTAACACCTTGCGACTTCTTCCTTCGGGGCCACGTGAAAGAGAAGGTCTATGCCAACAGCCCAGCGTCGATTCAAGACCTCAAAGATGGAATTCGTGAGGCTATCGCGGACATAGGGCAGCCACTTTGCGATTTGGTTATGGAAAATTTCATGAAAAGGATATGGTCCTGTAGGAGTGGTCGTGGTGGTCATTTGGCTGATGTTTTTTTTCCATTATTAACAGCATACCTTCCTCTTTATAATGAAATAAAGATCCGATCATTTATCTCAAAAAATAGTATTTTTCTTTGAATATCAAAATAACTCCTCTTATTGGAAAAGCCTTTAAAATGATTCCTTTAAAAAAGTGAAGTGAGTATTTTCGAATATTAACTTCGAATGTCATTTTCACAGCTTTTTGGCTTTTTTATTTGTGAAAATGAACACGGCTGCGAAATATTGTCCTCTAAACATTTTATGCAGATATTAAGGAGGAATATAATATAACATATTCTAAGAATTTAATTTTTCAGCTCTTTTCTCCCGTGCATTGGGGTCCCTGTGCACTAACAAGCATCCCCTCTAATACATTATAACTTTATTGTAGTCCATCAATTAGAACTTTCTAGTATGCAAATGGCGAGTTATAATTTAGTAGTCGTAAATAATTACTACACGTTATTACCATTTCTAAAATAAAACCGCTGCTCGGTGATTTCACTCCCAACTCACCGTAAAATTGAAGATGAGTGAAGTGAGTGAGTGAATTTCTTAGCAGAATCAAATTTGCAGAAAAGTGACTCACTTCACTAACTTTTTGCCAATTTCGACGTAGCTGAACCTCGGTACTGATGTTCAATTGAAGTTAACTTCAAATGATGAAATCGCAGCACCATTTTCGAGTATTAAAGTTTTCTGAATTTGAAATGTTTTCTATATTGTCCGGACATCATATTATGGTTAAGGTTTAATAAATCTGGCATCGATGTCAAATATATATAACTGTTTTCTCTGATCTTCCCTTAGACATGGCATTGAATGTACTTTTAACTCTTCTGTGTGATATATATGTAAGTTCATATATTCACTTATATCTAGTATTTGTACTAAAAATAACTTTTTGCTACCTAAACACACACACACACAGCTATCCAAATGTTAAACAGAAGGATGAACTTTTCTAGAACATTTTTCTATTTCTCTCACTGTAGATGAAATTGCATCAGAAATTTGTTATCATGGCCACAAAAGGCACATACCTATATCCAATAATCTAAGTAAAATAAATAATTCAGTTCACTTGGAATTTCTATAATCGATGAAATCTGTAGGAAGTAGAAATGAACAAGTTTTTTCTTGTTGGGATGGACGTCTTGTGCTTATACTTATCTCTTATGTGCGTATGATTAAAGGTTTCTTATATTGTGCTCCACCAATAAAATGTCTAGTTTATTTTCTATATTTATTAATGTATTTTTTAACAATGTTTTTTTTTTTATGTTCAGAAACTTTGTTCGCCTGGAAGAAATCTTGAAAAAGTTTTTCTACCAAAGTGACGTCCTGGCAATTTAACAAACCATAATATTTTCAATTCCAAGCAAATACGAAGAATTTTACAAAGAACTCGAAAAACCCGTTCTCTTGATATTTTTTTAATTAATTTTTTAACCCATTTACACTGAGGACAATTCTTGAAATTTGGCACACAGACGATGAGAATGAAATATTCTTATGTCAAAGAAAAATGTAGTGGGGGTAGAAATGGCTCAGAAAATGATTTAGTTACATTGGAATTATTCTAATTCAAATTCAAATTTATTTCATTAAGATAGTATAAGATTATAATCCTTTATTAGCATCAATTAAAGAAAAGGAAGTTAATACAAGGGAAAAATGGAAGCCTAAACCACACATAAAACTACAAATTCACCTAATCAAGTTAATACAAGATCAAAAAGTTGAATTAAAATATTTTAAAAAAGTCAACATTACAAAATGATACTACTGTAGAACATAAGACACAATAAAAAAATAAAGAAATAAAAAACAAAAAAACAACAAGTAAGAAAACTAAAATTGGTCCAAGACCAATTCTTATGATACCCTAAATAAATGTTCATTTGTAATTTCGTATGGTCACCCATCTGCGCAAGTTTGATTTTTGAATTGGTTTTTCACATATATCTCTAGAACGGATCGTCGGACAGCAAAAATGATTATACCAAATTTTATATTCTGAAGAACCTTTCGGTACAATAAAAACTTCTAGGACTGATCGTTTTCACATTATATGTTAGAAACCAACATATTTGTATTGAAACCCCTTCTTGGTGTTAACCAATTTAGTCAATTTTTGAAACTTTATTATCATTGCTACGAAAACACCATATATCGAATATCAGCTCTCTACGTCGATGCATTACAAAAAGAAATTTTTGTATTGCAACGCTACGAAAGAGTTCCCCGATTCGACTCATTTTCGAACATAATTTAATTGTTTTTTTAAAAAGCTTATGTACAAAATTTAAGCCCTCTAAGTGAGCGCGTTTTTGAGTTATCATGCGGACTGACGGACAGGGTGACGGATAGATGGACGGATGGACGGACATGCAAAAATCAAAATAACTTTTAATTTTATGCGTGGGTGTTCGATGCATTTTGCTCTAACATCATTACTTCTACGTGTTACAAACGGAATGACATACTAAGTTTGTTTTACCCTTTAGATTTTATCTAGGGTATAAAAATAGGCTAGATATGCTAATCTATGCAAAAATATGTCAAAAATTCAGATAAAAAAATCTATTACAAGTTTCCTGAATGTGGCGATAATGTTGAAAATTATTCGACAATAGATTAAAGTGACGAGTTAGTTAAACAATGTGGGAACCGTCATATGAAAGCAAAAGCGTACAATTACAAATTTTCGAGAGGCCGTGAGACATACCTTCATATTTTCGACTGATTTAAATATGAACTACTAATTAGCCAAGCTATATAAAGAGGGGCAAATACTAACATTGTAAATTGAATATGCACACTGTTAAAGATTTTCAACTAGATCCGTATTAAAAGTGAACTAGAGTGGATTTCCTAGATATTCTAGTGAAAAATCTAGTTGGAATCATTTAAGCAGAAGTGGAAAAAACTTCTAGTTTAACCAGCCGACTGAATCAGTTAGATATATTATCTAAGTTTATAGTCAATTTAAGCCGAATTCAGTTTAATTAAACAGGGATCCAGTTTTCACAATTAGAACAGATTTTTAGTGAAATTAAAAACTTTCATTTAAATTTACTAGAAATCTGCTTTGGTTGCGAAAACTATAATATCCTGCACCCTGTATAATATAGTCTTATACGTGTCCATGCATAACATTTTGCTCATTTATTTGTAAGGCTTTCACTTGGTAAAACAGAACTGGATAGCCGAAAATGCCTAAATGGCATTAGTTCTTATTAGGAAATAATTTTTTTTTATTTAAGAGGAAAGAATAAGCCAAAACCAGATAATTTAATTATACACTTATTTATTGACTTTTAAAAAAACGCTAGTTGCAAATACATGCGTACTTGTACTGTACATGATAAAATAAGACTAAAAATAAAAAGAAAAAAAAAAACAATATTTTCAAAAAATCCATCAGAGTTTTGTGAAATACAGACATTACCCTGAATGGATTTATAGAAAAAAGCGTAAAATAAAATTAAAAAAATGTGTCAAATGTGTGGTGCAGTTAAAATTGAATGCATAGTGAGTGTACGAACCTGCGGTTAGGTTGTCTTAAAAATTCGAGTAAAGCAGAGGGTGCTAGTTGCAAAAAATAGTCAATTAGTTTCAACAAGTGTGTACTGGTACAAAAAACAATGCATACAACAATACAAAACTTATTTATTCAAAAAACAGAAAATAATATTAAAAACAACAACAATTCAGTCTTATAACTTAATACTAATATTTTTTGGTTTTAATCTGAAATGAGACAGAGAAAGAAAAGATTAGAATGCGTGCAGAAAAGATCGTAAACGTTATTGCGGTTTACGGTCAATATGCAAAATGGATTCAATACACCTTAATGCAGTGTATAGAATTGGGGTATATGTAATAGTAACTGTAAACGTTAGTGCAATTCACATTCTGATATTTTCTATACACTTTAATGCGGTGTATAGAAGTAGAGAAGATGTTACAATAACTGCAAACGTTAGTGCGGTTTGCAATCTAATAATTTTTAAACACCTTAATGCGGTGTATAAAAGCGGAAAGGAACGTGGCAGTTTAATGCGCTACCAAGAAGGGCTGGGAAAGGAATGGTAATTGTTAGAGCGCTGCTTCGGCTTTTATAGACACTCTCGAACGTTACATTCTCGAAATATTCATTATTTCATCGAAGTTTCGATAATGTTTTGGTTGTCTGATGCAGCGCCATCTGTTTGGTTATAGGGAAAAATTTTGACGGATAAAACTGTCTGGATAGTCCTGGTAAAGAATTTAATTTATTTTTATTATGATTTCCTGTCAGTTTGAAGTACGAATGTCCAGTGAGACTTATACAGTATATCAAAGACATGGTGTTCATCATCCCCTGTTTCTCGACAAATATCCTCTAAAGAAATATAAATAACTTCCGTTTCAAAAAGTCACTCATATCTACAGATGATTATGGGTTGACCCCTACTTGTTTTTTTATATAATGGGGTTGATGTCATCTTCAAGCTGAAAATACGAAAAGTACAAAGTACAAATTAATGGTTGCATTCCTAAATTATTTTCAAACTTACATTGATCCACTTTATTAGTGACATTAAAAATATTTTGAAGTTTTTTCCTTCCCAATGCTCCATATCTGTGGAAATTTGCAGTATGACCATTTTATTTGACAGTTGGACATTTTTTTTTAATACTGTTGCGAGCATCCTTAAGTTTACTATGTAAGTATTTAAGAAAAAAAGATAAAATATTTTACTAGAATTAGAATATATATATATACGTAAATCTATACAGATTGAAGAAAAAATATAGTTCAATTTCTGCGTCAAAATTAAGTTGAAATAAGAATTAACTTAATTAAAACTTTTGAACTAATTCAAAATTTTAAGATAATATGAAACCTTACCATCCTTTAAAAATTCTCGATAAGTATTATTTTGAAGAATTTTTACTTGGTATACATAGCAAGGTCATCAAAGCATCCTTCATGCTGTCCCATAATTTTGGAAATCTGGGTTAATCTGGATACGAATATAATAAGTAAAGATGTCAATAGTAAATTTTGTATAATTTCTTACCATGGCTCCTTTGAAAATAATTATTCTTTGGAACATGTCAAAGATGTATTTCACCGATTTTCCGGATAATATCATAATTCGCCTAGTACCATAAGTTTCTTCCATTAGATTAGTTATTGTTTGGTAGTTTTTCTCCACCAGCAAAATAGTTTTAGGTTCAACTATCTAAGTAAAATTAATACACCATATTAGCAACATACATGATGGGCCGCATCATTGCCGTTTTTATGTTTCAGGCCGTGACATCCAATTCTTTTAACGTATTAGAGTGGTACGATTTCGTACTCCTTTTAGCATTTGTTCTTATGGAGAAATGCATTACTTTCAACTTTAGCCGTCTGTATAATGTAAACAAGCTCCGTACTAACAGGTTTATTCAGGAGTTTTGCTGTTTACATAATTCTTTGTACATTTAACAGTATATAAATCTAAGTACTTTGTTTAATAAAAGTGTTTATATTTTTTCAATCAGACCTAACCCTAAACATTACAATGAAAAAATGTGTTGAATTCTGCTGCCTTCGTATCACAAAGCATGACAATTCTTTACATTTACTGTTGCATTCTATTCCAGCCATTAAGGTGTAACCGAAATCCCGACTTTGACGGCAATTCTGATTAGGACTTTACAGCCTTTAAAGGCCTTCACACTTTATTTACCTACCTGACAATCAAATATAAATTATAGAAAATATTACTTTCCAAGCTCTGTAAACACTATGCTAGACCAACTATACACTTTGGCACGCCCGCCGACTTTCACTTGAGAATACTAAATGAACATAACTCAGTCCTCGTGTATCGTAAAGAATGAGGACTCTATTGAATTTCTCTTTAATTTTAAATAGAATTCGGTACATTTGACTGGATTATCCATATACATAAGACAACGCAACTATAAATAAGTTCACTTAAATTGATATTCATATGAGTGAACTAGATATATATTTGCGGGAGTCATTGCAACCCAACTGCAAATCAGATCAATTTAAATAATTTTCATTGGAGTGAACTAGATATGCAGTCCAGGAATGTATAATAACTCCACCACCAAATAATAACTGGAAACACACTTGAAAAAAACTGAATTTCTCGAATTCCGAAAAAACAGATATGAAAATAAGAAAGCATTTATTTATATACGGAATCCTAGTTTAATTTTAAATAAAAATACAGTTAGTCATAATAACTAGACATGCACGCAGTTAAATGTAACTAGAACATTTTTTACTGTGCATATACTAACTAGAGAAAGAGACTAGATTCGGTAAGAAACAATTACTTAACAGCACACGCTAAAATAGATATTATCATAGATGTCACAAGAACTAGATGCCGCATGCACTATCAAAAAAATTTACAAAATTTATATGGCTGGGTGGTCCATCCATTCCGGAATGGACCACAATATTTGAAATGATCAAATCATATACAAATGTCGATCAATTGTATACAAAACTTCTATTATAAAAACATTTGCCTTCGCCACGCTCTAAAACAAGTTATGGTCCATTCCAGAATACACTACCAATTTCATTCTGCTCTGGTATACCATGGGACATCTAGTTCTTGTGCCTTTTTATTACTTGCTAGACATCTGTTTAATAATAAACATTACGTAATATGTGTGATGTAAACAATGTATCAGAAATAAATACGAAATAATATAAAAACCACTACTTTATTTACTCTATATACTTTATACAATTACGTCGCGTTCTTAACCTATCGAAGATTTACTCAAAACTCGACATATTCTAAAACTCAGGCTGCCCCGAAACCTTCCCAATCATTTCGCAATACTGGCACTCACCTACTTTCATGGCATTGCTTAATTCATTTTTGGTTTTACCAATGTATGTAATATATTGTTTACCTTCTTTTAATAAATTATAATATTACCAATGCGTGTAATATAATTTATTTTTTTAAGTACAACATAGCTGGGTCAAGAGCGGTAATCCTTGGAATCATTTCTCCATTAATTTCGTTATAATGTCGGCCAGCTGCTCCAGCTACATGAGCTCCTACACCATGACCAATCAAATGCATTCGATTAACCGAGACACGTTTCGTTAATTCAGAGATCACTTCGGCAATCCATTTGCCAACTTGTTCATTATCAAGTGATAGCCAAGATTGGAGATTGGAGATAAGACGACCCAAATCAATAACAATCAAATTAATGTTTCCACGGCATTGATAGGCTTCCTTTATCTTGGTAAATGCATTGTCTTCTTGGGACGTACTCATTTTACAACCACTGATGAAAATTACAACATCTTTATCATCACGGCAAGCGGGGAGCTCCACAAGATGCTGTGGTTGACTAAGTGGCATAGCTGCTTCTCCCTCTGATGTCATCAAACGCACATTGATTTCTTGTTTTGATGGAGCAAAAGTTGGCTTGATGGAGTCAGTAGAAATAGTAGCGTTACAAACATCGTTAATGGAGTTCATTACTTCTGCAGCATTCCTCTGTTCAAGAATATCTGGTGTCATCGAGAAAATTTCCGCAGCATTTGATACACGATCCTGAACAGCTGGAGGAATTCGATACCCGGTATTCCTTAAAGAAGGCGAAAGTCTTTCCTTGCTCTTATCATCTTGCGAATACAGATAAGATGGATCATTCTCTCTCTGGTCGAGGATGAGATCTCGATTTGTATGGTGTTGCTGATGCTAAGGCCACAAGAACGACGAAGGCAAGTACGATTGATTTCATCTTGGCTGACTGACAAATTACTGAAAGCCACAGTCTCCACTTCACTTCACTAACTCGGACTCTCCCGGAATCTCATTTTATTCATTTCCTTTCACAAAGCACTTAAAGTTTTCCAGGAAAAAGTTGCACAAAGAATGTACAAAAAACTTCAAAATCCACAGTCTCCACTTCAAATGGGGGAGGAATGTGATGTAAAGAATGTATCAGAAATAAATACGAAAATAATGTATGATGTAAATCAGTTTAAAAAGGTCGATCGAATAAACAAGTACACGCAACCTAGATAAATCATGGTCACACAAGTGGCAACATACACTAGGAAGCGACTTGTAATGTATCACAAATCAACAAAAATGAATTAAGCAATGCCATGAAAGTAGGTGAGTGCCAGTATCGCGAAATGATTGGGAAGGCTTCGGGGCAGCCTGAGTTTTAGAATATGTCGAGTTTTGAGTAAACCTTCGATAGGTTAAGAACACGATGTAATTGTATAAAGTATATAGAGTAAATAAAGTAGTGGTTTTTATATTATTTCGGTGGTTTATTTAAATAATTTCATCCCCAAATAAATATCCATTACATAGGTATGTATACACAAGTAAACAAAAAAACAAAACAAGAAGAGCTAATTAATTAGCCAAGTTGAAAACACACTACACTATATTAGAATTTATATTCGTGCTACTGTGAAGCCCTTTCATGTTCAGCTGCATTTACTACGCAATCCAGCAAAACCAGGTGTGTTGACTTTAATCGGCTGATCATCGTTCTTTACACATATGTAAGCCTACCCCGCCTTGTGATAGATGAGAAAATTTTCTTATCTCTCCTTTACTTCAAGGCGCTCTGCAACAATTTACTATTATAGTTTTTTTTATCAGACCTGAGGTCGTTTAGTTTGAGTAAGCCGAATCTCTTAAATTTCTATGAAAATTCTCTTTACTCAAGAGCAGAGGGAAACTTAGCAATTAGCGCTATAATTCTACGACTATTTAGTTTACGTAAGTGTGCAAAGATTAAATCAATCAATCACCTCAATATTTGCGCTTTAATCTAAAAATAATGTATTACGATCAAAAGTACGCATTTGTGTCAATTTTGGTAACGAAAATTACACGATTTTTGTATATTTTGAAAAGGTGGGAACGATGTAAGCAAAGTTTCAAAAGTATATTTTTCTCACGACGAGTTCATTCATTCTTCGCTCCTTCATCTGATTTTTGGCGTCAACATGATCTGTCTGAGTTAAATTTTATTTTTGATTAATGAGAAATTTTCGTCAAAAGCTCGGACGAGATATTAAAAAAAGGAGCTCATATCAAAATTCATTTCTGACTGATGGTAGTCAACTTGATCTTCATTTCTTCGTAATCTCTGAATAAAAAAAAGATATTTAATATTGTTTTTTTTTTTTGCAGATGGTACAAGGATCAAAATATGTTAACGGTTTCAAGTAAGATATTTGGTCAAAGATTTTGAAAACAAAAGCTAATATTGAATAAAACTGTTTACGTCTACCAATATAGTAAAAGGAAAAATTTTCAGTGAGTATGTATAGCCACTAAAAACGTGGAAATGAAATGGAATGGATCTATCCAGTGATATCATATGTATTAAAATTTCATACAAAATCCTAATAGCCTTAAATCTTTTACCCGATAATAATTATACTTTCACTTTACGTTATATGGCAAAATATTTACACTTCCTTTCTGTTTTTAATAATCCACTTATTTTTTCCTGTACAATTTTCTATACAATTTGCCTTGAAAAGGGGAAATAACAGTAAATCTCTGCCATAATCAAGGTGTGCTTTCATGATCATATCTATTTTTGCCCCTCCCCTGGTTATGGGCATTAAAAGTGTATACGTGACCGGAATTTACTTATAGCTCAATTACCTCCTCACCTTATCTTGAAAAATTTTCACTTGATTCCGGAGTTCCAAAAGTAATTTCAGTTTATTTTCTTGTCCATTTAGCACAGTCGCAGCAGCATAGGTGTGTGATGCAGGTAAGCATAATAAAAATCAATACAAAAACTTGTTACACATGTGAGTAATGATGCAGAAGAAAAGTTGAGGTACTTAAGTGTTTGTGTGTGTTATGTAAATTATTTACGGGTTAACTGTAAAAAACTTAGTTGACGGAGAACAGTTTCATGGCTGCAAATGCTAGGAGAAAAAAGATCGACGTTTTCTTTAATTTTCCTGTCAGAGAATAAATCTTAAAAAAGACGCCAGCATTTTTGTGTTTATGAGAGAATTGTTTACTTTTATCTGACATTTGAGAGAATATTTAAAAAAAATTTTTTATGAGAAATCCAATAAATATGAATTTGAATAAATCTGTTTTTAAGTAACTTTTAACAATTCACAGACCGTGGATTGATTTAGATGGGGTTTTTTTTATTATTTGGAATGAATGAATAAAGAGCTTTTCGATGGGGTAATTTTTTTTTACATTTTGGGGGGTTTTGGGGTGGGGGTGGTAATTAACACCCCCGAGATTGTCCAATATGGTGTGTGATATGAGTCGAGAGTCGAAAGTGGTGAGCCGCTATTCCAGAGTTGAGCAAAAAAAGTTAAAAAAGTTGAAAAAGTAAAAAAGTTAAAATTCGTTTTTAATTTATTATTCGGTCAATATGCATACTGGGTGTTTCCGCCTAGGAGGTCAATAGAGCAGGAGGTGATAGCACTCACTTAGGCAAACATAAAGTTGGTTGGCAGGGGGGGGCTAGTTTTTTATCTTAAAAAGTACAGGGCGTACGGTCACAGTTAAGAGCTCATTGTATGCAGAACTTCATGGCCCTTCCAACAACTGCCACATACCCATCTTTTTCCAATAGTTATGGTTGTCTAAGCTAAATATTTTTGGCCTTTCCAACGACTGCCCCATAACCATCTTTTCACAATAGTTATGGTTGTCTGAACTAAATAAGTATTTTAGATTTTCCTACCTTTTTTTACACCGATTCGCTATCTGTAGGCGTTAAGGAGTTATAATCTCTTAACCAAATTTGCAAGCGATTCTCAAACCTATTATCAAAGAAAATTTGTGTCGTTATTGTCTGAAAACACGAAATTTTAAAAGCAATCAGCTAATTTCGGTATGACCTGAATAAGATCAAAGCTATAATAATTCCGTAATGGCTGCTAATAACACATAGGATGCAGTACGACAAATTAAAGAGGAGAATCTACGGTTTACATTTTTTGGAAAAGAAAGTTTATGTTAACTACTTATTTATAAAAAAAAAGATATCAAAGTGAAAGATGGTTAAGAAAATCCGAAATTTTAAGATAACCAGAACTATTGTGGGAGGTGGGATATAGGGCTGATTGAGAAGTCGTTAGAAAACTGTGACCGTATGGCCTGTACTATTTAAGATACAGGGTGCCATGTGAAAAACTATATTTTTTTCTTAATCACCCTGTAACTCCTAAACGGTTGATATGCGCCCTCCTGCCGTACATTTTTTAGTTTGCCAAGGTGAGTACTATCACCTCTTCCTATATTGACCTCGTAGGCGGAAACGCCCTGTATAACTGCGAATAGACCGATTTTGCTTTCAGAATAAATTAGTGACGATCCGAATATTATATACAATGTACAGGGATCCCTAAGGATCCCATGAGTCAGCTACTACAGATATGAGCAACGGAAGAAGAGACTGTGCTTCTGCACCAAAATTAGGCTATGCTGTTACTTCTGTGAGAAGTGCGACAAGTACATCGGTTTACAACACACTAATTATATTTGTCAAGAGTGTTCCGGAAACAGTGAAGAAAATAGCGATCATAACTTTTAATAGATATTTTGCTTTATAAAGTTTGAGTTGGATAAATAATTTCAGTCTAAAGTTTGCCTTACTTAACAAGTATCCATGCACATTTTCATACTAAGGTCATCGGGTCTGTCAGGCTCGAGATGTACAAAGGTGTGATTTTATTCAACCTGTGCACAGTAGAATAAATAAGATAAAAAGTCACAATTGGCCTAAAACTAATAATACTGTACTCTAGATTTGCATTAAAGGTAAATAAAGTGAAAACCAAAAGTAATGGCAACACTCTAGTTGAAAGAAGAACTCCATACTGGATTTTCAACAACTTTTTGTTGAATTCCGAGCAATTCATCAATGAGTTCATTGAATTCTGGCACGATTGGCAAGAAAGGAAAGCTGGCTTGGAAAGCTCCAAATTCTATCTTTTGTCTCAACGAATTTCAACCGAAATGGGTATCAAGCTTCTAGCTTGTCGGCCGAAGTATCTTGGGTGGCAGTTCTTCTCCCAACTCAGCCGGAGTTGGTTCTTTATTTTAACAGAATAAAGGAACGCTTGGCAACACAAGCTTGCAAGCACAGCTTAGAGTTTGTGCTGCGCAGCCAATCACGCTAGCTGAGGGACGGCGATTCTCCAACCGATTACTTCTTCCAGGCAACTAGACGACGTACTGCTTCTTGTGAAGTCGAATCGATAGTTGATGAATCTGGACAAGTCCTCAGCGGACAACAGCTATCAGAATATATTCGAGTCTACTACAGTAGTTTCTACTCTGAATCGACCAAGATTAAATCGAATAAATAAATTGAATGAAAGATCCTGCAGTGATCACAAGCGATCATAACTAATATCAACGTGGAATGACTATACACGACGTGGTGACAGCACCACGAAATTAACCAGTACTCTTACAAAATAATTTAATTCAACAATACTTTGTTCGTTTTGTGGGAGGACTGCCACAGATAACGGATCATAACTAATATAAGCGTGGGATTACCAACTAAGGAAAAATACGCAATCAAGACCAACCATGTTTGGTGATAGCACCAAGAAAAATAAGCAGCACGCAAGGTAAACCATTAAATTTCATTACACGTAAGAGAAATATCACTAGCACGTATATACTAGAATAAAAGTTAATTAAATTAAAAGTTTAATTTAGTACTAACCGCGGATAGGGTACTAGCGTTAATGAGACAATTGTTGTACCTGCGAAAAGCAAAATCCTAGAATCCCGTACAAATGTATTAATTGGGTCGTACCATAGATGGCACAAGAACTAGATGTAGCATGCAGCACCAAAAAAGTATACAAAAATTATATGGGTGGGTGGTCCATTTCGGAATGGACCATAACATTTCAAATGATGTATACGTCGAGTAATTCATTTTTTTCGTATCTGAAGTGTTGAGGAAGTCGAACAAATGTATACAAAACTGCTATTATGAATACATTTGCTTTCGGCACGCTCTAAAACATGTTATGGTCCATTCCAGAATGCACTACCCCATTTCACAATCTGTATACTCTGCTCTAGTATGCCATGCGACGTCTGTTCTTGTGCCATCTATGGTCTTACGCTATTGTCGTCTATTCAGTTAAATTTTACATTTTTAGCTTTATGTTGTATTACAATACTGACTTTTGATATATACAAATTGCACACAGCCGTTTTGATAAATACAATTTATCAGTTTTTTTTATATATATATATATAATACAAGTTGAACAACACCTAGACCAGATTCAACTTATAGAATCTCCTCAAGGTATAGAAAATCTGAAAATATGGATTAACTCTAATATGAAGCGGTATTATTAAAAAAAAAAAAAAAAAGAAAACAAATCATTTAACTTCTCAAAACTAGGATAAAACATTTGATCCAATCTCAGCATCAAAAGAGTGCACTAAATTCGTGAAACTTATGAAACGAAGTTAATTATATCTAATTGCAAAAATAAAATAAATTAACCAATCTAACGATTCTTAATTTCCTAGCCCTTGCTCTATCCAAATTACAAATATGCAATTCAAACTATTAAAACTGTGCACGGCTTAACTTAATTCCATTATAAGGAGGCTATATTCAGGGAACTAAACAATAAATTATATGAGCCGTCTAGAATCCAGTTAAATTTCATAAAATTAAATTTTTATCTACTAACGTCATCTAATCCCTCGAAACAGCACTGACGATCTCAAGACAGAAAATTATTTTTAAGCTATTTTTTTTTTTTAAATAAAAAGAAAACACGATTAAATCTGTCTTATTCTATGAGCTCAAGACATTCCTTGACTGACAGTTACAACATACCCTCAAAATATAGAGTTTCTGGTTAACTACGCCCGATATAATCGATTCGAAACGAAGCAGGTTTGATAAATGACAGTAATTTCAATTTTACGGCTTTTACTATATGACGACGATTTGTCAAGATCCACTTAATTTAGGCAATCAACTTGTCATCAATTTGCCTTAGCACTTCTAGCTTCAACTTTTTCATTTTATTGCTTCTCTTTGCTTTGCCGAGTCAGTCCACTAAGTGTGCTGTAATTTTCCGAGGTCTTTTATTAACAAGAAAAAGGGAATTAATTTACTCGTCCTAGTTATTCAATTTGTGTATGTAAAAGTACATCCATATGTACATATCACAGCTGTGTTGCCATCACATCTTCCGATGACTCCAAAAGAGATGAGTTAAGGAAGTCCCGTCACGTTACACGTATACGGTTTAATTTACTTGTGTTATGCTAAGACCTGCCTTGGATCATACACATTTATTCTCTATTTCCCTAACAGTTAATTAGTTCGTACCAAATTGAAGCAATTCCTGCTGCCTATATCCAACGTGTGCTATCTCTCCTCAACTGTGGGGACTCCAACATTTCCGCACACAGCTTATAAGCTTAACCTCACAAAAGTTTCTTAAGTCATTGCTGTTTTATCGCTTTACTTTGACTTTTGTTAGGAATTTATCCTTAATTTTCTAAGAGAATGGGACCGAAAGATTGGACATTTGGGACGCTATCAGTCTTAAGAAAATATTTTTGAATATTATTTTTTTGTAAATGTAGACCTCATAGTGTTACCGTTTTCACCAATTTATTTACTAGTGAACCAATTTTATATATATCAAGATGTAAACTCGGTCGGCTTTTGTTGCATTCAATCCCAGCGACTTAGTTTGTAGTTACGAAACATAGAAATACAGTTAAACAAAAATAAGAGTGTTGATAACGATAACGGCCTTGAAATTATATGTGGAAATCATCACCTAAGTGAAATTCTCAATTTAAAATTACTGATAAAATATCATTTTTGAAAACTGAAAATAGAAAAGACTCGAAGATTGACTCCTGCGGAACACCACTACATACAGGTAAAAGTTCAGAGAAATACTTCTCACAGAACACATTTTGTTTCGAGCTGTAGCATCTTCAGCTCCATTAACTATAGTCAGAGGTCTTCGCCTAAACTGGAAACAGTCTATCGCGTATTAGTGATGATGAGGGAGGAAAGATTTGCAAGGTCGACGAAACTACCAAAATACCTTCATTAAATAGTAAAGTAGTAGTTGACTATGCAGGATATGTAGTAAATAAAATAATAAATTCTTATAATTGTTTACTTGTAAAAATTACTGCTTCCTTCAATATGAGCCGAAACAGTAGAAGTAACTCGGTATACGGTAATTTAAAAGTATGTTCAATAGGATTAGTGCACCTTATTGAAAATATTTATGAAGAATATAAGTAGTAGAAAATAAGTAGTCAAATGAAGTCGAGTAGTCATAGTGCGGAGTGAACGATTTCAGTAGTCAAGCATATTCGTTAACTATAAAATTTGGCGGAGTGAATGCAAAAGAGTTTTTGATAGTGACTCATAGTCGGCAAAATGCCACTTCCTTGGTGGCAGTGAATGCATTATTTTTTGTTTTCTATTGGGAACCTCTAGCACTTATTTTGTATTTTCAATTTAAATCTAGAAGCCTTATCTATCTATCTATCAACGAAAAAATGGTGTTCGAAGGTATTCGTCTTCGTTTTTGAGATATCAATTTTTGAATTTAATTTGTGCGCATTGTTATAACATATTTCATATTGGGTTTGGATTGTTCCTCGATTTACGGATCAAAAGAGAATACATTTCTCTAAATTTCTGCCATCAAGGTTAAAGTAATAATAAATGAACTTTGTGATATCAGTGACATGTCAAGTTTTGAATCCTACAGATCTAAATATAAGATTATACGTCTCATATTCGCTTCTTTATCGCTACATGCATGGTCAATGTTCTGATGAAATATCTAGTATAATCCCTGCACGCAATACTTGCGCTGTAAACTGCACACATTCTTTAACCCTACAAATTACTTTCGGCCGTACAGTAAAATTCCCTGATGTTTTTTTATTCCTAACAGTGCGAATGTGGAACAAATTACCATCTTCTGTTTTTCCTCCAGCATACAATCTGCGGAAGTTTAAGCGCGCCATACATCGGCACCTCCGCCACTCTCCTCACATCCCCTAATTCTTTCCCTATATAAAAAAAACACATGCATTGGATAGTGGATAATAACTGATATATGTAAGTTGTGTCTCGAAGAGGATGAAACATCGGAGCACGTGTTATGTGAATGCAAGGCCATTGCACAATGGCCTTGGGTCATATTTCCTAGAGGACGCTTAATCCAAAATAATATTTCTCTTCCTTGGAGCAGTGGGATTGTCGGATAAACTGTAAGTAAATCTGTGGGCAATATGGTTGCAGTGCAAAGGCTACTCGGCTTGCTTATTCTTAGCTCTAAAAAAATCTAAGATCAATCCAAAGTGTGAAATGAATAAGTGAAGCGATCGAAATACATACCTTACTCGTAGTAGTTGGAAAAATTTATTTATCTAATTTTCTAACAACAACAAAAACTTGCAAAAATACTACTATTAACAATTTATTTTTCGTTGAGTGCTACTATATATTTTTATGAAAATTATAAAGCCTTCAGCATTGCCATTTGAATCAGAAAAATCAATTGCTCCGTTCTCGAGATATGATTCTTTGAAAATAACGTTTCATCGTAAAATAACGAAATATCTAATGTTGTAGGAAATACAAAAAAATATGTATGAAGTATTTTTGTATTCCATACAAACTCCGAAAGTTTCATGCAAATCGGAGATGGTCGGATCCAAAACAAGCCCCTTTTGATTGTTTTTGTGTGGACTGGCTGCATACATTGTAATGTGTTTAATCATTGGGGATGTACTGGGCTGAAATTGGAAGGAGGTTTTAAAAGAAATTAAAGAGTATTATTCTTGTTTTTACATTTATTTCACAAAACAATTTTTTCTCGTTATAAATTCACTGACAGCTGTTTCGATCCCTATCGGATCATCCTCAGAGGAGTAAACAAGTGATACTAAAATATTTCTTTAATTGCGGGACTAACATTATTCCTTGTCAAGTACTTAAAACTGTGCTCACACATACGTACACATTTCTAACTAATAATACTAATACTTTAACCCTCTAATGACAGATTTATCCGAAAGGTATTTGCTTTTTTTTTTCTTTTTTATATATAGGATACCGAACTTAGTATTCCTTCTTCTTGAGGCCGGAGAAAAAATTAGACTTTAGTGCCCTTACGTGTCTAATATTTATGCATAACATACCAACATTTAAATGTAATAGTTTCTTCCTTTTTTTTTACACTACCCTAATCTCCGGAGGCCTCTACTTATCCTACACATTATAAGTTCAGATAAATAAATGTTTAAATTAGCATGCAGAAATAAATAATAATAATATGTGTATAAATATATATAACCAAATCAAATATAAATAAACTTTCATGCAGAGATAGCTAGGTATAGATCATCATCATAATATTGTAACTTAGCTATGATCCTCGTGTCTTTGATTATATGCTGGTCGCCCGTTGTTCTTTTTGTGCGTTTTTTTTTTTTTGTCGACTTCGTTCTTGTTTCCCTTATTTATAATTTTTGGATTACTGGTGTGCTGTTGTATTACTGTCCAGCTTAGTTGATCCTAGGTTTGCTTTAAAATTTTTATGTAAAGGGCACCAATATGTGGATTATCACGCCGATGCTGGTAGCGAAACTTCGTAAGCATATGTCTGTAGGTACTTGTTCCTCTTTTGCCTTTATTCTAATGTTCGGCTAGCGATTTAATAAATTAGACGATATTATTCAACTATTATTTAATTTTAAGTTCTTCTCTCTTTTCTTTAATTTAAAACTCTCGTAAAAACACTTCTTCACTTCTTGACGGTCGACCCCAGAAGAAGGAAACTTGATCTGCTCCTCTTCACTCATCTCTTTCTCTCGTATTCGAATAAAAAAAAAAATATGGCTGTTTCCGGTACTTGCCATAACAAAATTTTTCGGATTTATTGGTGGGATTTATTGAATTTACACTTTAATTTTTATTTAGGAAAAATTATATGCGGGAAAGAAAATTGAGCTCTGTAGGCAAATTTATGCTGGCTACGTTTTAATCACCTCTTGAAAATTCGCACACTACAAGCTGAGTAAAACTGTTTTTGTTACAAATTTATAGCCCGACGTAGTTATGGTTACAACAATACTTAGAAATGTGTACGTATGTGTGAGCACAGTTTTAAGTACTTGACAAGGAACAATGTTAGTCCCGCAATTAAATAAATATTTTAGTATCACTTGTTTACTCCTCTGAGAATGATCCGATAGGGATCGAAACAGCTGTCAGTGAATTTATAACGAGAAAAAATTGTTTTGTGAAATAAATGTCACACATCTGAGCGCATCTGAGCGCATCGTTACGTCCCCATCACAAAGCCATATGCCATCTCCTATTTACAAATGGATTTACAACGTCCCTGAAATTATACCTGCAATAGTCATGTCAGATACGGATCGAAATAATGCTCCGTTCATTGCAGCGATCGGTACGGATAAGGAAGCTTTGCTGTTGAGCTATATCCTAGAGGATTTACTCCTTTCTATTCCGACAAGGAACCTACATAATAGCATAACTTATTTACTGGGTTTCAAAAGTATTGATGTGTGGAATTTGGTGCTCCTGGAATTAGTATTAAGTGGGATTAAGGTCATAGGCGTCAAATAGATTTAAGAATAGCTTCATTATTAGGTATGAATTTGAATAATTTCACTATTATAAATCTAAACTCACTTTTGTAAAGATGATGTGAAGCAGGCAAATTACCGCGTGAAGTATACGTTGAGAGTCCCGGAAAGTAAGTAATGGTATTTATCTTTTCTAGAAATTAAATTTATAGTACTAGAATAAAAAGAAACTCACTAGGTCCAGTTTCCCTTCTAACGCGACTAAAAGCTGCCACTATACACAATCATCTCACTAACAGAAAAGTGACAAGTTTTCTTCATGAATGCCAACCGCCCGACTTAAGACAAATGTAACTGGGAAGCCCGTAGCCCAAAGCATTTACAAAATGTAAATAACCAAAACAAAAAAAGAAACGGGGCCAAACGAAAATTTAAAATCATTTGCTTATGACGGCCAAGCAGAAAATTGTAAAGAATTACCTGCATTTGCGTAATTAGAATATTTCTTATCGAAATTCTGAATATTCAAATTCAAAATAACAATTCGGAGTAAACTGCTAGAATATAATGGAATTTTGTATAACAGTTTGGGTAGGTGAAGCGGGTGACCCCTAGAGAAAGATAAAAGTCAAACAGTCAGGGAGTCTAAGGCAGTTGATCGGGCAAGGGAGTCAGTAGTCGAAGTAGATCGAGCCAAGTCTGGACAGCGCTACAGCAGGGAGATAAAAAAAAACGGTCAGGCAAAGGTCAACAGGACAAGGAAGGTTAAAAGAAAAAAAAAGGAAATGGCGGAAGGAAAAATTGGAATAAAATAAAAGGAGGAAAGTCGAAAGAAATAAAGTCAAGCAGAATAAATAGAAGAACAGAATAGAAAAGGGAGTCTGGACCTGAAATTATTAATTAAGCAATTAGAAAAGTGGTTACACATGGATGGATTACAACAAAGAAAAGATAAGTATCGTGCCATTTTACTGTAAGGATTATATATATGTTTTTTTTTTTTTTCAATAATTCGTTTGCAAATTTTAAAGTGAATTTATAAGCGGTTGAATCGTCATCTTCATTAAGTACCCATTGTATATTGGGTAAGTTAAAATCACCAATAAGTAGTAATTCGTCAATAGGTTCCATCTTACCATGGATAAAATTAGATGTTAAAATGAGTCTGACCTTTGCCATCAATAATATTTATGGAGTCTGGAGGAATATAGCAAAATTTATTAATGTATAAGTCGATTTTAAAAGAGACAACTTAAGAGCAATAAGTTCCATGTCAAGAGTGTTGAAGAAACTGGGAAGATCAATTTGGCTACAATTTAAGTGCTTTTTACAGGCGAGGAGTACGCCACCCCCACGAGCTTCAGAATCAGTATATCTATCTTTTCTAAATATTTGATATGAATTGTCAAAGAATTCGGCATCGTGAAAACCATGATGCAGCCAAGTTTCAGTAAAAGCAATTATATCGATTCAAGTCGCAACAGAGGATTTGAAGATTTGTGCAATTTTAGTTCGAATCCTCCTTACGTTTTGATAATACAGGGAAAGCGATTTAAGTTTTTTGTTTTTTTTTGACTTTATTATAATGAAAAACAATAGCGAAATATTGTTTTGTGCAAGAGATTTTTATATAATCGAGACTCGGGAGTCTTGAATTATGGTGGTGCAGTGCGCTGTGCTGTGATGAAGAAACAACCCGAGTTTTTAGGAAATCATTTTTGAGGCAAGTTTAATTGTTTCAATAATAAATTATATAGTATTTGTTTGTTTGTTTGTTTACAATTGATTTGTCAGTGGTCATTTACATGATATTAGTCATATAAAGGCAACGCCAAAAAATAAATAATAACGGAGCACAGGAACAATTCTTAAAAATTTTAAAAATTATCAAAAAAATATGAAATTTATAAATTTAAAAATTAATATAAACATTTTGTGATATAATGGGATCTCTTTGAATTTCTTGAATTCTTAACAAATTTTCAACCAATAAATTATATGGCCGCTTTGAAAATACCGTAGCTTACGACTTCCACGCCATCAATGCGATTCTACTACATGAAGAAAAATGCTTAAATTTTTCTTCCTCATAGCCTTTTGCTATACATATAATCTAAGGTCACAACATTAGCTGCGTTTTTTAACTCTCTGATCTGATCCGGTTCAATTTTATGTACGTAAAACAACAACTTTGCGTGATCCATTGTTGTTGTTTTACATACATAAAATGTTAACATTAAAATCACCAGGAATAATCACATTATCATGGCTGCGTATGATTTAAGTTATGAAGTTCTAAAATTTAAGCTCATTCTCCAGGTTAACCATATTAGGAGGGAAATAAGAAGCAACGAGAACACAACTATCAGAAGTAGATCCCTGCACTCCATAAATTCTAAGAACTGAGACGAAGAAAGGCCAATGGTATTCAGTATAAGTAACAAAAAAGAAAAATAATGTTGCGAAAAATCCCTACGTTCTATAAAAATAATTTTTTGTTTTTGTAAATGGAAAAACAACTTCGTAATAAAATGTATTGGCAAATAATTGTTATACACAGTAAATTTTAAGTTAAACATTAGTCCACCTCCACTTGTTTAAACTCCATTACCACTGACGTTCATATGACGTTTTTGTTTAAATTATTTTCGTGATCATATTATTTGCGTTTAGATAACATGCGACCAAATATGTTTACTCAATTATTATTATTCAGTTGTTTAAATTTTATGTTATTGCGTCAAATGTTCTATGCACATTCATTATACACATTCCTGTAAAATTTGTGTTTGTTTATTAAATTAAAATAAGAAATTTGAAAGAATTATTTTGGATTGCTATTGTTTTTCTTACTCAAATCTTATTCAAAAGTCACCAAATTAATCTGAATAAAAAGCAGTGAAATTTTCTGATAGAAGTCAGTTTCATTATGATTGCTGTTAAGATCAAGTAAAAAAATGAAGTTATTTTTAATTGTTATTTTCGTATGCTTGACGGCTTATATTGAGGTATGTTATTGTGAAGAAGGTGAAAATGATGATCGAAATGTAAGGATAGTAAGAGATACTAGAAGTATTAGTAAACTGCATAAGAAGTTTAAACTGAAAGCACCTCAGGATTTATCTTACTCTAAATATGAATTAATTGGAAAACCTACAACAAATCCTGATACTGAGGTATCAACTACTAAGCGTAAACGCAAAACTACTAAAAAGCCTCATACGACACTTAAACCTACCAAGAAAACAAAACGTAAGCGGAAAAGTAAGCGTAAAAAGAAAAAAAGGAAAAACCGCGATCGTTTATCGAACTCTAGTAAAAAGAAGTCTGTTAATATTCGATTTGATCCAAATCTCAATGCTGGAAAAATTTTTCCTCTATCACCACATAGATCAAGATATTCAAAAGAGCAGTCAAATTTAGATGCTTCTAATTCGGAGGAGCTAGATCCACATAAGACTGATTCAGAAGAATCATATCAAGAGGAGTCAGGTGAAGAGGAGTCAGATCCAGAGGAGTCATATGAAGAGGAGTCAGGTGCAGAAGAATCAGATGAAGATGAGCCAGATTCAGAAGAGTCAGATGAAGATGAGCCAGATCAGGGATCAGAGCAATAAGATGCAGACGAGCCAGATCCTGTTTAGATATATCCAGAGGAGCAAGACTATTGAAAAAAATGAGGTTGAGTTAGACACTAATTCATTCAATTGTAACAAAGATAATATGTTAAACGAGATAAATACAATTAATGACAATAAAAATATAATTAAAGAAGATTCTCAGGAAGAGTTTCAATCAGAAAACAGTGAAATATATAATGATAATGATAGTCTGTAATGCCTTGTGAATTTCGGGCATAATAAGTTAGGAATAACAAGGAAAATATCCTAAATAGATTTAAATTTTATAGTATAGAATTCATGCTCTTGGTTGTTACATTTTTAATCCCTAGAACAGTGTTTTCCAACGTGGGGCCCACACCTTGCAGGGAGCAATTCGATTGTTAAGGGGGGCAATTCGTAAATGGATGCGTCTAGAGGTTAAATTAAACGTATGGTGACTCTCAGTCACTACCCGAGCTGGGTAAACCTCCAGTATAAGTAACTTCTGTCCGCCATGTTGGTAGGTGTAATTTCATTGTTAGACGCTAGAGTTGATCTACTGGTTCTACTGGGTAGTTGTACCTGGTAGATAAATCTAGTTATAAAGTCTACCAATGCTATTAAAGCTAATGCGAAATGTGAACATCTCGTCAAGCTATTTAATGTTAGGAATATTTGGTAAGTCTGTAAATTAAGTATCTATTTAGTTTGGTAGGCACTGTTGCGAATGTGATGTTGAGAAGCGTAGGGATTAGATTGCGCAAAGTTTTGAGTGAGCATACACTTAATCAGTCTGTGCAGTGAGTGAGAAAGGAGAAGCGTGCAATTAATCGTGTGAAGTGCGAATATACATCATTGGGTGAGAGAAAAACGCATTTTATATTGAATTATATAGTAGATTGAAGGTTAGGCAGGTAGTTCCGCTATTCTAAATTGTAATGAGTAGCCAAGGATAGTTAGGTTGTGTGTGTGTGTGATTAACGAAGGAATCGAGTGCCTGAACTGCGTACGTCGCACCCCACTATCAGCGAGTTCCTGTACTGCGTATGTCGCACCACACTATTAGCGAATTCCTGTTCTGCGTACGTCGCATCTCACCATCAGTGCGTAAGTCGCATAGTTCCTGCCTGCCCCTGCGTATATCGCACTTCATTTACTATGCGTGTGTCGCAAATACATTTAAAATATGAGTCCGCAGGTAACATCGGTTCGGCGTAAGTCGCTCTCTCCAACCTGTCGGTTCACATGAAGGCTCTGTGTCTATTGAGGGAAAACGCTAAGGATGTAACGAATATATGATTGAATGCATATGTGTGTGTGATTGATGTAGAAAAGTTATGATAGAATGTATCTAGGTGTATGATTAAAATAGGAATGTTTGCTGCATCTCACTGAGTTTTATACTCAAAAGTTGTTCTCCTTTTTCCACAGCTCCGGATAACAGCAGCTATTTTGTAGGAAAGCCACCACTCATTTACTTCGGCTAGAAATGTAAGCCAAAAGCACATAAATATATTCAATCCGCTTAAGAGAAAACGACCTGTGTTTAGTCATTTTACTCCCCTGTATTGTTTTTCCTTTTTCACCTTAATAACTTCAGAAGTGGGATACAGTCCATGTGCCATTTCTCTTTTCTAGGAAATAATCAGATGTATGAATGTTTTCACTTTAGGTAAATTTCTGGCTTGAATACTGAGTGTGATCGTATCATAGCGCGTTTGATAGTTGGTCGAATAACTTTATTTTCAGATAGATTTTGTGGTTTGTGCGTAGTCTGTTGAGATAAAAAATAATAATAATAATAATAGTGAAAGTGAAATATTTTTTATAAATTGCTACGAAGGATAATAATAATAAAAAAAAAAACAAAAAAAACTTCAATTAGATTGGGTTAGATTAAAAGTTGTAAAAGCTTAGTAATTTCCTGTTTTCTTGAAGTGAAAAATGTCATCACAAAGTGATTGGATTGTGAAATCTGTTGCCACCCCAGCTAAAAGAAAGAGGGTGCAACCGAATTTTAGTGAAGAGGATTCTGATACCTCAGCAATTTCTCGTGCAACAGCGGCGACAGAAAATAGTGAATCGACGCTCAATTCAACTTTGATTAATTTAGCTGAGCTCATGACCACATTAACATCAAATGTGAATGCAATTAGGAATAAACGCGAAACCGTCAGAGTAGGCAGTGAAGTTATACCATCTTTCTACCCTGATGACAAAAATATGGACATGCGACGATGGCTAGCAAAAATTGAAGAATTGAAAGATATCCACAATTGGGATGACGTAACAACTACATTTTATACTACTAACAGGCTTCGTGGTTATGCTCAGACCTGGTATAATAGTCTCCCAAGCGTGAGTTTTTCCTGGATTGAATGGAAGCAAAAACTTCTCCAAGCCTTCCCGGTTGAGTGTGATTACGCAAGTTTGTTAGAGGAAATGTTGAAACGTGGAAAACGTCCTAATGAATCCTTCGTACAATACTATTACGAAAAATTATCATTATTGAATTCATGCGAAATTTTTGGGAAAAAGGCAGTATCATGTTTAATAGCAGGAATTCCTGATTCGAATATTCAAGCTGCAGCTAAGGTGGGAGATTATAAGGAACCTGAAAAGTTTTTGAAATTTTTAAAAACATTGAGGAATAATGAGGTTGATCAAAACAAGCGGATTCTTAAGCCACCACAAATCTCCTATAAAAGTGTGCCCAATCGATATCAAGACAGTGCAAACAGACAGAAATTTGAGGAAAGGCCTCGTAAATGCTACGGTTGTGGAAGTAGGAGACATTTATTACCTTCATGCCCGGAAAGAGCGCGTCACAATGGAAATGATGCAAAATACCAAAGTAGCAGCAATAAACGAACACTTGAATCTTCAAAGCAAGTATTGGCGGCACAGGAAATGGAAAAACCAGGTATGAAGTATTTTATGAACATTAAATTGGATGATATTGATACTAGAGCTTTTGTTGATTTTGGTGCAAATTGTAATACAATGAGGCATGAAACGTTTCTTAACTTAAATCGTAAATTAGAGCAGCAGTGTAATTTTATTCAGGGATTTGGTGGTGGGCAGATAAAGTCGTTAGGAGTTATTAAGCAAGTTAAAGTCCAGATTGGTCAGGCCAATGCAATCACAGATTTCAATGTTGTATCAGACGACATACAAGAGATTTCCGTAATTTTAGGACAACCTTTCACTGAACAGCCCCATATTAAAATTTTCAAAGATAACCAATTACTTAGAATATATGAACAATTTCATGAGGAATTACCTCAAGATGTCGCCGAACTACCTTCAGTAAAAATTCCCATTTGGGTAAAGGAAGCTATCGTGATTCCGGCAGGCCACTCAGCTAATGCGGTTTGTCAAGCGGAATGTCGTGGTGATATATATATTGACTCAAGTATACGAATGAAAGAAAACAATGAACACTGTATTCCCAGATGCATTGTCTTTTTCGACAAAAATAAAGAATGTGTCTTTCCTATAATAAACACTTCAAACAGCGATTTAACAATTAGGCCTAAATATCCAATAGCAAGGGGAATAACATGTGTAGAGCAGAATGTAAAAATCGATCAGCTGTTAAAAATAAATTTAATGATGAAAGAGCTAACTTGCGATATGCTTAAAATAGGTTCAACATTGACTTACGAAGAAAACTATGAGCTAATGGATTTATTGAAACAATATAGACAATGTTTTGCTACATCTATGAAGGAAATTGGCTATTTACAACCCTAAAGCATTAACAGAAGTACACAGCGATGCCAGCAAAGTAGGACTAGCAGGGATACTTCTCCAAAAGCAAGACAACGGTAAGCTGCAACCAGTCGCATACTACAGCCGACAAACTACGGATGCCGAGCAAAGGTACCACTCTTATGAACTGGAGTCACTCGCAGTTGTAGAATCATTGAAAAAGTTCCGAATATACCTGTTAGATCTAGATTTTAAGGTAATAACAGATTGCAATGCAATTAAAGCTGCTGCTGTTAAGAGAGATTTAGTGCCACGTATCGCAAGATGGTGGCTGACCTTGCAAGAATTTACATTTACGGTGGAGCACAGACCCGGGAATAAAATGCAACATGTTGATGCTCTTAGTCGTAATCCAATTGAAGGTGAATTCCCCATTGAGGAGATGGATACTGCATTTAGCATGTTAAGAATTGAGGAGGCAGATTGGGTTTTAGCAGGACAGCTCACTGACGAGAAACTCAAACTGATTTATGAAATCTTACAAAAGAAGCCAACAACTCATTATGAACGTTCTATTCATAATGACTACTGCATGGAAAATGGTCGAGTGTATCGGATTACTAAGGCAGGGAAAAGATGGCTTATACCTAAATCTATGCGTAGTCAAATTACACGATCTTGTCATGATAATTTTGGACACTTTTCATTAGAAAAGACATTGAATAAAATTTGTGAAACATACTGGTTCCCACAAATGAGACGATACGTTTCGAAGTACATCAACAGCTGTATACCATGTATGTATCATAAAAAGCCAAGAGGAAAACAACAAGGACTTTTACACCCAATTGAGAAAATCAATGTACCATTTCACACTATACACATGGATCATTTGGGGCCATTTAGGCGAAGCTCTAGTGGAAAGCAGTATGTAATTGCGGCGGTGGAGTCATTTACTAAATTTACTTTACTAAAGGCAGTTAAGGATACGAAAACACAGCCTGTACTGCAATTTTTAAATGAAATATTAGACTATTTCGGGACACCAAATCGCATCGTAACAGACAAAGGCAGCTGCTACACGTCATTTTCCTTTCGGAAATATTGTGAACAAAATGGGATTGCACATGTGCAAAATGCGGTAGCAACGCCTAGAGCCAATGGACAAGTAGAGAGGGTAAATTCTACTATATTATCAAGTCTAGCAACGTCGTCAGATGATGACAAAAACTGGGATAAAAAGCTTAAACAGGTGCAGTTTTCAATCAATAACGCGGTACACAGCATTACACAAAAGACTCCAAGTGAACTGCTTTTTGGATACAGACCTAGAGCACCATCGGATGCCCAGTTAAGTACAGAAATCCAGGAACAGAGACCACGGTTGGAAGATATTTCTACAGCTAGAGAAGAAGCTGCTGAACGCATAAAGAAGGATCAAGAAAAGCAAAAGGAAAGGTACGATAGACGGCGCATTCCAGCACAAAAATATAAAGTTGGAGATCTAGTGGTAGTTAAAAAACATGTGGTTTCGGATGGGCAGAGCAAGAAACTAATGCCAAACTTCAAAGGCCCCTTTGAAGTGAAAGTCGTTCTACCGAATGACCGCTATGTGATATGTGAGTTAACCGGATCGCACCGACGAAAGCGAGGAGGGTTTGAGAATGTTGAGGCTGCAGACCATCTAAAACGTTGGGTTCAACGAGATGAAGAAGACGAAGACACCGAAGATGCAGAAGAGGGAAGTGAGGAGCAAGGTTGAAGGGCCGACCCGAACTAATCGAGGACGCTTAGAATGTCAGTTTGGCCGAGTTGTTAGGAATATTTGGTAAGTCTGTAAATTAAGTATCTATTTAGTTTGGTAGGCACTGTTGCGAATGTGATGTTGAGAAGCGTAGGGATTAGATTGCGCAAAGTTTTGAGTGAGCATACACTTAATCAGTCTGTGCAGTGAGTGAGAAAGGAGAAGCGTGCAATTAATCGTGTGAAGTGCGAATATACATCATTGGGTGAGAGAAAAACGCATTTTATATTGAATTATATAGTAGATTGAAGGTTAGGCAGGTAGTTCCGCTATTCTAAATTGTAATGAGTAGCCAAGGATAGTTAGGTTGTGTGTGTGTGTGATTAACGAAGGAATCGAGTGCCTGAACTGCGTACGTCGCACCCCACTATCAGCGAGTTCCTGTACTGCGTATGTCGCACCACACTATTAGCGAATTCCTGTTCTGCGTACGTCGCATCTCACCATCAGTGCGTAAGTCGCATAGTTCCTGCCTGCCCCTGCGTATATCGCACTTCATTTACTATGCGTGTGTCGCAAATACATTTAAAATATGAGTCCGCAGGTAACATCGGTTCGGCGTAAGTCGCTCTCTCCAACCTGTCGGTTCACATGAAGGCTCTGTGTCTATTGAGGGAAAACGCTAAGGATGTAACGAATATATGATTGAATGCATATGTGTGTGTGATTGATGTAGAAAAGTTATGATAGAATGTATCTAGGTGTATGATTAAAATAGGAATGTTTGCTGCATCTCACTGAGTTTTATACTCAAAAGTTGTTCTCCTTTTTCCACAGCTCCGGATAACAGCAGCTATTTTGTAGGAAAGCCACCACTCATTTACTTCGGCAAGAAATGTAAGCCAAAAGCACATAAATATATTCAATCCGCTTAAGAGAAAACGACCTGTGTTTAGTCATTTTACTCCCCTGTATTGTTTTTCCTTTTTCACCTTAATATTAAAAAAAAAAAAAATTAGGACGATGTGAAAGAGAACTGCTTGAAAGTCATTCCTAGTGATTTTTGAAGCGACAAACCTGAAATCAAAAATCTTTTAACGGTCGATGGTAAAACATTTGTGAGTTATTTAGTCAATAACTTGTCGATGCAAAAGCGAAGATATTTGGTTTCATTACCTTTATTGAATTAAGTACACACAGAAAAATTTGAGCATAATATTCTAATTCTCGAACGGGATTACAATTAATTTTAATATTTCTGAAAATTAAATTTTACTCTTTTAAAATGCATACCCAAATTTTAATAAAAATTGAGATTAATATTTAATGTATATAGACTTAAACGAATCATTTAATGCTCTTTAGGAATAGAAACTACTCTATTCATGTCTTAAAATCATTTTCTACCCTCTTCTGTTATTGAATTGTAATCCTAATCATAATTAAACAAACATTTTACTCCATAAAAATATTACATTTTACTCCAGAAAAGAGGATAAATTTGCAGTTTACTCCAGCTTTGAACTAGAATCTAATCCAAAGTGTGGATGAGTCATTGGCAAATGCGCAAATGTTTTCATAGTGAAAAGACGCGTTAGTGTACTGCAAGAAATTCGAAGGTTTTCATAGTGAATTGCCGTGTTAGGTTGCTCTGAAATTGACTAAATAAAAGTGATAGTTATTTAAAATTGAAATGAGTACATATTATTTTCATTTCATTTATTCATTGATAGGTGGCATTGTACAAAAAGATACAAAATCTTATGTTAGCACAAGATTAATATGGAGGTACATTATCCAATAACTAATATTAAAAGTAAACTAGACTAATAACAAATCAAATAATTAGAACTAAAACATACAAAGGGAAAAAAAAAAAAAAAAGAGATGAACCTTATACTTATTTCCAATGCAAGACCAATACTAAACTGACTTCAAGTGCTCGAAAACTTTGCACTTAAAATTACCAAACGTGCCCGACTCAAACAACAATCTCAAGTTTATTGGCAGAGAATTCCAAATATTAATGGACTGGATGAAGAACTGACGCCTAGATGTTAGACAATTATGCCTAGGTACTATTAAAGTAATAACTCGACTTGATCTCGCAATCTGAAGCATATCACATAGGTACCTGGGGTTCCGAGCCTTAAGAAACCTAGCCAATAATATAACAGCGCGATACCTGAAATAGATCGTAAGGCTGCAACCAAGGATGGAGTCAACGTAGGAAGAGACATGGTCAAAACGACGGAGACCAAAAACATATCTTATAGTAGCGTTGAATGCAGTATTTATCTTCCG
Source organism: Dioctria rufipes (assembly GCA_963924295.1). NCBI lineage: Eukaryota > Metazoa > Arthropoda > Insecta > Diptera > Asilidae > Dioctria > Dioctria rufipes. The sequence goes on along the minus strand of OZ002744.1, from coordinate 49,833,248 downwards.
AATAGATTCATAGTCAAGACAAGAAAATATTTCACACCCATAGGTAAAAAGAGGGACGAGAAGAGTCCTAACTAGCTTTAAACGGGTTTCCACTGGAGTAAAATTACTAGTCGCCCAAAGTGAACGTAGTCCAGCATATACTTTCCTAATTAGGGCATTAATATGATGGCCCCAGGAAAGAGTTCTATTGAAGATAATTCCCAGGTTAGAAGCGGAATCGACAACTGGAATTTGCGTTCTATTGATTACGACAGGTGAGAAATAAGAAGTATCTAAAATTGTTTTATATATAATTAAGCATTTAGTCTTGGTAGGGTTCAAGTGTAGCATGTTGCCAATGGTCCACAAATATATTGAATGGAGATCATCATTAATGCAAAAAACACCATCCTCAGCTAATCCAATTGGTCTTGAGATGTACAATTGAGCATCATCAGCATAAAGGTGCAGTTTGCTATACTTAACACAATGAAATAAATCGTTGATGAAAAGAGAAAACAACAGAGGTCCCAAGATAGATCCTTGCGGTACTCCTGAAGGTACCAGTTGAAAAGTGGAATATAAATTTTTAGAATACATTGATTGATACCGATCATTCAAGTAACTGCCGATAAGGTTTGCAGCCTGGGAAGAGAAATTAAATTGCGATATCAGTTTACTACATAGCTTGCTATGGTTCACCGAATCAAATGCCTTAGAGAAATCCAAAAGCACTAACATGGAGAACTCATCCCTATCAATAGCAATCCGTATGTCATTGGTTATTTTAAGAAGAGCAGTAATACAGCTGTGCTCAGCTCTAAACCCTGATTGTTCCTCATTTAGTAATTTATGATATGCAATGTATCTATTTATCTGGGCAGACATAATCTTTTCAATTACTTTAGATAAAAATGGTAAGATGCTTATAGGTCTGAAATCGGTATTTGATGAATTTTTCGGAACTGGTATAACCTTTGAAAACTTCCATTGTTTCGGAAATCGAGATGACGTAAAACACGTATTGCAAATGTGTGTAATAGGAGAGAGAATATAGGGCAGAAGCATTTTAACAAATTTCGGGTTTATACCATCACACCCAGTGGTGTCTGATTTTATTTCACAAAAGGCCATCAGAACGTCATGAGTTGTTACCCGGGAAAAATTGAATGGAGAAAAGTTGTGCGAAATACTAGGATTAGGCAATTCAGGGCTGCTTTGCGAACTCGAAGTTATTGCAGGTACCATTAGGAATTTCTTGTTGAGTTCTTCCGGATCGATGTCAATATTATTTTTATATTTAGTGGAACAAACTACGCCGGCTGAACGCAAGTTTTTCCATAATTTTTTTGGTGATAGTTCAGTATTAAGCAACGAAGAGAAATACCTCTTTTTGGCCATTTTGATTTCGAATGTTGTTCTATTACGAAGAACACGATAGTCATTCCAGAGTGTAGCAGCTCTATATCGTTTCCACATGTCATATGCTCTATTCCTGCAATGAATGAGTCTCATAATTCTAGGAGAAAACCATGGACACACTGGGTTATATACAGTTTTGGTAACCAATGGGACATACTTTCCATGAAGATAACGAATGGCTTCAGTTATGAAGTCTGTTTGATCCTCAACGTCACATATAGTGTGAACATTATTCCAAGGAAGAGACTGAGCTTCATTATGTAGATCATCTAAATTTACTGCACTATAATTGAAAAATGAAAAGGTATTAGACTCCTGAATATAATGGGGTTGAAAATCAAAAATCAACATTATCATATCATGATCAGATATACCCGCAAGTGACATCTGATTCATGAATTTAATTTTAGCTGGACACGATGTGAGAAATATATCAAGAAGAGACGAGGAGTGCATTGAAAAGTGAGTTGGATGTTCATTAACTCGATGCAAATCAAGCGAATTTAACACAAAATTAAATCTACTTGTAGCACTATCTCCACTGAGAAAATGAATATTAAAATCACCACCAATTACGACATTGTTATATTGTGGAACGATATGCGTCATGTCATTGATTAAGTTCGATAAATCTGCGTTCGGCGGTTTATAAACACAACCGATCAAGCATTTATTCAATCACTGTCCCAACTCACAAAAGAGATATTCAGCCTCCAAATTAGTATCCCCACTAGATATCAACCGTCTGCAAGATATACTAGACTTTATGTATATAGCAACGCCACCACCTCGACGTATAGACCTATCCTTGCGAAAAATTTTAAATCCAGGCATATCAACTAGCTGATCAGTAAGATTTGGCTTGAGCCACGTCTCCCCCACAAGAACTACATCAGCACCGCCATCACGAAAAATCTCACGTACCTCATCAATGTTAGGAAGCAAGCTTCTTGCATTCATGTGATAAACTTTCAGACCTGCAGTTTGTGAGTTAAAGATGTTAGCCAAAATTCTACCAGCGCCAGCTCCATCCAAGCCACTACCATCTGACATAAGATATGATCAAAAGGTATGTTAAGTCAGGCAGATCGGCACAATCTAATTTGGTGCTTGCATACAAAATCAGTGAAATATCATAAACGCAGAATTGAAATGATAACAACTTAGGACATATCAATAACAAAGTACAATTAATTATAAAATACAAAAGCAATTCAAAATCTATATTTCTACTAATAGTTAAAACTAAATCAATTATCAGACTGTGAAAATTCATTATTAAGAAATATGTTTTTGGATGCAAGGGAAGTAATATTTCATTATCAAAGTTCATGGTAATACTAATAAGTTCCAAGCCTATACATAAACATGCAAATAATTCAGTAATCATGTTAGTAATATGTATGTAATTTGTTCATGGTTTACCATTGCCGCCACAGTAGACTAATACAGTGCATCACCAGATGTAATTTTTTCGGATTGATCCACACTACTACGGCGCACATAAACGTATCCAGCATTTGTAAATACAGACAGCAGCTTTTTTTCCTTCTTTAAACTCAGTGCTTTGCGCAGAATTGCATAATTGCGAGTCGATAGGCTTTCATTTATATAAATTGCAGTTGGTTTGCTTTGACTTATGCCAACATCAGTAAGAGTAAGAGTTTTGATTGTGTTCAGCTTACGCGATGATAATGTTTTACGAGTTGCAGTCAGAAAACAATTTTTGTCATTTGGAGTGTCGAACTTAATTACTATTGCCGATTCCTTTGAGTTTTTGTTTCTTGGCCTCACCCTGAAGATTCTGGGATGATTAAAAGAAGAATGCATACTGATAGATGTAATCAGCATTGAATAAATATCGTGCAAATTCTCATTCTCCAATTGCGGAATCCCAGTGATGACAACATCACAAGGCTTCTGACTGCGCTCCAGCATATCGAGTTTGTCTAGAGTAAGGTTTGTCTGCGATTCCAGAATATCAATTCGGGCACTTAGCTCATTAAATTTGAGATTAATAATTTCCGTGAGCTTTCGTTCCAAGTCACCCAGTGAGCTTTTAAAACTCGCAATAACATTGGAGATCTGTTCATGAAATTTATTTGATAGAGAAGACAGCTGACATTCAAATTGTGATGCGAAGGCAGACAATTCCATTGTTATATCTGCTACTGATGTAGAGGTAGAGCAAGATGTAGAAGTAGAGCCAGATGTATGTGTAGCCCTTGTAGTCCGCTGTGTTGTAGGTGGACCCATTTCAATGTACTGGTATGCGATCCAGTTAACTTCACTTTACTTTCTTAGATCAAAAATCAGAATAAAAAATTGATTAAACTCAAGAAAGATGTCACAATTGATTTAAACCAACAATATCCGGCGTCAGTTAGGATTTAATGCACTACCAGACACACTTTTATTAATTAATAACAAGAAACTGAGCAGAAAAATCCGTCTAATGTGGGAGCAATAATTAAAACTGCCTACTCCATGACGAGTCGCTAGAATTTGTGTTCAAAACAAAAAAAAAGTACGTGCTAGTGAAGGGTGAAGAAAGTGGATTAGTTTATTCAAATTTTGTTGAGGAAGGTAACCACTGTGATGTCAAATTAGATTAATGTGAAATATGTACATGCCGTATTTTAGCCATGAGATCATTTGACTTCAAACTGGAAGAATTTTCTCATTTCGAGGACCAGGACGGATATTGCATCCCTGAAGAAATTTTTTTGGAAGTTTTGAATGCCTTCTCTTCGAATCAATTTGGACTAAGAGTTATTCTTAAATCAGGTAAGTATTTTTTTTTTTTCGATTATTTATGTTCTTAATTTTAAACTGCTTGTGACTGTATTGGAAATTAAACTTAATATTTCTAAAATTTGTATCTAAGATCAGGTAATGGGTCACCCACATAAATCAAATCCCTCCACTTCAAGAGTAGATATTGGGAATGTGTGTCAAATGAATGCTTGTGAAGGACCCTCTTTAGTAGCCAATAGTTCTGTAATTAACCCCAAAATAATTGATTTTCTTAAATTAAATTAATTTTAATCACAGGCTCTTAAAAGTTTCATTAATAAAAATAACTCATCTTATATATTAAATGAGTATGACAATAATTCAGTTTTAACTGATAAAACACGAAGAAAATTTGTTAGCCTCGCTGTTGCCTTTATGGAGGAAATTTTTGGGCTATATCCAAATAAAGAAGAAAAAATTGCAGTAGCTCATGCATGTATAGGACTTTTTCCCGCGTACAAAACAAAGGAAAGCAAATTGGGTGGAATTGTAGGTATAAGTTTAAATTTGCTGTAATCAAAAATATGTACATATCCAAAAATGCTAACTTCAAAAGGAAGATCAAGTCGTAATTCCTGATGGGCCTTTTACTATAAATATACCTATATAAGAATTTAATTCAATCACTTCGATTCATAATACAAAAACTATATTGAAATTGTAAAATTTTTTAACAGGATTTATTTTTTGATGGAAAAGACGGGTATTTAATAACAAAGTTAAAAAACGAACAATCAAAAAGAAGGGCTATCGAAAAAGAGGAGGGAACGTACAAAAAACAAAAGCCGTCCTGTACAAACGTTGAACAAGACGATTGTTTTAGGAACGAAGAAGATGATCTTACTTTTCTTAAATTTGCAGTAGCACCTGTCCAAAATGACAGGATAAAACAAAAACTTATTTCAACTTTCGATGCAAGGAGAGCACTATTTGCAAAACCTAGTGTAGATATACATGAAATGTTTCCGTTTTTCTTTATAGACCCAACTTTGGTAAATTATTGTTATTACAGCTTGCATACTAGTACTAAATTCAATAAAGTTAATGTTTATTTACAGATTTGTTTTGAGTACGACTTACTTTGGCCGAGTACTGAAACTTTCACTCAAGAATTTAATACCTTTTTTGAAAACCTGTCTACTAATATATTTGACGTGACGAAGTCTTTTGGATGTAAGGCCGCTGACATATTATTGGCTGAGCCTAATTGGGCAAGATCAATCCAGATTTTTTATATTTATTAAAACTTCTACCAGAAACACCATCTGGAAAATTTTTCAAAAATCGTGCAACATTTCCACAACAAGTCTTAAGCTTTATATATTTTACTGAGGTAAATGTAACCACAAAAAATTATACAATTTTTAATAAAAATTTATTGCAGGATTATCATGACGACGAAAGTAATCTGAAGAATATTTACCCATATATATTGGCAAGAGAACCGAACAGAGCAGCAATTGAGCAATTTTATGCTGTTATTCAGGGTAAATTGATAAATATTCCGATCCATTTTAATTTTAAGGAAGTTTTTGACATATTTTATAAAGCTCATTATGTATTTAACTTAAATTACAATGAATCTCTTAAGCATTTTTTAATATTTTTTGAAAACTTTTGCTAATAATATAAATAAGCCATCTAAACGATCCCAAGAAATATATCATAGATTAACATCAAATATTTCAGAATAATATTTCAAAAATATAAAATGAATAACTACATATGTTTTTTGTGTAAACACAATTACTTACAACTGTCACACATAATATATCATTTAAGAAAAACTCATAAGCTGCAGGAAGGCGCTATGTTAACTTTAAACTGCGTTTGCTCAGAACTTTGTAGACATACATTTGCAACTTTTAGCGGCTTAAGGAGGCACGTGTTAAAATGTAAATTTAATAAAGCTGAATCTATAACCGTAACTAATAAAGTTCAAGTAAACGAAAGTATTAATTCTAATGAAATAGATAATGTAGAAGAAACAAATTATGACAACATTGCAGAAATTGATACAAACAGTGTGAAATTTATAAATTTTCCACAAGATGTTCCTTTAAGGGAAAATGAAAATTTTTCAAATGAGGAAAGTCGTTCAAAGAATAACCTCATAGAAAATAACATAATAAGTAATAATGAAAAACTTTGTTTTGATACTCAGATTTTGCGAAATGGTGTGATCTCTGAAAACTTTTCTTTCAAATTACTCGAATTATTTAATAGCTTTAATTTTAATCATACAGATCTAAGCAATATTTGTAAAATATTGTTGGAGCTTACTTCGGAATATAACAATACTTTAAATAATAACTTAGTCCAGTGTATCGTTGAAGTAATTTCTTTGTCTCATAGGCACATTGTAAATATAATAAAAAAAATTACTTCAAGATACAAACGAGACAAAATTATAAAGAATTTACCAAAATACGTTCATCCCGTAAAAATGTGTTTTGGAACACGCTTCGAGCAGCAATACAATAAAATAAATGATGTTTCTATTCAGTTAAAAATATCGGCAACTTTCCAATACGTTCCCTTAAAAGACACAATTAAGTCGTTATTTTGTAATGAAGATTTTAGAAATACTTTTTTTAGTAGAACAAACCATAACTGTATTGAAGGAAAATATGAAAACTATTGCTGCGCAGAAAATTTTAAATGTAATGAACTTCTTACTAAATCTCACAATGTACTTTGGCTTCAATTATTTTTCGATGAATTTGAAATATGCAACCCTTTAGGAAGTAAAGCAGGTGTTCACAAAATTGGAGCAATTTATTTCCGGATAATGAACATATCATCAGCATATATGTCAAAACTTGATAATATATATCTTGTAGCGCTTTTCCATTCAGATGATTTGAAATCTTATACATTTAATAAGATTCTCCTTCCACTTGTTAATGAATTAAAATTTATTGAAACAGAGGGTATTACAGTTTGTACCGGTCATACATTAAAAGGATGTGTTACGTCTTTTATTGGCGATAATTTAGGTGTAAACCAAATATTTGGTTTTGTAAGCTCTTTTAGTGCAACATTCTTCTGTAGATTTTGTGAGGCGTCCAAAGAAGAGGAAGAGGAATAAAAAATTATTGCGTTCTAAATGACTTGACTTATTTTAATATTTTCAAGGATGCCGCTGTTGACGTCATGCATGACATTTTAGAGGGCCTAATTCCATTTCTATTAAAACTAACCTTTGAATATCTTATTAAGAAAAAAATTCTTACACTAGATGATATTAACAACCGGATTGTTTTTTACTATTTTGGTTCACTTAAAAACAGTAGCCGACCGTCAATGATAAATTTACATAGATCTAATCTTGGACAAAATGCATCTCAACTCAATTGTTTAATGACTCATATGCCTTTTATATTCGAAGACATTTTCATAAGTAATCATTCTGACAAATGGATCTGCTTTGAAACACTTCTAAAAATTATGACTATTGTTTTTTCTTATACAATTACTTTACATGATGTAGATGTTTTGGAAGATCTTTTAGAAAAACACCTCTTATTTTTAAAAAAATGTTTCAAATGCAATTGGATCCCCAAACATCACATTTTAACCCACTATCCATCTATAATAAAAAAACTTGGTCCACTTCAATTTTACAATTGCATACGTTATGAGGCAAAGCACAAAGTTTTTACTACTTTTGCTGAGCAAACAAACAATTATAAAAATATTTGCAAGACACTAGCTGATAGGCATCAACAAAAAATTTCTGTTAACAATGTGTTTTTAAATTTTCCTCTATTAAAGGGCAAAAGCAAAGTTTTCTTAGATGTTGATTTAACAAAATATGGACTGACAATTGAAATAAACAATTACGTAATAAGTTTTCTTTCTTGGGTAGAATATATTTTTTTATATAAGCCTTCTTTTTTTATATTTTATAATGAAAATTTTTATGAAATAGAAAATATTTTGGAAATAACCGGAGATATATATTTTTTGGTAAGGATGTATAAACACGAATTTTATAATTTTTATAATTCTTACGAATTACAACCACTAACAGTTTATTCATCCATTAATATGAATTTATTAAAAATTAAGGGTAGTTTTGAACGCAAATTATCAAGAATAAACAATAAAATATATGTCATAAAAGATAAATGTTTAATGTAATACTTATAAGAAAAGTATTTGTCTCAATAAAAGGCTTACAAAATTCAAAATTATTTTTAATTCTCTTGGAATTAGTTTCGACTCTTTAGTAATATGGCGCACGTTGCTTGTTAATTTATCAACGCCCGTAAAAATTTTATTCTATTCGAAATGTTATATTTATATATATATTTATTTATCATTAAATCAATCTTATTAAGGATAAATTTCAATCCCACAGTAAGTATAACTTTTTAATACATTTTCGAATTAATATTTAGGTAATACTTGCATTAAATTTTATGCCGAAAATTCGTAAAAATAACACCTTTAAAACTTATAATTTACTTCAAATTATGTTTAAAAGGTAATTATTTTAAATATTATATTCTAATTTTTTTGAGTATTAAATGTCAAATTTAATATTTTGATAAACTTAAAATTTAATAAAAAAAAGATTCGGTCATATATGTAATCCCATTTTTATTAAAAATTAATCCAAAATTTTTCTGTGTGTATGTCAGACATATATTTATAACAAAATTTTTTGAAAAGTTTCATTAGCTCCAAAAATGTGAAGTTACTGGTACCGTATATCGTCGATCATCTGAAAAATCTATCTGTTAATTTAAAATGAAGATTTTCGGATTTAAAAAAACTCGTTTCCTAACTTGGATGATGCATCCAATGTTGGTGGATTTATTTGATATTTACAAATATGCAATATCAAGAAGAATTCGCAGTAATGATAAAACTTTATTTAATATAAATGGAGCGATGGCATGGCTTTGTGGGGAAACGTGTTACGGTCCTCAAGGAAGCCTGGCTTTGTATGTGCTGTGTCGTTAGTCTAAATGTTTCCAAAATTCTGTTTGTTACTTTTCGAGCTAGCGGTACTGTTAATCCTCTCTCTTTTTAGGCAATCTTTCATACTCCGTCGAGATCCTCTAATAGTACCCGGAATATTGAAAAGCTTTCACACGAGAATTTGTAGGCACCGAATTACCTGATCCGGATTTAAGGAGAACATTGCGGTCTTTATCAGCTTTTCCGAAATTAAATAGACAACTTCTTCTAATGAGTCCTATATGTGCTACACCAAATGACTGAGCTGAAAATACTTTATTGTGGGTCAACCAAGGATATTCTATCATAAAGAATGGTAAATCTCAGTGCAGAGGGAAGTCAAATTCGATCGGACGTCTACAGCTAAAATACAGAAAACAATTATATAAAAAAAAAAATAAAAAAAATAATGATTAGAGAACATCTGGAAGGGCTCGTTGAGCAAAAATATATAAGCCGAGATGACTTTCATTTATATGGCATAAGGCAGCCGTAACTTCTTTCGTAAATCGGCTTATAATGATTTGTTGCATTACCAGCTTAAGTTGCAGTGAAAACGATTAAGGTTTCATTACAGAGCTGAACAAATGTAAATAATTACGATGGTGAATATTAGTAATATTAGTTGATTATCAGTAAAACATGAAATATGTTCTGGTAGTATTAGTACTAACAGTAGTAGTAGGAGTAGTTAGACTAACTATAGGAATACATGTTGAAGTAAGGTAATATCCAACAGTGTTTTCGTAAATTTTGCGAAGACATTCAGCCACCAATTAATTACATTCAAGTAATAGTCACTCACTTTCCTGCTCTCTTTCCTGTCGGGGGAAGCGCTCCATGAATCATGAATTATTTAATATAAAATAGAAATAAATATCCAGGGCTCTTAATAGAACACAAAAAAAAATATATATATATATATATAAAAGAAAGGGAAAACAAAATGTGTGTAAAAAAGATAATTTGGCCATAAGCTACAACATTATAATACATAAATATAGTAAATAAAATAAAACAAGTTCTCCATAAAGAAAGCCACATCAATATAATATAAAAGAAAAAAATAATAATAATGATTAAAATGTGTAACGAAGGTAATACTAATTTTGATAAGAAAATAACAATCAACAGTGACAATGCTAATTTAATTTGCAAAAGAAAACCTTAATAGTGCCTAGACTGGAAACATAAATATGCATTTTATAGTATAGCGATAACTAAAACAAAATTCATAAAACAAAAACAAAAAGCAAGTGCTAAATGTTTAAATAACACATATGGGCTATAGCCAGCCCCAATGAGAACTAATAATTAAAGTGTCGTAATAAACAAACACATTTTCGACGGATGTGCTAAAATTAAAGAAAGAACTCGAAGAAAAAAAAAAAAAGGGAGAAGGAGAGAGGAACATGTCAAAAAAAGATCTTCTGCCGGGAGATCCCTGATACAGTAGAGAGATATATACGAATGAAAAGTTTAAATTAAAAAAAAAAGAAGTAAGAGAAAAGTCAAAAGTAAACGATCTGGAGGAGAAAACAGAAAAAAATATATACTACTGTGGGCCAAAAATAGTAAGACTTTTTAATTTAAATTTCGCGCGGAAATCCATTCGTCGAAATATTTTTGTTTCTACGTTGGTATGACTGTCAGTGACATCTGTGCCAAATCACATCAAAATAATCATTAGTGTTTAGTATACGCTTGTCTTTCTGAAGTACAAGAAGTGCATTCGGAGATTTTTACAATGAGCGAAATTATTCAACAAAGAAGTTCCATTAAATTTTGTGTGCGGAATGTGAATTTCTGGTGCCGAAACGTTCAGAATGTTGCAAAAGGCCCTCGGTGATAATTGTATGTCGCGATCGAGTGTTTTTGATTGGTACAAATTGTTCAAAGAGGGTCGAGAACGCCTTGACGACGAACCACGTCCAGGACGGCCATCAACATCAGCTGATGATCAACACGTCAATAAAATCAAGGAATTGGTGCTCGAGAATCGACGATTAACAATCAGAGACATTACTGGTATCGTTGGAATATCGAAAGGATCAGTGAAAACCAGCTATTCGTAAAAAGAGGCCGGAATTATGGGCCGACAACTCTTGGTTTCGTTCCGCAAACCACCGTATTCTCCTGATTTAGCTTCGTGTGACTTCTGGCTGTTCAGCAAACTCAAACGACCGCTCCGGGGAAACCGTATTAAGTCAATTGAAGACATTAAACGTGAATCGCTAGGCGCATTGAAGGCTATTCCGGAAATTGATTTCAACAACTGTTTCGAGGATTGGAAAAAATTGGCATAAGTGTATCGAGGCCGGGGGGGATTACTTTGAGGAGGACGAAATAGATTTGGCAGAATAAATAAAGAATTTTAAAATTATGAACCAAGTCTTACTATTTTTTGCCCACAGTAGTATATGAAAAACTTGTCGTGAAGGGCTCTGGATTTAGAATTTTGGATTAGCGAGGCACGAGGTTAATCGGCCAAAGGTCAGGGCAGAGGGCAAGTTAAGTCACTTTTTCCTTTTTTTTTTTATTTGTTTTACATAAAATCATAAAATAGTATTTTGTGCATTCAAAGTCGTGGCTTGGCTGACTGGCATCGCAAAGTTATTCCTTTTCTTTTGTGAGAGATTTTATATAATTATTTGTACATATAGGTATTACATTTTTTTTTAATATATGAATAAATTGTGAAATTTAACTCGTATTAGCCTGTTCTTCTAAAGATCGGTTTAGTGGTTTATCCGCCCGCAGGGACAAATCACGTGGCGCCCAACATTTGCACCTGTGTGATATCAATATCTATTTTTGTTTCTAACGAATCACCCCGTCTCCTGAACGAGCCATTGCGTATCACGCAATACGTAAAAAAATATCCAAATGCAACCAATTGTGCGACTATTTTTATCGTTCTCATCTTTATATTTAGCTGAATGGTAAACTTAAATAATAAAAAATCGCTAAAAAAATTAAAGTAATATAGAAAACTCTTTCATTAAAATTATTTTGTACTTGAATTTCAGTTCTCCATTACATAGACAGGGTGTTGCGGGAACTATGGGACAAACTAAAACAGATGAAATTAGAGCTTATTTGGGATCGAAAACATCATTAAACATTTTTCCATTTGACGCTTTGCTTTCAAGATTTTTGCATTTTTCTTACTTTTCGCAAAAAATTGAAGCATATGATAGTGTTAAACGATCTTTGAATTATTTCAAAGGTGAATTACATGCAATTTTGTCATAATTTGTTTCTTGTCGGGTACATCAACTACCTTAATTTGTTCCCTTTCTAATGGTATCAACCATCCTGTGTTTAATTTGTACCTTTTCCTTAAAACTAGCCTCTTTTCATTTGAAGTTGAACTCAGTAAAATTTCACTTCTCATATATTGTTCAATTATTGCGGATATGAAGAATAAGTCCGAATATTTCGCTAAGAAATTATACGCTAGGTTCCAGGTATCATGATTAGTAACTTTGGATTCTCGAAAATTGATATTGGGTACCTTAGAATTCGTTCTGTGTCTTTTTCGGGAAAGTTTCTCATTTTCAGGAATTGACATTTAAATGTCGTGTTGCTTAAGACTTAGGACAGATTTATATTGAGAAAATTAGGAAGTGTTTAATATGGATCGCTATACTTTTCGCAAATACGCTGATATGTTACTGTTTTTGTAACTGTAATTCTAGGATAGCAGTTCGAGAGTACCAAAGCAGACTTCCGAACAGAAGATGTCCAGATCGTAGGATGTTTGATCGAATTCACAGGAACCTAATTTTCTTATTATAAATCTGTACTAAGTCTTAAGCAACACGGTAGTTAAATGACAATTCCTCTAGAGTAGAGCCGAAAATGAAAAACTTTCCCGAAAAATACACAGAACGAACTCTATGGTACCCCGTAAAAATTTGCGAGAATCCAAAGTGACTAATCATGATACCTGGAACCTTGTGTATTATTTCTTTAGCGAAATATTCGGACTTATTCTTCATATCCTTCAAATTAATACAGCGATAATTGAACAATGTATGAGAAATGAAATTTGACCGAGTTCATGCTCAAATGAAAAGAGGCTAGTTTTAAGGAAAAGGTAGCAATTAAACACAGGATGGTTGATACCATTAGAAAGGGTAGAAATTGAGGTAGTTTTTAGAGGTACCTGGCAAAAAAAAATTATGAAAACAAAATTCCATGTAATTCAAAGGTCGTTTAACACTATCATATGCTTCAATTTAAACTCAAATTACTTTGAAAATAATAGCTTCTGAGAAATTTTTTATTTATTATTAGAATGCGCCAAGTGTCCACTTTTGAAAAAGTGATTAGTTATAAAATTCAAATAAATAGAAAAAATAAAATAAAAAATAATGATCAAAAAATCAGATTTTTTGCGAGAAATAAGAAAAATTCGAAAATCTTGAAATCAAAGTGTCAAATCGAAAAATGTGTAATGACGTTTTCGATCCCAAATAAATTCTAAATTCATTTGTTTTAGTTTGTCCCATAGCTCCCGGAACACCCTGTATATATCTTGAACATTTACTTACTGGTTTGCTCAATAATTTCCAAGTGATTTCTTCTTAAAACCTACCATCTAGGTTTCTTTAGCGAACATATCAATTACAAATTATGTATATAATAGAGAAAGAGTGGGGCGCGAAAATGAATTTTAGATAGGCTTAATGGGACACAGGACAAAAAAGGCTGGGAAGCACTGCCCTAGGTGAAATCTAAAGGTTATACTAAGTTTGTCAATCCATTTGTAACACCTAGAAATAATTATGGTAGAGCAAAATGGATTAAACACCTATGCATAAAATGAAATGTTATATTGATTTATTGCATGTCCGTTCTTCCGCACGATAACTCGAGAACACACGTATCTACAGAGTTCAAGATTTGCAAATGGGCTTTTTTTAAAAAAAAAAGTAAAATTAAGTTCGGAAATGGCACAAATCGGGTAACTCCATCGTACGGTAGCCATACGAAAATTTCGCTTTTCACTACATATTTGGGCACTACCTGAGAACGCGTCAACATCGCGCACTGAAGTTTTGTATCGAGTATTCTCATAAAAATAGTAAATATAATTTCAAAATTGGACCAAATCAGGCAAACCCTTCTTGGTGTTTTCGTATAAAAATATAGGATTTTTATGTATACGGTTGAAACGATACGTCTTATACTGTTTTAATGTACTGAAAAGTTCTTCAGAATATGAAATCCTATAAAATTGAATCGTTCTAGAAATATATTCGAGAAACCATTTCAAAAATCAAACTTTCACATATGGGTGACTATGCAGTCATCTAGTGTTAAGGACGGATACATGGGGTGGCGATCGGGGGGACCCCCCCCCCCCCCCCTTTGGCTCTAATAAATCAAAATTTATACTTTAATTAAATGAAATGGAAATTATGAAAAAACAAGAAATCTTTTCAAATCTTCTAAATCCGCATTATAAAAAATAGAAAATAATTTCTCCCTTCACTTAATGAATACATCACAAAAGTTCTCTAGACTTTCCCATAATTTTGCATTTAATTAAATATTAAAATTATATGACACCTGTATGTAAACTTTAAAATTTTCAAGGTATACAAAGAAAGCAAGATCTCTTGGGCCGGATTCCGCAACTATTAGTTTACGCGTGCAACAAAATTTTCTGTACACCACCTTGCTTCGATTCCGCAAAAATGGAAATGAGTTTTTCTGTCAAAAGTTTATACACTTTTAACTGATATTTTCTCTTCGACATTTTGGTCGTGAATTTTGAAGAGATACTTGTGAGTTTTTATGAAGTGCTATTTTCAAATTTATTTTTATATTTTTTACTTTTCCTTTTTCTAAGCCGTACTCGGCTTAATACTAGTGAATTCAAGTACCTCATTTCTTCTTCAACTTAACTTCTTAAAAAAGACTATTTAATTATTTTCTCACTCAAACAACATTCAGCACAGAAAAATTTGCATTCAGCATTTAAGTGCACACTTTCCCTCACGTTGAGTTTTTTAAATCGTGTGTACTTGCACAGTTGCGAAATCTAGTCCCTGGGCAGTTTTAGTTTTAACACTACATGAAATTTGGAACTCCTAACGTTTATCAAAATACTTAATTAAAATACTTTGCTTTCTTTGTGTACCATGAAAATTTTGAACTTTATACACAAATGTAATATAATTTTAATATTTAATTAAAAGAAAACTCTAGATAGTTTTTTAAAAATTCATTTGTTATATTAATTATTTTTTCATTTTTAGTCATAAATTACTCTCAACAAAGTTAAAATTATACCACTAAGGAATTTTCAGTACAAGCAAAAATTTTACACTTTTTTGTAATCGAATGCTCACAAAAGCCGGGTATTTTGATGAAAAGTAGTATGTTGGGAAAATTATCATAGCCGGGGTAATTAATCTCAGATTCAGTTTTCCTGCATATATTTAATTTAAATTTATGCATATTATAGCCCTACCTAATTAGCATTCCCCGAAAATTTTTTTAACCGTTTAATTTGCAATAGATTGCTGTCCAGCCCAGGAAATTATGGTGTTTGAACGAAATGCAAACGACCTTTATATAAAAAACACCAAGCCAAACAAGAAGTGTCTATTTTATATGAGACTAAATTTTACCATGCTTACGGGATCAAAAACTTATATATTATATAAATAACAGAATTCCGGCGATATCTGAATGTTAATGAAATTTTCATACTGAAACGAAAAGAGAAAGCTATACGAAGCGGTTCACAAATGATGGCAAGTGCGGTTATAGGAAGGGATGGGGGCGATCGCCGCCCCTAGAGCAAATGTCTTGATCCGCCCTTGTCTAGGGTATTATAAGAATTGGTCTTACATCAGTTCTAGCTTTTTTACTTACAGTAATAATAATTAATGATGCGGTTAGTACAGGCATAGATGGCACAAGAACTAGACTATAATAGGATATTTGTATACATTTGATCGACATCTTCAAAGCTTTAGATACGAAAAAAGATGAATCACTCGACGTATACATCATTTCAAATATTGTGCTACATTCCGGAATGGACCACCCAGCCTTATAAATTTTGTATACTTTTTTAGTACTGCATGCGACATCTAGTTCTTGTGCCATCTATGGTAGAGGTTATGTTAATTTCTTTTTCTTTTCTTTTAAGATATGTTTATACGAGATCTTTTTCTATTTTATTATTTATTTCTTCATATCGAAATTAGTGTTAGTGGGGAGACTCGTTGGGGCCCATGAAGCGTTTATTTTCCTGAATTTTTGAAATCCTTCTAGGTCTGAACGTAAGCTCAATGCTAGTTTTCTCTGGATCGCTTTTAATGCACCGGAACAAGGGTCCCCTTGAGACTTTTCGAGGCAAAATAATACTTGCTTTTGGTTTTCGGGTCCTTTGTTTAAATTTTACTTCATCAGTGAATCGGTTGACCAGACAACAAAAAAAGCGCCAAAAGGAAGTGGCCAAGTATGGAGGAGACAGACAACCCCTTTTCGTCCACATAATACAAATTATCGACAAGTTGATCTCACTACGTTCGGCTAGATATCTTCTACTTCTACTTAGATTCCACTAATTCATTTTTTATTGTTTAATTTTAGAAGGTTTTTTGTTTTTGTATATTTGTTTTTAATTGAGTTCAGCATGTATTTAATTAAAGTTGTGGTTGTGCTTATTACTTTTATATTGAATGTTAGTTAAAATTACCCAACTAATTACACAGGTCTGCAAAAAAAATTTTTTTTCCAGCTGCATAGGATGTTTTTGGTAAATATTATGTTTTTTAGTCTGCTGAATCCAAAAATGATTTCCGTTTCACTCCATTACGTACAGTTTTTTTGGAAAATACAAGGTGTTTGCATAAAAAAGCACTGATCAATAAAACACAATTTTGTTACAATGAACTAAACAATATCTATTATAATTAAAAAAAAAAAACGTTTTTTTTATGAAATGTCTTTAACATTTTGTGTTCATTCTTTTTGCCTGTGAAACCTTTCCTTCTTCTCTTTGATGCTTCTCCGAACACGCTCACGATTTTCATTTTCTGTTTCCCGCTGGAGCATCCAACAGTAGTCAGCTAGCATACTGACGTCCCTTCTTTCTTGGTAGCGTCTCTCGATATCACGGATATCGTGGTGAAATCTTTCAGTCTGCTCTTCGCTGGATGCTTCCAAGTTTTCGGCAAAACACTCTACATGAGAGTGCAAAAAATGAACTTTTAAGCTCATGTTACATCCTTGAGCTTTATACGCAGCCATCATTCGTTGTACAATAGTTTTATAGTGAGGGTCTTTAGTATTACCCAAAAACTTGTGCACTACGTCTTTGAAAGAGTCCCAAGCTTCTTTTTCTTTTTCATCCATTGTTTCTGAAAATAGAGAATCGGATAACAGTTTTCAAATATCTGGGCCAGTAAAAACTCCCTCTTTAAACTTAGCTTCAGACAGCTTTGGGAACTTGGAACATGAATATCTGAAGCATACACCATCTTTTAGCAATGATTTTACAAATTATTTCATAAGCCCCAATTTAATGTGAAGAGGTGGTAGTAAAACCTTTTCAGGAGGAACCAAAGTCGTATGAATAACGTTATATTTGCAGGGGCTTAAGGCGTCTCGAAGTGGCCAGTCAGTTTTTGTCCAATGGAAATCTCTGGCTGGACTGTCCCACAAGCAAAGGAAGCAAGAATATTTTGTATGACCTGCCTGATGGCCCAACAACATGGTTACAATTTTGAAGTCTCCAGAATCCATCCAGCGATGTTCTTGATATATTACTTTCTCAAGAATCATTACCAAATCGTTATAGTTTTCCTCCAAATGCACCGAGTGTCCTACAGGATGTGATGCAAATTCAGGCCCATTATGCAGTAAGACTGCTTTGAGGCTTGCTTTTGACGAATCAATGAATGGGCGCCACTCAGATGAATCATATTCTATTTCAAAACACTTCATTAGACCTTGAACATCACTACGAAAAACGAGATTTTCCTCTTTGGAAAAAAATTTAGTGAAATCTCTCTCTCGGTGCCTATACCACGAGAATGAGGTTCCGGGTAACAGCAGGTTTTTATTTTTTAGTCTTGATCCCAGCAATTCGGCAGCATCCTTTGAAAGGCCATAATCTCTAACCAGGTCATTCAGCTCGCTCTGAGAAAAAAGTTGGGGTCCCTCATCAACAAAAAAATCTGAACCAGATTCGTCCTGGGGAGTTAATAAGTTTCCGTCCTCAGAATCACTTAGGATATCATCCAAATTGGGGATATGTGTGGAACTGATATTTCAGAGCTATGAGGCACTGGACGACTATCTGAATTAAGGTTTGGGTAAGATATTTTCTTTTTAGTTTTTTATTGAAACCTTTAACATCTACTGAACAGAAATACCAGTCGGTAGTGTGGTTTTGCTGTTCACAAGAATACCAAAACGAAATGAGTCGAAGATCTTCCTCGCACCTTCTGCATACCTTATGATGAGCCCAGGCTTTATCTGTACACCCAAATTTCTTTACGAAATCACTTATGTTCCTTTGTTGACTTTTAACAGTGTAATCACCACAAATAAAACAAAAGTTGTTAGGAGAAATAACAAAGCCTCTTGTAGCCATAATATATAGAAACACGAACACAGTCACGTTTGAATGCAAAATGTAAACTGAGTGTGGCTTGTGGAGATCCGAGATCAAAGTTAACCTAATTGCAAGTTAGGATACCTTCCACTGCCCCCCCCCCCCCCATTCCACTCATTTTCTCTTTGTATTTATTCTTGCGTCTCACTTTTGCAAAGAACTTTTAGAATTATTTTTAGTACCAAGAGAATATCAGATTTCTGGTTAAATGGGTGTTTCACTCTAAATAAAACTACATATACAAGTTTTGCCAGAAAACTTGACGTGATGGAATTTTTCGAGTATTTTTTTCGGTGTCAGTGAGTAAAAACCTATAAGAAACAGTACAAAAATCCTGTGCAGTTTTTTGGTTGCAGACCTGTGTTGTTTACTCAGATAAATATTCAAGAGAATAAATTTTAATACTTGCTAAGTTCAAATATTTCACATGGGATATTTACTGAGGCTCTTAAGATTTAATTACGTAATATATTATATATTGTTAGGTATTTTGTGGAAATTAAGGGTAAATAGTGTGGGTCTAATATCCAGCATTAGAAGTGATTATAATAATGATAAATTTTATTTTGTTTTAAGTATATATGAGCTTATATTATAAAAACGTTATAAAAATCATAAAATTTATAAAAAGAGCCTGAAAATAAAAATACAATATAAATAACATTTGTTCAAGAAGGAATTTATTTAGAATCTCTGGTATATAGCAAAAGCTAAAAATGTTTTTAATTTGTTATTTCTTCATACAACCCATTATATTTTTGGTGACAAGTTGCAAGTCTTGGTTTTAACTCATCAACATGTCCCAAACAGCGAAATTGAGTGACTTGAAAAACAAATGAAAAAATAGAATAAAGAATGAAAAAAATGAAAAAAAAATAAATAACAATAACAAGTGTAATGACAGGAAACAAAATCGGAGTGCGAAAAATGTTTACAAAATTTCAATTATATACTTTTATAAAAGAGTCTCAGCCCATGCGGAAAGTAGCAGTTCTAAAATCTCTCTCATCAAAAGCAAAAAGCAAGTAGAGCTATCTAGCTACAATACAGATTTGAACCAAACGATAGATAAACCGAAACTTTAAGCAATTTATTTTGAATTTTTGGGGTATCCGAACCGAAAGCGAATACATAAGAATAAAAGGATGAAAATATCGAACGTACGTAAAATATAGCACGTCACCGATAAGGTCCCGCAAAGCCAGTCTAAAGATGCTTCCGCAGTTGCAAGATGGCCCAATTTTCAGCTCAATTCATAACTTCTGATATGATGCTTATCCATCTCGTAGCGTCAGCTGCAATTCGAAAGCAAAGAGAAGCTCCGGGGAGAAGTAGCCATAAATGCTACAGTCTATTACCACCAGTGAAGGATGAGCACTCCAAGCTGCAGAAATGCAATTTGTTTCCACGTGAAGTTAAACGTTTCTTCATCCACCGCCGTGTACTCGAGGCGTAATGGCTTCTTAATCTTGGCAAAGAAATCGCGCTTTAGTATTCCGCTATGTACTATTGTGCTAGTATTCTGATTACCAGTACTAGCTCTCATGTAGTACAAGTGAATCGTTGTCTTAGCCGGCGTCAAGATGAAGCTGATCAAAATATTGTCACTTGGCTGCGTATGTCCTCGGCCCCAACAGAAACGATGTTTGCGTAATGCCGAAATATGTACGGACCAAGTGACACAATTATGTCATCAAATCCACTAAATTCTATAGAGCATGCCAGGCGTAGAATCTGTGAACCAAGCCCTGTCACCTCCAGAAACCGTGCACATTATCTGAACTCGGTGATCTAATCTATATGTGACAACTGTATAGGAGGGTGCCCAATACTATGATGCAGTTGCTTGAAATCTACATATATCTTCGTTCTTGTAATTATAGGGATAGCTGCAGAGTTATTCGTTACCCCATCTATTACGCGCATATCCACGCCGAGGTGAACACTCCATCTACACAAGCCTACGTATCCCATTTCCTATATTTTCTATCACTCTGTGCGCGCTATATGCTTCGCCTTAACAAATGGTGCCTAACGTGGCGCCCTCACCAGTTAGACTTCTGCTGTTAATACGTAGCTTCACCTGCAGATTGAGACTTCGATGAGTAAGGCATCTGGCTGGCAGCTATAGTTACCGAAATTAGAGTCTCATATCCAGTGGAGACTGCAAGAGGGTTCGAAGTCTAACTGATTTCGATTTTGTCGGTTCTAGTTTTCCAAGTTTTTCCAGTTCTAGTTTTTCAATTATAAATTTTCAAGTTTTCGCAAATTTCTAAATTCAGTCGTTTCAAGGTTGTCAATAAACAGCGCAGCCAATCAATCTTCAGTCTTTATAGGTAATGGCGCTATCTTCTGGACAGGACCAGAACCAGCCTTATTCTTCACATCAACAACTCGAGCTTTATAGTTGCTTCCAGTAATTGTATGGATAATTGTTCCTAATTTCATAGTAGGAAGGTTATCACTAAATAATGTTCCTATTTATATGCGAAAATGTAGTGGTACACCATAAAATGTTTCACGTGGAAGAATTAATTCGAAAATATAAATTTGTGAATTCTCGAAAACTTAATTTTCCAGGGTTAAGAAAATCGGCCTCGAACGACCAATGGCTTAGGTTCCCAGTATTGATTCCTCAGGAGTTACCTTTTTGTCTGGATTTTGTCTGTTTCTGCGCACCCTATACAAATCAATTAAAGGTGCAATCTCCTATGTTCTACAGAACAGTGCGTGGAACCAAAATAACACAGGCACTGTGTATGATTTTATGCGTCATTGTCAAATTTGTCCTTTATGCACCTCAGTTTTCTGATTGAGCCCTACATTAAGTTTTTCCGAGGTAAATCTCCTTCTAAATACAATGAATACAAATTTTACAAGGGAAAGGTTTCTTTTCTTTTTTATCCTGATAGACCCAGTATTAGTCCTGTTTATAGCTCTTCATTGCTCTCTTTCGAGGAATTAATTTGCCTGCTTGCAATTTTTTTGATTGCCTTTATTTTTTTTCTATTCGTATCTATGTATATAGCTTTTGTTTTCATGATAATTATTTAATTAAATTTTAGGTTTCCATATTCTTTTCACCATCATCTATATTACTGAAAGGAATTTTTTTCATAAAACTTTTTCTTTATCTTGTACGATAATGCAAATTGAATAGAACCTTTCATCAAATATATCAGCATCCTCCTTCCGCCCAGTATAATAACCCTTTTTACTTTAGTTGATTCTTATGGTAAAATAATTATTCTCTACCTACCCATCGATAGGAAAGAAAATTGCACGCTCATAAAAATCTTAACTAAGAAGAACCTTTTAATGACTTTCCAAAAGCCTAAGTACTTATATGCCTTACCTTGTACAATCTTTTCTTCATTTAAATTACATTCCACTAGAATACCTTCAGATTTTTAAATAAAAAAAAATCCCCAATCCTAAAAAAACAACCCAAAGTGCAAACTGTGTCACTTTTTAACAGGAAAATTTAGGTTTCCCCTGCAAGCAAACAAAAATCTCATGCTAGATGGATTGGTTTTCCGTTAAGATTCATTTTGTCATCTGAGATTTTGTAGAGACCTTTCAAAAATGTCAACCCTTATCAATTCTTTGGGAGTCTTTTTTTCCATCTCCTACCCTCAGCTGAATATTGGAACATTATCATATAGCATTGATGCTGACTTTTCTATACCCTTAAGCCTAGAAGGATGGGAAAAGTTTAATTTAACAAAATTTTGTATCTTAATAAGAACTCTTCGGTTGATCGAAGATATTCATATTTCCGCCGGAAATGGAGGGAATATCTGCGTATGTACGTACACTGCTTATGGAAATAATTTTAAATAATTTATTACAAATGAAGAAAAAGTAAGATATTATTGAATTGTGGTAAAAGTGGGATTTATTCAGGTATACCGGACTTTGTTCATAGAAATGGACTCATACTTATGTAAATCAAATGAATAATTAAGAAATTAGCTCGAAAATTTTTTGGATTTATTAAGGGCGGATATCTGTGCTCTGTCGGTAGGCAGAGGGAGTAGGGTCAAAACCTTAACTTCTTCCCTATTTGCATGCCGCAAACAATAAAATCTAAAAGAATTCTGTTTTCTTTTCTTCCGCTGATCTTTCTGGCTTAGGTTGTTGACTGAGCAATGTTGAGATTATAATGTCAATTAAATTCTGATCATAGAAAAGAGATCTAGTTTATTTTTGTTGTCCGATGGAATTTATGAAAAAAATATCCAGAAGTCTGTTGAAGCTCTTTTCTCCGCACTTTCCTATTACAAGTTATCAAAATTATAATTTCAAAAAATTGTCAAATTTATAATCAGTTTTTTATTTGCTTTTTTTTTAGTTAAACTTTGGTTCTTTTTCAGAATTTTAACTTAAATTTGATAAATACAACCATTTTGATGCTATAAAACATTTTTTACATAAATTTTCTCCATTTTTCGAAAGAATTTTGGTAACATGAAAATTTCCAACATGACTTGCAGCAGAACATTATTCTTAAATCACAGTAAAAAACTTTGTAATTTCTCATTGTTACATTTACACAGATACAGAATTAAATGAAGTTTCTATCAATATAAATTTAACCATATTTTGAAATTTGAAATTTTGTACTACTAAATTCGTGATGGAAGAGAACGACAAAAGTGATTAACGACTCACTTATTGTGTATTCCTTCCAAAGATAAGAAGGGGAACACTCTGTGGTCCTTGGTGCCTGTTTGTCATCACGAGTTTTCTGTAAAAATAAGATACTTTTCCTTTTCGGAAAAGCTTATCTATTTATTTTGTAAAGGGATGTACCCAACGGTACCACACGGATTATCGCCAATTAAAAGTCCGTTTTATTTTTGAAATTTAATTACTTTATTTTGTTTGTAAAGAAATACTTTTATTTAGAAAAAACTTTTATTACAAAAACTTTTAATATAATAATTTTAATAATCGAAAGAAAACGCGTGAACCACCGATATTAGTTTTTAATTGTTTAAACCGCGAACTTAAACTTGCCAATTGAAAACTGCTCTTCAACTGTTAACTCAAAACTGCGCTCCTCATGTCCAGTGACGAGTCTTTTAAAGAAAGGCTCAGTTGTTTCAGCCCTCTCATTGCTCACTTGAATTGACCTATAGGAATCTTCATGTGAACCATTCCACATGTAGCAATAACCGTATCGTCTTGCTATGACATATACAGTATACTTTCTTTTGTAATAAAGCTGGGAGATTTCATCCTTTGGAGAAATTAAAGCCTTTGGGTGATCAAAGGCAGCTAGGCAGTAACCTTCTTTGCTCTGTTGTGCTTTATTTTTTGTGCTATTTCTTTTCTCTGGCTAACTCCTTTTGTCTGAGATGCTCGTCAATTTGAGTTTGCAAGTTTGTCTTTTCATTTTCGTTAGAATTCTTGAATTTGTTGCACAGATCACACTGATCTTTTTTAGGAATGTGAAAGGACAAGTTAAATTCATTAAGAAATATCTGATGATACATAGACAATTTCGTGATACTTTTAGTATTATTTTCCGAGCAATAACTTTGATAAAGTGCATACATTTTCGATAGATTTAAACCAGAAGACAAATATTGTCTTGCAGAACGTTCTCTGGAATAATGAGATTCAACTTATTGGATTGATTGATGTGATCTCTTACAGATTGCTGGATCGACTCTGGCAGACGATATCTTTGAGCAGATCTTCCTCGGTTATCGATTTTAGGCAAAGCTTGTCCTTTTTCTTAACCTTTCCTCGCAATAGTTTTGATCATTTGATGACTGATTGATAGAGTGTTCAAAAAAAACTTTTGGCAAACTCTCCGTCTCTGACTTTGTTGTGGTATGTTAACTTTCTGCGGCTATTCCTATTTTCATGGTTAATGTCACGATCGCTCGGTCTTCTTAGTCGTTTTCGACTCTTCATATTGATATCAACATATTTCGCAATAAAGCTTCGCTGTCTGTCAATATCTGTGAGATTCCAGCACTAATCAAAAATGTGCTTTCTTGCGTGCTCGCTGATATTTAAGGCGCATTTGCCCGGGCAAGTAGAAGGACGTGGTGGTTTCATATTTTTCTCTACAACTGAAATATTTTCCAGTTGGTATATGCTTTGCCACTGATTTTAAGAATTTTTATTTTATTTCGTCTCAAATTATTTTTATTCCGCTTTCGTTTTCGGGATAGTCGTTGTATTTGAAGATCACTTGAGTTTAATATGCTATGATGTGGGGATATTTTGTCTTCTGATGATTCCGAGGATGAAGATTCTGAATATAGCATTCGCAGTTTTATTTAAACCAAGAGCAAATAAGTTTAACCCATGAGCAAATGACTTTAACCCAAGCACAAATAAGTTTAACCCAAGCACAAATAAGTTTAACCCAAGCACAAATAACTTTAACCCAAGCACAAATAAGTTTAACCCAAGCACAAATAAGTTTAACCCAAGAACAAATAACTTTGACCCAAGCACAAATAAGTTTAACCCAAGCACAAATAAGCTTAACCCAAGAACAAATATATTTAAACTAAATTCTCAATAAGACATTTTAATACAAAAGCTTTCAATTTCAATTCAAATCAAACATCTTATCATCTCATTTTGTCATTATTATTATTTTCAGGTTTCAAACATTGACATTAATATGAACAATATTCGAAATTGCCGATCAGTGCAAAGGCTGCTCTTCCATTGCCTTAGGGATGAGTAAAATCATATCCATAACGTAATTCGCGCAGTCAGTCGGTGTAATTTGTTGCAGGCTATCTTCAATAATTGTTAGAATGTTATGCTCTCTAGTTACATCACCCAAAACTGCTCGAGCGTGCGCCTTCATTTTAGAGAACGATTTTTCTATTGGGTTTAGCATCGGAGAATATGGAGGCAAGAATTTTAAAGTCAAATTCGTCGAAGATAAATCATCGCGAACCTGCTGTGTTTTATGAATTCGCGCGTTATCCATAATTAAGAAGGCGTCGCTGAGAGAAGACGTCGTCTGGAGCTTTTCAACACGTTCATGGAGAAAAATACAAAACCTTTCGGAATTGCTCGTAGAATTTGCTAAAATCTTAGAATGAAGTATGCCTTGGTTATTCATCGCCGAAATCAAGGTCACATTTCTCCCTCGTACTGCTGGAACTACAACCCGAGCCCGGGTGCCTCGCCTTGAGCGCGCGTGGGATCTTCTAAGATGTAAGTTGAAGCCACACTCATCAATGAATACCATCTTATCTCTACTCCCTGAAGCCCATTCCGTGAACTCACGGGCATAGATTTTCCTCAACTGAATGGTGCGTGGCGAATTCATCTGCTCATTTTCTATTGATGCTAATTTCAATGTTATTTTAAGCTCACGAAGGCCATTTCGAATGGTAGATAAAGACATAACAATGTCGTTTTCCCGCTGCAAATTTCTCTGAATAGCCCGAACTGTTATCCCTGGACTTCTTTCGACATTCTCCTCTATAGCTGCCAATACTTCTTCTGTTAATTTTCGAGGTCTTTTTCCACCACGACGATCACTGAGCAATTCACCATCTTTTTATATGCTCTTATTATGCTTTTTGCAGTATTAACATTAATTTTAGTCCTACAAGCAGCTTCTGATATCGTCATACCTTCTTCGTAATATGTAACAAAAAGTTCCCGTGATTCATTCATTGTGTGAACGAGAGTGGGCTGAAAATTTTTCACAGTAACATAAATTGAACGCCATTAAATAATAAATAAATGCGCGGTTCTTTCAGTGGTATAAGTCCACTTTGGAAGTATGTACTTTTAGTTTAACGTTCCAATTTATTTAAAAGTATTGATGAGTTTTTATTATATAATCATAACAATTATTATAATTCCAAATTTGAATTTACAGCTTTTTGATGCTGTTTTGTTCATTTAAAAGTCAAAATTTGTCAAATGTACTTAGCGGGCTTATACCGTTTTATATAAGAACGGCTCAAGCAATATGTTCATTTAATGCGATTATGTTATACATGGTTTAAGTGATGCAATTGATCTTAGAGTAATTTTAACTTTCTTTTTTGTTTTCTTTTAATTACAGCGTACGATTTGCACTTTTTCTTACCTTCGATTTCAACTCCACTACTGTTACTTGACGACGCCCCATCTTGGACAGCTGATTGCCATTCATCAGAGCTGCCTGCACTGAAATCTCTGTCACTACTCATGTTAATTAATTAAATTTTTTTTTAAAAGAAAATCACTTTTAATCTGCTTCAAATAAACTGAACACTGTGATCAATCGACACTGCTGCTTCAAACAAACTGAACGCTGTGATGAGTGGTTCAAATAAATTCTCAATCTGCAAAAACTATTGGAAAATGCATCATTTCATTTTATAGTAATAAGATTTTACTGTTATTTATTCTGATAAAAATACCCAAAAATTCAACCGTTATTGTCGTAGTTCGTTCTCTAAGATGAATGCACACGCTCGAGCAGTTTTAGGTGATGTAAGTAGAGAGAATAACATTCTTGCAATTATTGAAGATAGCCTGCAACAAATTACACCGACTGACTGCGCGAATTACGTTATGGATATGGTTTTACTCATCCCTAAGGCAATGGAAGAGCAGCCTTTGCACTGATCGGCAATTTCGAATATTGTTCATATTAATGTCAATGTTTGAAACCTGAAAATAATAATAATGACAAAATGAGATGATAAGATGTTTGATTTGAATTGAAATTGAAAGCTTTTGTATTAAAATGTCTTATTGAGAATTTAGTTTAAATATATTTGTTCTTGGGTTAAGCTTATTTGTGCTTGGGTTAAACTTATTTGTGCTTGGGTCAAAGTTATTTATTCTTGGGTTAAACTTATTTGTGCTTGGGTTAAAGTTATTTGTGCTTGGGTTAAACTTATTTGTGCTTGGGTTAAAGTCATTTGCTCATGGGTTAAACTTATTTGCTCTTGGTTTAAATAAAACTGCGAATGCTATATTTTACCGGCCAAAATTCTGAAGACTCATCCGTTTGAAAGGGATTTTCCTCACTTTCAGTATCCTCATTAGATTCGTTTTCTGGTAAATCAGTATGCTGCTCAACAGTTGAATATTGTCGCTCTATCAAAATTTAAAAAAAACATTTTTCCTAGTAATATAATACTGAATTTGAAGTTACCATTCGCTTTATCAATCCTTTTTTCTGTATTGCTGAAATTCTAGAGGGGTCTTTCTTTACTCCAACAACAGGTCGTAGTTCCTTCCGATTACCATTTCGATATTTTTCAGTAGACAGACCTTCATTTATATCAATAAGATGAGAATTCTCGGCTTTTCCATTCTTGGTTTATTCACTTGAATTAATAAAAAACAAAGACCTTCGTTTGATCCATATTGTAAAAGATTTCAAGTTGATTTGAATTCTAAGAACCCATTTGTAAATATATTAAATGTCATGAACATTAAATTAAATTAAATACATTAAATAAATTAATTAAATTAAATATTGGAACTAATTCTTGAATTTGAATTGAGATCCGCGCGAAAGGTATACGACGGATTAAAGAATAAGGCCCTTATTCCGATTGATATTAGGAAACTTACCAGTTTTTTTACTTTTCTGAATGGCCAGATTTACCATCCGTTTCGCTCGTGTTATATTAGCCATTTTTTTTATCACACAGCTAAATCAAAACATTAAGATTAATAATACAACTATCTTAAGTCCATGTCGTAAGTAAAAACTCACGAAAAAACAAGTAGTTTTTTGAGTGTAAGAGAAACCTATGTCCACATATTGGAATTAAGCTTTTCCTACACCGCAAAATAAAAGGTAATAGACATAGGATTCTTCGGTGCACACAAATTTTACCTAAACAGGAGTGAAATACTGCCACCAGCTTCACAGCAAGATGTCAAAAACGCAACTGACCAGGGCTGCATTGAGTAAAAAGAGAATTGGGAATTTTGGACATAGGATCTTTCTGATCTTAGCTAGCGAATTATGCTGACCCATCGAAAAATGTTTAGCGCTTGAATATTTCACTCGACACCCGATCTGTTTACTTGAATGAAATAAGCATGCGCATCTTTCTCACGGCCAATAATGTTGACCCATCGAAAAGTGTTTAGCGCGTGCATATTTCATCCGAAATATTATACGTGTTTGTCACATAATTTCTTGTCGTGCAGACAGAATTATTTGGGGCATGTGCCCTTGATTATGACAACGTCCGCTTGGACATGAGAAGATGATTTGTATATGTGCTGCTTAGATAGCCTGGCACATGTATACTTGAATCTGAGCCCTGGAATTCGTGGATGCATTTCAGACATAAATTGGCTCATGTTAATTTATGAATGCCTTTTTGGACCCACTTTTAGAATTAAAGGAATTTATGGATGAATTTTGTTATGCATGCATTAATTTCTTTATCTTTAGAAACAACTTCCCAAAAGAATAAATCTCTTCCTTCCTCGGCATTGACATACATATTTGACACCGACATTTTCAAATCCAACCACCACGCGATTTCTTGTAGCAAAACTAATTAAAAAACAAAAAACATTCCACATATCTCCCGCCCCATATAATATCGCTACAACCCAGCAAAACTAAGTTATAACATATTTTATTTTTTATTTAACTAACGATAGAAGAATGATTAAAAATTTGTTTAAACAATTTTAAAGTGGTTTTTCATATATAATTTAAGTAGCCCAATTTGAAGTGACACATTATTCCTAAATGCACCAATTCACATTTCTTAAACATATTTAGCGGAAATATCTTAGAAAAGAAATCTCAAGCGCAAAAGAAAGTAACTAACCCTTAGGCATTCCTGTTTTTTTTTTTTTTTTTGCACGCTCATTTAGATGAAGAAAAAGTAAAAGTGCAAAAACCGTGAAAAATTTTGTATTTTGGGTGGAAAGTTTGATAAAGAATTATAGTCTGAAGGTCTTGGAGTTCTTAAATTCGATATGAAAAAATTGATAATGTGATTTAAAAAAAAATAGTTATTAAATAAAAACCAAAAATAAAAAAAACAAAAAAACTAATTTAAAATTCCAAAATTTTGAATTTGCTTTCCCAACTTCAAAACGGTGATTTGCGATTTGTCCCGACGGTAGCTGCATGAGTGCCTTATACTTAAAGTTAGAACTGAAATATACATCGCTTTATCATTTATGAACTGGTATTTGTAAATTTTTCAAAGTTCTTTGACAACGTTAATCATCAATAATTACTCTCTGAATTTATACGATTCGCTTGTAAATGAATTGGTAGCATGCTTAATCAGCGCTAGTAAAGAGTAGAGATAAAAAATGTAATCTTTGATATGGCTGCTCTTATTAAAGGAGTTCGGCAGAGCTCAATCCTAGCCCATCTTCTTTTCAGTTTTTACATAAATGATATACATACTCCAAGCTAAACTATACACTGTATTAAAGCTCATTTGTATGTAGATGATGTTAAAATATATTTAAAGAGGAAAATGGGGCTAATGGATAACTTGTAAGCTGAACCTGGTCTAGGGGTTGATTCGGCTTACATTATATATGTACAAGAAAATAATTATTAAGACGTAAAAGGTGTATGCCAATTGGCCATCTAGGCTGAAAATTGAATTTTACTGAGTAGTCGACAACTTTTTAAGATTCGAGTTATATATTTGTGTGAGGTATCTCGGATCTTGCTTTACATAGGTACAACCATTTCCAATTACGCTAGTGCCCTATCTGCGGCCGCCCTGCTATAAAATGATTTAGCTAAATATAGGTTAGTACTAATTATAAATTCCAATTCAAATTAATGTTATTCTAGCAACTACAGTTAGTAATAATTTTTCTATTTTTTTTTGTTTGTTTTTTTTTTTATATTATTAAGCCAAGCTCAGGGGATACCCTATGATGCAAAGCACAGCGTGGCAGGAAGGAGATAGGGAAAGGATTAAGGGATATGGGGAGAGCGGCGGAGGTGCCGATGTATGTCGCCCTTAAACTTTTGCAGGTTGTATGCCGGAGGAAAGACAGAAGATGGTAGACTGTTCCACATTCGCACAGTTCGGGATAAGAAAGCATCACGGAATTTTAGTGTACGGCCGAAGGTAATTTGAAGGGTAAAAGGATGAGCGCGGGATGCAGCGCGGGTATTGCGTGCAGGAACTCTCCTACAAGGGATCAGACTAGATATTTCATCAGAACATTGGCCATGCATATAGCGATAAAGGAGCGAAAGGCATCCAACATTGCGACGGTGCTCGAGCTAGTCGATATGACGAGTAATTGTCACATCGCCAGTGAGCTTGCAGGCTCTCTTTTGGACAATATCCAATGAAGCTAAGGCTCTGCGACCAGCCCCGGCCTACATATGGAAATTGTATTCCATTCTGGGTCTGATGTAGGACTTGTAGAGGAGCGCTATATTTGATGGGCTGAAATATTTCTTACACATTTTCAAGAAACCAAGACATTTGGATGCTTCTTTGGCAACCGAGAAGATGTGATCTGTCCAGCTTAACTTACTGGAAATATTAATGCCAAGAATTCTTAGTGACGGTGATTCAGAAATTAATGCACCATCAAACGAAACGGGAGTGGTTAAGTGATGGTCTTGTTTTAATGAGATGAGACAGCTTTGGGTCTTAGATGCATTGAATTCGACGCGATTCACTTTGCCCCAAGCGAGAATATTATCAAGATCGTTATTCAATGATCTAATCATGCAGTCTCGTTTAACACATGCGGCGTTCACTCTGGAATCCGCAAGGGTGTCAAAGGAGTATGCGAAATCAAGGGTACTGTCATCAGCAAAGCTATGGATAGGATTGAAAGTAAGGGAAAGCAGATCATTAATGAAGATTAGAAATAGAGTCGGAGAAATAACAGAGCCCTGGGGGACACCGGCATTAATAGGATGAGGATCAGATATAACCCCATCTCATACAACACGTATTTGGCGACTAGATAAAAAACTTTCAATCCATAATAGAAGAGGAGGGGAAAGACCAAGTGCTTTGAGTTTGGCTAAAAGGGCTGAATGCCAGACTCTATCAAAGGCCTTTGAAATATCTAGAGCAACGATTTTGGACTCACCAAAATTGTGAAGACTACGATTCCAACGTTCCGTAAGAAAAGTCAGCAAGTCTCCAGATAAGCGTCCGTGCCGGAAGCCGTATTGGCGATCGTTGATGAGCTGATTGGTTTCCAGATACTTCATTAATTTGGAGTTAATGATAGATTCAAAAACCTTTGAAAGAATCGAAGTGATTGCAATTGGTCGATAATTTGAGGGATCGCTACCCTCTCCTTTCTTGGGAATAGGCTGAACGTGAGCTAGTTTCCAAGCAGTTGGAAATTTTCCTGTCGAATAGGACAGATAGAATAGTTTGCGCAGAGGTTTAGCCAAGGATGAGGCACAGCTTTTAATTAATAGGGGCGAGAAACCATCAGGGTCTGCGGCTTTAGAGACGTTGATTCCTTTAAGGACCTTGAACACATCCCTCGTACGGATGTGTATTGGCTCTTGTACACATCCGCACGGGGGATGCACGACAGGTGCCTGTAAAGTGGGTGGAAGAAAAGAATTTGAGGCGAATCTAGCAGCCAAAATATTAGCTTTATCCAGGGAGTCAACAACCACTTCACCATTATTAAGTAGTGAAGGTATAGAGGAACTGGTGAAGTTGTTCCTGATGGTTTTGACCAGGGACCAGAAACATTTGCTACATTTGTGGCTTGCCAAGATTCTTTGTCTAATATTCTGGTTAAAAAGATTTTTTTTTCTCTGGATAATGGACTTACAGGTGTTCCGTGCAGTCTTGTAGACTTGTTTCATTTCCGGATATGGATGCAATTGATAGGCACGAAAGGCAGACTCTTTCACTTTTATATCTTGGTTGCACTTATCGTTAAACCAGGAGCGATCATGCTGTTGTTGAGATCTGCTGTAAGAATACGGAATATATTCACGCATGCCTAGACTTAGTATGTTACTAAGTTCTAATGTGCATACATCAGCATCCCTCGAAGCAAAACAGACCGACCAATCTATATCTCTAAGATACTGATTGAGACTTTCCCAATCAGCGTTCTTATAGTGCCAGAGAAGCCTACTTGTAGGTGGAGAAGTAGGGCGGCGCAGAGTTGAGGTGATAAGTTGAGCCGTGATTAGACAATCGTCTGAATTACCAAGAGGGGAGCCGACTGAGATGGAATATTTGTCAGGGTGAGATGACAGAAACAAATCTAGTAAATTGGCCCTATCTCCAGCTGCATCAGGGATTCTCGTCGGTGCATCCACTAGCTGATGCAAATTGAAAGATTTGTTAAATTTGTTAAATGTGGGTTAATACTAATTTCAATTTTCAATTTAATTCAGTTTTGTTAAAGAAACTGCAATTAGCGATAATTATCTTACGTGTTACCGGATTCGATTTATTTTCTTGCGTGCTATCTGTTTTCGTGATGCCGTGGTCGGTCTTGATATTAATATTTCGATGTTTCCATAAGAAGTTAACAATCCTTCAAATTTCCTTCCTGCGATGACTGTTGTAATTTTGCCAGTTCAATCTTTTTGTAGTATCTTATTGATGAATTTATCGTAGTTTTCCAATTGGCACTGTAAGATTTAAGCGATGCACATTGATGAAATTTGCAGAATGCTTCAATCCGATTTGTCACAAATCTACCAAATTGGGCCCCGTCTTGCGCAAACCAAGTATTTAGCTGGCTGGTGAACGCTGCTGGATCTTGCATCCAATTAGATTTTGGATGATAATCTTGTTGTTTCCGGAGGGTTTTTGCTGATTACTTTTTTAATAAAAACTTTGCTCGGATTCTGATAGATCTTTTCCTTACTCGCTGCGGACGTCAACTTTTGTCACTCGCTGTTTCTCGTGTCAGACGGAAGAGGGGAAATCAGCTGTTCGGTGTCATCCATTGAACTCGAAAAGATTATTTATACGGGGTTTAAGGAACGACCACAGGGACAGTGTCTTTTATTGTTTTGACAGTTATCATCATTTATTAATAAAGATTTATTTCATTATTGGTTCTGTTTTTATTATTTCAACAATTATTTTTACTTATCAATAAAGGTTTATTTCATGGTAAGTTCTATTTTTATTTATTTTTGCATAAGTGTACATGAAAATTTAATTCTGGACCAGCAAAATCCTTGACCTTACGTTTTCGTTTGAGGCGTTTTTCGACGGAATTGCGCTTAATATTCTAGCTTTCTCGTAGATACGTTACAAACTATATTGTTTGCATGCAACAACCTCAATCTAAGATATATTTCTGACTGATCTGTGAGTAACGAGATCTCACTAATTCCACCCAAATC
Organism: Dioctria rufipes; assembly: GCA_963924295.1. NCBI lineage: Eukaryota > Metazoa > Arthropoda > Insecta > Diptera > Asilidae > Dioctria > Dioctria rufipes. The sequence goes on along the minus strand of OZ002744.1, from coordinate 49,799,115 downwards.
ATAAGTATTGATCCTGAGTAATCCAGGCTTCGATGCTTCTGACCTGATATCAGTCTTACTTAATGGATTTCTTTTATTATATATTTATAAGGTAGAAAAACATGGAATCTGTAGCAGATTAAATTTGCTTTTGTTATCTGCTGATGTGTTTCCCAGGAACATTCATGAAGTTCTATTACTCAATCATTTTACTTATGGCTCTTTAGTTTTCAGTACGCTGGACTTGGTGTGTGCTCAAAGGATGGATTCTTCCAAAAAATTGACCAACTCCTCGCTTGTGTCATTTTAGCAAATAATTTGAAGCTATTCATTACGTAATGAAAGTATTTTTCTAAACACAAAGTCGACTCATTATCATCGACGCGTTTTTTTTTAATTGTGGTATCTTCAGTAGACCTAATTGACTCTACAGATTTTCAATTTTATTTATTTCTTTTGGATGGTCTGCGTCGGTTGATGTTCATGCCTTCATAATCAACTTCGATCATCCTTTAACCGAATCTGAGCTTCCATCCATGTCAGTACCTTATCTTCGTCGTCGCTATCGTTGATGAACTCTGTTGTATTCTCACACAATTCACCATTGCAGAGTCGGCATACAACAGGGCACTTCAATCCACCTTTCCTGCAACCACATCCTCCACCGCATTCCTTTTTTCAATTGTAAAAAAGACATTATATCTGGCACAGGTTTCTCTAACATTGATAGCAAGTTTCCAGCCCCAGCCGGATGGATTGTTTAGATTTCACAGCATTTTTGGACTTTTTGGACTAGGTGGAAGGATCTAAATGCATGATACCGTGAAGCGTCCTCCTTTTGTGATAAAGAAGCTCGGTTGAAGTTACTTTTTATTATTAATTCTGCTAACCGTTGGTAGCCGACTTCTTCTAAGGTTTCCTCTTCCACGTTATCACCATACAAAGTAACGAAAAAACGTGCTGCAGCGTCTGCCATATCTTCAGGTTTTGCATTCTGATCTTTGAAGATGCAAATGATACTACAAGTTCTCTTATTTCTTTGAAGAAGCGAAAAAAAGTTGTTTTTCGTAGGTTGAAGAGAGATGATGTCCTATATCACAGCTGCTAACCGCAGCCTATTTTTCAGGATGTTTTCGGCTGATTCTTTCACTTTCAAACAATTCGCGGTGTTGCAGTTAGCAACCGAGATTGATTAACATGTATGTGATGGACAGAATCTTTGTAAACCTTTTTAACTCTTTTTATAAAGAAGTGTATCCAAATTGCACATTTAAGCAAGTTATTCCTCGCAGCAGCCAAATGTTCCAGGTCATACCGTATCTGTCAATACAGTAACATGCAAGAATGCACCATAGTTTCAAGACTTTGGCCAACGAAACAAGAACTGTTTAAAATGTCTCAAACAGGATCTTTGTTCATAACAAGGATTGTATATCCAACCACAGCATCTTCCTGCACTTCTGCTTCATATGGTGTAATCATAAATTCCGGAAAATTACCTTTTTCACAAAGAACTATTACAACTATTACAGCGTAGTGATTATCGTAGTCAAATCGACTACGCTCGATTCTCATCCACCATAGTCGAATGTAGTCGACTATTTGGTACATTCAAAAGGCGGAGAGAACGATAGTCGTAGTCAAGCATAGTCGTTAACTATCAAAATTTGGCAGAGTGAAAACTTTGTAGTGACTCGTAGTTGACAAAAAGTTACTATTTCGGTAGCAGTGAACGTGTCCATTGAAATCAAGTCACAAATGTCAAAATCACATACATAATGTAAATAGTGGCGCCGTGGTAGTCGAAAATGTTGAGCATCGCCGTGGTGAATTAAGCAAAGGGCAAAACAATAGCCAGCAGATAACCGAAGCAAAAAAAAACAATAGGCGCCAGCTGGCCCCGATTATGTAAAAAGGGATGAATTCCAGCAGCAAATTAGCTCCAAAAGGAGAACGACATGAGGTACAACTGATAAGGCGCATCAGCTGTAATTCAAATGAAAACAATAAAACGGAAAGTTCGAAAGTCACAAAGGACAGCTGTCAACAAGAGGAAGAAAGACGACATCCAACCGAACTGAGGGCTAAAGATGAGCCCCAACAAACAAATGAGAACAAATAGAGAACACATCGAGGGAAACTACGACAAAGCAAATAAAAATACGGCGCAAAAACACACTTGACTTGACAGCAAATTAGTTTTTACTCGGGCATCTACCAGTACAGGTCAACAAATAGGAATATTGCCACTAGTCTTTTTTTGCTCACCGTCCTCAACACGATTGTAGGGTTATTCCCACACATAACACTTTTTGCATTTCAAGGTAGGTAAAAATATAGTAACTTCTGCCCTGCCATACAATTTTTCGTTCGACTATGTGAGTACTATCACCTCCTGCTCTATTGACCTCCTAGTAGGAAACACCCTGTATATAGATTCCAGTTAATGTCCAAACTAGGTCGGCAGTAGAACCTTTTGGGATATTTTCAGGGGTTTATTGTTGATTTGGATTGGAATCCAGGGAACATAGATCGGCACTTAACTTTTTGGACATATTTTATTATGTACTAAAACTAAACCAACAATTATATCTTTTTTTTATCTTCTATTGCAGATAATTAGCAATAAGTAGAGGTTAAAACCTAATTTAGTTGTTTGAGTTAATTTTTGTTGAATTTTCCTTTTATTTATCTGAACTATTGTTTTTTTTTTCTTCTTTCTTTCGAATCATTATTTTATACTTTTTGAAGAATTGTAGAATTATTGTTAGCTTTAAGGCTGGGTCACTGTCATAAATAGGACAGCTCGGTGCATAATTCGCAGGATGGGGCGGGGCGTTAAGATTTTTAAATAAATCGCAAGTTGATTAATGGAATATTTATTTAAATACCTAACGCAACAAAGTAACGTTTTCTAATTTTTAATCGCAGAAGGCGAAAATCGCGGCCGCCTCCAAGGAAGGAACCCGGAACTAAATAACATATATCAAAATCATTTCTAGCCCACCTTTTATAGGGCAAAGGCAATTTTTTATTCCCTATTGACTGGATCTACGTAAGTTTTGGATTTTCGGCATAGAACTAAAACTGGCCGATATTCTTCGATAGGCCAGGATAAGTTGCATTGCCAAAAATGTACGATAGCAAAATAAAATTAACATAAATTTACAAAAAAAAAAAAAAATAATGCACATTCCTCATGTAATTTATCTTAATCATTAACAGAGTACGCACCTATGGATAATTTAACGTAAAACAAATGTAAAGTTGTGAATATAGTATATATAACCAACACCAGGAAGAACAGTAAAATTCAATTAAGAAAATCCCTGCACTATTTATCTTCTTAATGAATCTACAAAACCCACGGGGACAAAGAATGTGCTCTGTCTTCAGCAAAAGTTTTAATTATGGAGTGAATAGAGAGATACACTCGATGTTTCCTGTGAAAAGGTGAAATTGTAATTAATTACATTATCTACTTAGTGAATAACAAAAGTGACAATTCGAGAGGAAAGAGGGACAGAAATTTAAAGCATCACTTTTACTTTGTTCAATATATGTACACACAATAAGCGAAGCGGCATTGAAAATAATGAAAAAAATAAAATCTTTTGTGAAAAGGATATTGTGAGGATGACCGTCGGTGTCCTTCGGTCGGTTGGTCAGTGATTGGTAATTTGTAAAACGAAATGACATCTAAATTGATTAAAATTTAAAAAGACAAAGGGCACATTATGGATAGATTTTTCGTTGAGTTTTTGCCCTTGTCTTATATTTCTGTAAATTTATTGTGAAGGTAAATCTGAAATGGACACTAATTGAAAGTAATTTGTCACATTTTGAAATGTCATTATGGGAGAGAGCTATAGAGGGGAAAGAAAGAAATATAAGTAAAAGTTGACGGTTAGTATGGGCATACAAACTGCGTCCTTTCTATACATTTTCTTCTATAAGAATTTCAGAAAAAGTGTAGGGTAAAAATTAATTAATTAATAGATTTTTTTCAATTAAATTTTATCGGAACCGAAACTATTTTTTTTTATTTCATTTCTGTGAGTCCATTTTGCCCGGAGGGGCGCGCATCCGGCGGGACAAGGGGACAAATTTTCAATTTTAAGTGGTTATAGATCGGGAAGGAGCGCTTGTAGTGCGGTGCTTGAGGTCTTAAATGAAAGCTGGCGTCGGGGCTATCAGTGGTAGAAGTCCCATAGGGTCAAAGGGATGAATCTACGGGGGGTCGGATTCGCGAATGTTTCCTGCATACAAACAGAAAAATTTGTGGACCCTTTACCCTCCATAGAAATCTATCGATATGATTTTCCTGATAACTGTTCTCTTACTTTAATACAGTGGGTGAATTAGCGTACTACGTTTTTCTATCTGGGGGTAGGAAGGGAGGGATAATTGCCGTTTTACCTCTGGCGCCCGTACCTTCGCCATTTGAACTCTTAGCATAGGCATGTGTGTACTCAAACTTCATTAAAATAAAGCATATTGGAAAATGACCTAGATTTCCCAAATTGTACTAGAACGAAATTTAGACCCCCCCATGCGTAATTTTTTGTGAAAAAGGGGACGGGAGCACGGAAATTCTTTAAGTGGGCAACATGTCGCATATCAAATTAGAGCCCTCACCGCTATATATCGGATGGCATACTTTTTTTCAGAATTCAGTTAACTGTAACTGTAACGAATTTATCAGGACAAATTTTTATTACCTTGGATCACATAGACCCTAATTACTATATTTTTCCTACACTCTCCCATAATCTTTTATACTAGAGAAATTATTGAAACTCTATTGCCTTTCATATGCAAGAAACTACAAGTCAATATCTCACATAGATCGGGAGCATTATGCGTTACAATTTACACTTAAAATTTGCATTGTTCGACCGTTTATCTTTCGTCTTTACAAATTCTACGGTACATTTCTCCCTTAAATCTTTCGGCTGGTGTACTTCTATTTCTGATCCAGCAAGCTTCTTTGAAATAAATTCTCGATCGTTTATCATCCATTTATTACTAATTCTACGGGACGTTTTTCGTTCAAATTATAGCCTGTTCGTTTTCCTCAATATCTCGATCATAGCTGAACCAATGATTCAAAGGTTTATTTTGGATAAGAGGCGCTAGCCTATCCACTCGTATATATCGTTTTGGCCTGCTGTTATCCGTTTCGAGGCGGAGAGGAAATATGGGTTTTTGCTCATAAATCGGTAGCGTTTAGTCCGATCGGGAAACGGATTCTACTGTCCGGTTCACCCAATCGGCATCTCAAATCCATTACAGGAAAATTTTTCCCCGGGTATACTTAAAGATAAAGATTAGGTACCCCTAGCGGGAGGTGAGTTTCACCACGGTATGACGCATATCGAAGGAAAGATCTTGGCGAGTAAATCGGAAGTTGTACTTATTTTTCCGATCCAGCAAACTTTTTGTTACATGTGTGCACAAGTGTACAAATACATGCTAACGCGTAATCCGGCTAAATATACTCCGATTTCAAATATTCCTTTTGATTATTTTTTTAATTTTTTTCTGCTTTTTCACCGATTTCCCCTCCCAACCCTCTTGCGTTGGGAAAATTAATTTTCGGCAGCCAAAATTTTTACCGAAAAATTTCATTTTGAAACTTTGTTAAACGGCTTAAAAATTCGTCCAATTTTTAAATTCCTTGACGATGCGAGGTTGTCAGTAGGTCACTTGTACGAAATTGCAGCAAGATCGGATGTCATTTACCAATTCAAAAAAATTAAAACAATGAAAATTTTGAGTGTACACATTGCGCCATCTTGCGGTAGTCTTTCAAAATTCACGAGTATAGTACCTTTCATAATCGGCTTTTTCCGTCAGATTGTACGGTGATTTATCTGCGACAACTCCCGCGAAATTTTACAGTTTTCCTATAAAAAATCGCAATTTTTACTTTCATCCGTACCCGGGCATGTGGGTACTTTTTGCAAAGGTCTCGGGGAGTATACGAGTATTCCGGGTACTATGGGCCAAACTAAAACAGATGAAAGTAGAGCTTATTTGGGATCGAAAACGTTTTTACACATTTTTCCATTTGACGTTTTTCCTTCAAGATTTTCGCAAAAAACCTGATTTTTTGATCATTTTTTTTTATTTATTTATTTTATAACTAATCACTTTTTCAGAAGTGGACACTTGGCGCATTCTAATAATACATAAAAATTCCCAGATCTTTGAATTCCTACAAAGGTGAACTCATGGCATTTTGTCATAAAAAATTGTTTATCAGGCACCTCTAAAAACTACCTCAACTTGTACCCTTTGTAATGGTATCAACCATCCTGTGTTTAATTTCTACCTTTTCCCTAAAACTAGCCCCTTTTCATTTGAGGTTGCACTCAGTAAAACTTCACTTCTCATATATTGTTCAATTATCTCTGTATTAATTTGAAGGATATGAAGAATAAGTCCGAATATTTCGCTAAGAAATTATACGCTTGGTTCCAGGTATCATGATTAGTAACTTTGGATTCTCGTAAATTTATATTGGGTACCTTAGAGTTCGTTCTGTATCTTTTTCGGGAAAGTTTTTCATTTTCAGGAATTGACATTTAACTGTCTTGTTGCTTAAGACTTAGGACAGATTTATATTGAGAAAATTAGCAAGAGTTTGATATGGATCGCTATACTTTTCGCAAATACGCTGATATGCATTTGGTTTACTGTTTTTGTAACTGTTATTCTAGAGCAGCAGTTCAAGAGTACCAAAGCAGATTTCCAAACAGATGTTGTGTAGATCGTTGAACAATTCATCGAATTCACATGAACCTAAGCGAAAGTGGAGCTTATATTTTACCGATAGGTGCGCCCAGAGAGATGCCAGCAGATGAAGGTTCATAGGCTTCAGCACTAGAGAAGTTTCCGGAAATACAGGAATTTCAAACACACAGGTAGAATGAAGAACAATGAATAAAATTCGCCTTTAAACTTTAAATTTTCTTGCAGGTTGGGAGAGTGTTTCGTTAGAGCAATCTGTGCGCATTTCACTACCAACGCGTACAAGGATCAGTCCCACTTGAATTATGTGCTTTGGACGAATGAAGCTTGTTTTTCGCGGGATGGAGTAATTAACTATCAAAATCTACATTACTGGGCTGAAATCCGCATGTAAATGTAACCAGAGTGGCGAGCTATCAATATCGATTTAGTATCAATCAATGGGCAGGCATATTAAACGGGATGCTAATTGGGCCCAATCAGACCAAAAACAGTACATTTCTTAGAAAATAAACCAAAATGAGAATATGTGTACAGGTACCTGACGAGTATGCTTTTAGGAAAACATACGCAGTAATATCCCTCAAAACAATACAGCAATAATTGTACAATGTATGAAAAGTGAAATTTGACCGAGTTCCTGCTCAAATGAAAAGAGGCTACCTTTAGGAAATTGAACACAGGATGGTTGATACCATTACATGGGAGTTAATTAGACTCTCCGTCTTACTCAAACTACAATCTTAAAGTTACGGTCTTACAGCCAGCTTTGAGTACACTAGAATCATTTTTAGTAGGTGAAAAGAAATTTCTCGAAACTGAATTTCTTGAAGAAAAAAATTGTTTTTTTTTCCGTAACCTCAGAAATAATGTAGCAAGTGTTATACCATTTTAGAATCCTTATTAAATGCGTCAACTTTTAAAGTTACTTGCCAAACTGGCGTAGTACATTTTTTTTCATTACAGTCAGTTAAAGTTGGGTATAAATATTACTTGTCTATTCTTGGTTCGGCAAAATGTGACATTTTCTTCCAAGCTGCACAAGTTGGCTTAGGATTTAAAGCAACAGGTTACGCACAATTCGGAATTACATAAGAAAAATAAAATTGAAAACAGTACAGATTTGTAGCAACAAGAGCTAAAAAACCATCACAGGGTGTACATTTTCTCGAAAACAAAAGAAATTTCTACGATTTTAAAAATACATGACTTAGATTTTTTTTATATTTTTCTGGTAACTGTTATGATTTGGTCTATCACCCGATTCCAGCTTGGCGTCAACTTACGGGACACTCTGTATATGCACTGTTTACTTCATGGACATAGGACAATTCATACCCTGTCCCCTTCTCAAACGAGTAATGGAACTGGGAAAATATAAGAATTAATTCCAGATATGACTCCACTCTTTCGTTCATTTCTCCACTATCTCTATTCTAAGTCTCTTTTTCTTTTTTCATGCGATAGCCGACCCCCTCACCGGAGGCTTCCGTTCCCCCTTTCCCACCACTACATCTTCGGGAAGCAGCACGGTTATTTAGCAATGGTCGTGGGCGCCTAAACATGCACATAGGACTCGTCTATTGCTCCTCATCCGCTTCACCGTTTCTCTTCATTCTTTTTGCCTATGGTAGCCAAGCCCTCCTGCTACCAACAGATAAGCATCTTCCTCTCCCTTTACCCCGTCGCGCAGCATGACAGGCCAATCAACAGTCCACATAAGAAGAAACACGCAGACATGACTCCTCTCTTTTGTCCATTGCTCCTCACCCTCTTGACCGTTTCTCTTGATTCTTTCGCATATGATAGCTAAGACATGTGCAAGCGTCACACCTATCCCCACTCCTTCGAGAAGCAACGCGAGCATGTTAACTAGATATTTATAAATGCTTATACTTAGATAATGAAGAATTTTAAGAACTTTTATTTTTAACGATTCTAAATCAAATTAATAAATACAAGTAGAGAAAACAACCGCCTCGTCCGGGGTTTGAAACCGGGACGAGGCGGTTGTGTTTTCTTCTTGTATTATTAATTTGATTTAGAATCGTTAAAAATAAAAGTTCTTAAAATTCTTCTTTATCCATTATTGACTGATTCTAACAAGTGTAGGTTCGATTAAAAAAAAAAAAAACTTACACTTAGATGATATTTTGATTGTGCAAGTCTGATGACCTTCGTCTACATATGTCACTAATATCTCCATGTAAATTTATTTAAAAACGAAACAAACAAACAAAACTTTATTTTTCTACTTCTAAACCGTTTGAAAATTTTCTTAAGACTAATTTTACAAGGTGGAAATTGCATAATTCTACTTAATACATTGCATCGGGTCACTGCCGCAGACGCTAATTCAGCAAACATGGGAAGTCACAATTTACGGTACAGCTATGAGTTTTGCTTGAAACAGTTTTTCGTTCCAACTACCGGTGTTAACTTATATCCATGGAACAACTTATCTGATTGTAGACAAATACCATATTTGGACCGAAATAATTTTTGTGTTGGTGACGTGATTTCAATCTACATACTCCATGGAATTTAATGAACCATTCTTCACTCGCACTGACCAACGGAGGTTATAAACTCAATGCTTACTTACTGCTCCCTTAATAATTTCTCAAGGGACATATCGCAGAATGAGTCAGCTCACCATCAGATCCAGCTTACAGAGTTGAAAATTTACATACGGGTTTTTGAAAAAAGAGTAAATTTAAGTTCGAAAATGGGACAAATCTGGTAACACCTTCGTAGGGTTTCTATACCAAAATTTCGTTTTTCACTATATATTTGGAAATGGCCTGAGAACGCGTCAACTTAAAGGGCTTAAATTTTGTACACAGTGTTTCCATAAAAGTAGTAAATATATTTTCAGAAATGAGCTAAATCGGGCAACCCGTTCTTAGTGTTGCCATATAAAAATTAACGTTTTTTAAGTATAGAAGACTATCATTCTTATTGAAAAGTTCTTATGAATACACAATCCTATGGAATTGGTTATAATCATATTTACTGTCCAACGAAACGCATATACATATATGCGAAAAACCACTTCAAAAGTCAAACTCGCACAGATGGCTGACCATCCCAAATTACATATACGGACATTCATCTAAGGTATCATAAATATTAGTCTTAGAGCAATTCTGGCTTTTTTAAATGTTGTTTATAGTATTTAAAAAGTCGAAGTTATTTATTTTAATTGAGGTTTAACTCATATTCGGTATAGCGTAGGAAATAAACTTGTTAGCTTCTTAATGCTCTCATTTCTGCCACCATAATTATAGTATGATGGTAAGGGAGTCTTTCCATTCTCTTCATTTGTTATTAATAAAAAAATCTGGGACGCGATCGGAAAATGTTTAACATTTTCTTGTTTTGTGACTAATCCATCGGTATCAGTTGTAAAAGCGAAAATTTTCTGGGAAGTCTTATCTAGATAGTGAAAAGTTTCAGGAAGGTTTACGGGAATACTTACAATGAAAGGTCAACTAGACTAGCCCATATGCTCATATGCTTAGAAGTTTGTTTTCAGAATAATAATGATCTGACTAGAACTGATTGTGCGACGAAATTGGCGCTATACTAAATTATAGGTGACACCGCCAAGAACTAAAAACAGAAAAATGCAAGAATCTCAAATATCTTAACATCTTAGTTTTTAATAACACCACATTTAGCTACCTTTTTCCTTGTACTTTTATTAACCCAAAACATAAGGGCGTGATATCCAATCTATTACGCCGATACCTTACTGATATTTGAAGAAAGCAACAATCTCAATCAGGATTGTCATTTCTCTGGTTCTGTAAAGATCCCATTATTAAAAATGGCACAATCATGGAGTTAAAATCGTGGACTAATTAAAGTGCATGCGTATTCCGTGCAAAAGATCTTTGTTCGAGACACAGATAGATTGCAAAGGCTTATCATGAATGTTAAAATAAATAAGATTTCTGCTTGCAAAACAGGAGATTAAGATAACATCAAGACACATTTTTATTACTCCTGGTCAGATTTGTTGATCTTCACAGATCATTTTCTTCCAGATAAAAGAGCTGGTTCGAGAATTTCCTTTATTGAAACTGACGCACGCACATTCCCTTGAAGTATGCACCACTTATAATATCCACTAAATGAAATAAACTGTTCACATACATCGCCATCCAAAAAAATCACTGTAAAAAATGCACAAATTGTTGCCACAAAGCTTAGGTGTTTTTTTCTAAAATGTAGCGAATATTCCCTAGAATTTAGAGGAATATTCCCTAGAATTTAGAGGAATATTGTATACAGTTTAGGGAATATTCTCTAAATTTTAGGGTATATCCCCTACCTTTTAGGGAAAAATACCCAAGCTTGGTGGCAACAATTGTGCAAATTTTTTACTGTGTAGTTAGGCAGATGTAGTGGCTTCATGTCAGATAATATCTAAATTTCTGAGAGGTACTTGTAGCTCCTTGTTATTATCACTCTTAGAACTTAAACTTATTGCAGATCTCACCATATATCGACAGCATTGGACCATACTGCGGGAGACTTAAGCCAGAAGATCTCCAGCATCTCTACTACTTTTAATATGTATGACCCTTGGTTATCATCTACCTGAAGATTTGAAGATTCAAATCGAAACGCACGCCAGCTCTTAATTTTCCCATTTTGAAATACGTTTATCTTCCATTTTCGTCTCCCTTATAACCATAAAAAGAAGGTAAGGAGAAATTGTTGTCTCTGCAGTCATGCAGCTATGATATTAATTATAAAATTGAAACCATCCTACGGACGAAGTTTTGTATTAAATTACATAGAAGGGAATTATTTACAGTAGAAAAGAGAAGTTTTTTTTTTCTGTTACGACAAACTGCAGAAGTGTACTAGTGTCACTATAGAACTCCTATGTTTGTGAATTAATTAAAAAAACATCTCCACGTTTTTATTTCAACAATTTATCTATGTACCTGTGAAAATTGGTCTGAGAAATGTTGATTTAATAAAGAGTTGCACAACTTTTAGTAATTAGTAGAAAATGGAATAGAGAAAGGGAGAGGAGGTGGAGAGAGATATAGTGCAAACAAGTTCGTTTATTGAGTTCCGTTCTTTTTCTATTTAATATTGCATAAGAAATAGAGCTAATTAGTGATCAGAACTGAAACTGTTGTGGGATGCTCTAAACGGAGTATTACTTACAAAAAAAAATATGTATGGACATTGTGAAAAAAGTTGCTTAAAATTTGCCTAAAGTTATTAGTTTCTTCTTTCATTAGTGCACGTCTATAATTTCAAACAGCTATGAAAATTAGACTCCTAGACTTTTAACTTATAGTTCTAAGATCTATAGGCTAATACATAACTATATTTGTTACAACGCTTTTAGATTTCACGACTATATATTGACAACAATATAGTTTCGAGCGACAAAATAAAAATTGATGCCAAAACTAATTATTCTGTTGGTTGCAACTATTATGTAGTTGTGTTTAGCTATAAATATAGTTGTAATCAACTTTTTTAAAGTTAATTGTGTCATCAGCAACTACTGTCATACACATTTATCTATATTGTAGTTGCTTACGTTTTATATTTCAAACAACACACCTTGGAAGTTAAGTTCTAGCAACTGTATTTTTACTTGCCGCATACAGGCGCGTATACAGGGGGAAGGTCATAGGAGGCATGACCTCACCCAAAGCGCCACCCCACCTTTGCGTCAAATCGAATGTGGTGCTGGACTGTAGAGTGAGTTTTAAAAGTTTAACAGGATGATTTTCTTATGGTAGGGGAGACCGGGGATAGTTCTAACATATTTTGCATTTGCTTTAATATCTCCTAAACTGTTTGTCCGTATGAATTCCACCTTATGGACGTTCAAACTCTAGGTCTTAATCTGTAATATAAAATGTACGTAAGGATATTTGTAAGAGAGACCACGGAGATATATTGAATTAAAAAAGTGACGAGTAGTGTTAGAATGTGCCCCTGCCCTGGGGCTAATTTTAACACATCCTGGGGTATGTTTTAACACGTTTTTGTACAAATGATTAAATTAAACTAACAAGAAAGGTTTCAAACATTTATATTTTCTTTAAAATAATTCGTATTAACAAAAAAAAATAACATAACGAACATTTCAGTCTTTAAAAATTGAAAACAAAAAAAAAAACTTTTATTGTAGGTTGGCACTCTGCAAGTTTTAATCTGAGTCACAGTGGTGACAAATGAACTGTTGCAGGCCAGCCGTGCACAATTCGTGTGCCCATTGCTTGCATTCTACACATTGAATCCATTTCTCTCGAGGCTTGCTGTTAGAAAAAGGTTCACAGCAAACAATACAAATACCATCATCTTCTTCACTTGATAAATGCTCTAACGATTTTTTTTATTTGATTTTTTAGGCTTCTTTGTTTTTGGATCTACCTTTCTCTTTATTTCTTTACGAGTTTCTTGCTCCATTCGAATTGCCTCTCTTTCGGGTGTGTCGGTCAGAATACAGGCTTTTCGTTTTTTTCTCCCTCGTGCAGTCCTAGTTCTAAACACAGCTTTTGGGAATGGACGACCGTGAATTGGAGAAAATGGCTGCATAAGGTATCCCTTATTCTTTGGTTCAGTGTCTGTGAAGAGGTTTCGCACTACTTGTAGTGAAGCCGATACCTGTGCTTGAGGAATCTCATGTAAACGATTTGCATTGGAACATCCCGTTGATGTAGAAGGAACTGGGTTTACGAATGGATATTTCACGCATTCCGTCGTAGCAGATAATTGCAGTTCTTCGGCAGGGGAAAAAGGGAAAGTATCAACCCTAGGGGGCGTAACCACAATCAATGATAAGATATTTATACCTTTATTCAATGGAGGCGCTTGTGCGTGAGTTCCTTGACCAGTAGATTGTACATGCTGTAATGTACAATACTTTGTAAAGGAATGTCAGTAACAGTCGCTGGAAGGAAGTCTGGATCTGTAAAAACATCCATATTAAAAGGCTCTATTCCTGTAGCTCTAAAGCCTTTTGCTATATTTTCTGGTGAAATAGCCTTAGGCAAGGCATGAGCGGCAAGTCCTGGAATGTCGTATATAGTTAGCATCTTGTGCCGATGACATATACTTCTTTAAGGGTCCATATACTGACTTATCGAGCGGCTGTAGTTTATGGGAACAGTGCGGCGGAAAAGATAATAGTATTACACCATTGGCTTTAGCGTAGTCAATCATTTCAATCGCTAGGTGTGACTCGTGATTGTCTAATAAAAGCAACAGTGGTCTGCTGTCAGAAGACCGAGCATGCGAAACAAAATACTTCATAAAAAATAAAAATTCTTTAGAAGTCATCCAACCCGACTTGTTCCCCTGACCAACACACCAAGGAGGACCATCCCGAACGAAATGAGGCTGATAGCGTGTTCTTGGGAACAAAAATAATGATGGAACTGAATTTCCTATTGCACTCACCGCTAAACGCATAGTAACCAGGATTCCTCATTCACTAGATGTCACACCTCCCACTTGTTTGGTTCTCTTCTCAGAAACAACTTTAAGGAGCCTTTGTACAGTTGACAGCCCGGTTTCGTCCACGTTCCATACATCAGCCGCTGTAAAGTTGTATCTACAAAATTAAAAATTGAATGCTCACTATTATCAACAAACCAACAAAATATTTGGTTTTACCTGTCCCTAACAACGGCAAGCTTAGCAAAAAACTCGGATACTGTTGATCGGTTGAAGTTCACAGCCCTTTGTAAACTGGTTTGCTCTGCGGTGCGGATAGCTAGCCTGGGATGGTCTTTTATGAATTTACTAAACCAGTCCTCCCCAGCTTGCTTGTTTTTAATCCAAGTACTTGGCATTTTGATGTTAAACTTTTCACCACATTGGTATGCAAAATGCCGGACATCTTTTGGTGTTAAACCGAAATAAATTTTGGAAGCATGTATTAAATACTCCTCAAGCTCTTTCGCCTGGTTATCACTAAAAACTTGTCGGGGTTTTTTGTAGCCTACTGAACCAACATCGATTAGGTTTTTCTCCTCAACTTGCATCCTTGCACGTTTTACATATTTGTGCAAGGTTACATGGCAAATTTTGTATTCTGCTGCCACATAGCGGATCGATTTTTTTGATAAAATAACCGCTTCCACCACTGCCTGCATGACACTTTGTGTAATTGCACCACTCCTTGTTTTCTTTTTATATCTCCGCATCCTTAAAACCCAAAATAAAAATCAATAAAATTAAGTATTTATTCTGAGACCCCCTTTGGGGCTAGTTTTACCATGTTCGATGTAACCCCGTAAGTTTTGTTAGTACTAGCCCCATGCCTAGCTTACAACTATATAAAACTTATTCTCAGAAACCATGAGAATTGCAAATAAAAGAAATTTAACCTAACAATAAACGACAGTACGAAAGTATTAAAAAAAAATCTCATGCTTGAAAGTCTTTAAAACAACACTCTACACAAAATTAATTTTAAAGGAAAAAATTTACTTACGTGAGCAAAAAACACAAAATCCGATTTTTCTCACAAACCACGTGCGCGATCAACTTGAAAGTTCACAGCAGACTGAGAAGTAAAATAACGAAACTGCCTGTCATATAAACGGACTTGCCAGCTATAACATTTTATTAGTTATGCATTATGTTAAAACTAACCCCGTGTTAGAACTATCCCCGGTCTGCCCTACTGACACAATGTGTTGTTGTCGCCCGCGATTAATGCTGGTGCTGTAACTTTTCCAACCTACGGCGATAGTTAGCGCTGGGTTGAGCGTTTGTTTTTCTTCTTTTGAATAGTAATAGTGGAGGCTGGAGTGGGTATAATAGTCATTCGCTCATAGCTTTTCGTCTCTGAAACACGTACGATTTTCTTAGAATTTTCTTGTGTTTTATATAGTGTCGAAAAGTCATCCATCATACCTATCACAGGATGGTAAGTAATCTTAGAATAGGTATTACATATTTATTTTAGTGTTTGGTAGTTTAGAAAAAGGCACGTAATGCATGGCAGCCCGGTTATTATGATGCTTTTATAATTTTGTTGCGCCGATTACTCCCAATTTGAAAGTGTTATTGTTTCTAAGAAATTGGTCAGCGATCATAAATTTTTTGCTTACCTATCTGATTTTCCGACATAAAAATAAAATCGATGACAGGACAACTTGGAGGGGAGCTCACAACAGAAGCATACAAACTGACTCAACGAATTTTGATTTAGGGTGCTTCCAGTAGAACCCTAGTTCCATGCAATCATCAACGTATAGCCACCCGTTGATTTTTCATAGCGACACTGATTCAAGCCTGAGTTGCTCAAGAATTTTTACTTTCGTAGGGAAGCATTAAATTTTTCTTAGAAATAAACTCACTTGCAAATTGTTCTTAAGAATTTTAATGAATAACTGTTCACTGACAATAGTCCAAACGAATTGGTGGTTTGATTCTGGAGGTTCACTCTTTCGGACAAGGGCACAAATATTCAGTTTCCTTAGAGAGATTTGATTTTCTTTAGATTTTTCATGCACTACTGGTGGTCGCCCATGGTTCCAAAGAGTTAATATTGTGATAGGTGTCTTGACTGGTCTTGGTCGCTAAAGATTTTATGAGTGTTGGCATTCATACATTTTGTTCTTAAAAATTTTACTTGAAAATTTTTCTTTCGAATTTTTATACACTATTGGTGGCTGAAAACCATCAATTGGATTGATTCGAGTGCCTCGCTAAAATTGATTCTTCAATTTTTCTTCAAAATTTTTACGGCAAAATTATAATAATGAAATCAATTCTCTTTCGTCTGTAGTTGGCGTTGCTTTAGTCTAGTACTAAGGTCCGCGCTAAGCTCAATTTTGTATGAAAATTTAGCAAGCTAAAAGATATTGGCGAAAATTTATCCTTTATTTTAGCGAGAGCGGTACTAAGGTCAACGCGCTAAATTAGGATTTAGTTTTGATTAGAGATAGCACCACCAGTAAGTCTCCAAAAAATTTAGCTTGAATTTATCCGCCCAGGCCATTCTTTAGCGCGCTAAAAATGTTTATTATCAGAGTTCTGAGATTTGATAAATTTATTGACCGGATATTTGTAGTTAACGTAGTTTTGTACGTCTTTGCTCTAAGTATACGGATGAATTGGATTTATTTTTGTGCCCGTATTTTCAATATTATTGTTAATTTTGTTTTTGTTTTATTGTATACATTATGCATATTATTTTTATATTTTTCATATTTCCAAATAATTTTAACCACCTGTTTTTAGAAATATTATTACCGCGCGTTGTATTATGTACAAAAATTGCAAAATTTTTTTCTTCTTGTTTTTAATATATGTTTTCTCTGCTGTCATATTTTAGTTGCTAAAGAACGGCCCGATATTAGAGACCCGCTAAAATTTAGTTTAGCGCGGACCATAGTACTAGGATTTTTCTTGTACTTTCGTATTAATTCAAGTACCTAGTGTTTTTCAATTGAACTTCACGTTTTTTTTTGTGTGTTTTAATTTGTAGGAAAAGGACAAACTTGCTATATTAGTTAGCGATGGAGGTGGAAATAGTAGCGAAAGTGTAAAGAGGAAGACTGATACGACCAATGACAACTTTATTCAGAAGAAAGTAAGATTAGTTAAGTTCCCATCAGAAAAAATATTCAGTATCATATTATCCACTCCTACTCCCATTCCTTTATATGTGACTCAACGTCCAAGCTCACTCTCAGTCAATTACTTCATCCGTGACAGAATCGCTTGCGTTAGCATCTATTTCTACAATCTCTGCACGAGAAGGCGTATCGTAGCGTTATGAGTCCTTAATGTCCAACCTGAGATCGACATTGATGTGGATAATATTATCGATAGGTTTTCCAAATCAAACCAAAAATTGGATTTTATGATATAACGTAATTGTTATTAAAAAAAAAAAACAAAAAAATTATTTTAAAAGCTTTTATTTTAAAAGTTGTGACACCTCCTAGGCTGCATGTCTGGATGCGCGCCTGCGCATAAATATAATGTAGATGATTGTATTTAAAATATAATCATGAGCAACTATTTTTATACTCGCATTCATTTACTGCAATTACTACCGTCTCTTATTTTAGATATTATAACTTAAAATTAGGATCTAGCAATCATATTTTATTTACCTCGTAAGTAAAAGCATTTATTAATGGCATATTTTAATTACTAGGAGGTAAATTAAAATATTGCTGCTAGAGCTTATTCTAATTGATAAAAACAGTTTTAAAAAAAAAAAAACTTTGTAATTTATTTTAAAGAGATATAATAATTTATTTTCAACTGTTAACCATGATTAAGAATCAACTAAAATCAGTATTGGTTGAATTAAATTTTTCCTTTGGACTTTTCCAAATTCTCAGTTCATAGTTATGAACTTGGTGGTTAATCTCCGGATTACAAATAAAATTAGATTATTATTCGAAAATTTTTAATTTACATTTAAATTAAATAATGAGCACTTTTTACCTTATTGTGAAAAATACTGCTGTAGTTTCAATTGTTGTAGTAGGTGCCGTTCTTTCTTTTCTGAGAATTACTTACAACATAGAGCAGTAATGAAAGACCCATATTTTATTATTTACTCCTATTAAACAAAAACTATTCTATGAATTTTAATTAAGTGTTTAAATATGGTTACCAGTAGCTTCATGATTGATGAATGATAAAATATTTTGTAATGATTTATTTCTGTTGAAAGCTTTATTGAGTAGAGCATCAAAAGCTTTGTCTTCAAAACTGGAAAACTGATTCTTTTTCATATCTATGTATGTACTACAAAAATTAAATTAATTTGTTTACATTAAACATCTTTTCACGTAATGTTAGGAATTATTTGATGTATTCTGAAGTGCAAGTGCAATTATTGTGTACTATGTAGGTACATATGTATGAAAAAAAAACAATTTATTATCAATATATTTATCACTTTCCTTCAATAATTTGGACCGTTTCTCCTTGCCAGTTTGCAAGAAGTTAATTACTAAAATGATTTTTTTTTAATTTTACATTTCACTTCACTAAATACTCTAATATGACTAAATAATAGTCACTAGCAGGTATACTTAATAAATACCTATTATATTCACAAGCAACCATGAATATATGTAGTTGCTTCCATCTATGATTTTAGATTCTGAGAGCGTAGTAGTGGTAGTAGTCGTGGAATAATTTTTTATGTATTTTGGTTGAGTCCCAATTATATGACTTTTGGCCTCTAAGTAATATTGGTGACAAATTTTAACTATAAAGCCATATTCAACACATCAAACTGTATCACAATATATAAGCGTCCAATACAAATTGAAAAGGTAGCCCTTTATTGATATATTCACACAAATTTTATTTTAGTTATGTTTTTCTAACATTTCTTTAAGTACAAGTATGTTATATAAAAATTTCCATTACAGAATATCTTCTACAAAGCTCAACTATATTGTTGAATATTTTGATTGCCCGTCTAACTTTAATAAATTGAAAGTAGAATAGAATAGAATAGAATAGAATAGAATATATTTCTTTAGTTGTACAAAGATAACAAGATCTTAAACGTACAAAGTGAATTGGAATTATACATAATTAGTAAAATAATTGTGCCACATTAAATTTGGGGAAATACATTAATTTACTAAAAACTAACTTAACTAACTAAGCTTAGCCAAACAAAACTAACGAATACTCATAGGTTTAAGAATAGACTCTATTTTTATTAGTATTTTTATGAGGAAAAGAAAAACAATGAGTTAGCAAAGAAAAAAGTTATCAAATAGCTTTAACAATATGTATCCAAGTCGAGCCCCAAATGTTTAGGATAAGTTTAGTGGCAATATTGATTTGTAAAAGATTCCGTTGGATCCTGTTCTCTGTATATTAGCTGGCAAACGATTCCACAAACGAATGCCCTGGACGAAGTAGTGCTAGTAGCTACAAGCATTTTCACTGTCGCCGTTACAAGATTACAAAAATATCATCCACCTCCTTTGTTACCGTTGTCTCATCAACATAAAACTACAAAATAGATGCAACAGCTAAATAATAAGATTTTTATCTATTTTTTAGGAATTCATAATTATATGTAGTTGGGATAACTATAATAGAGTTACTGCCCCTATGCGAATCTATACAACTTTTCTTTGAGTGTGATGCAATGAATGTAAAGGTAGTAAGATGCCGTGGCTTTCTGCCTAGGCAAATTTGTACCATTAAACACATTACGGTGGGTCTTGAAACTGCTGCTTTCAAGCTCACTGGAGTCCAGCGAAATGGCTACTTTGCATCCGCAATTATCCTCGTCTTCCCTTGCTTTAGTACAAACAATTCCTCTTGAAAGGTTTAGGCTCCCCAAAAGCTAACAAGAGCCAGGTCCTAGTCTTCCAAAGGATGCCGAACATTTGCAAAAAACAAATGCAAAATAGTCTCATCATTCTCCAAACACAAATTGCTGACATAAGATCAGTACCCTGGCTTCCTCAGTCTTCCTCTCTATTACTTTACCTCAAAAAAATGCTGCGCCCATTACATTTTGACATGCTTTTAGAAACCCTTGGTGATAAGTTGGTGATATTTAAATTTAAATTTTTTTTTTTTTGTCAATTTTGATAAGTTGTGGTCTAGTCATGTTT
This sequence comes from Dioctria rufipes, assembly GCA_963924295.1. Lineage (NCBI taxonomy): Eukaryota > Metazoa > Arthropoda > Insecta > Diptera > Asilidae > Dioctria > Dioctria rufipes. Next base: position 49,778,764 of record OZ002744.1, on the reverse strand, counting down.
TCGAGATAACCACCAAAGAAATCGCTAAGGAAGGTCAGTATTTGTATCACAGTAGAAAAAATAAGGACAATTATAATCGATCGATTTTCAAAGCCCGAGCTAATTTCAAGGGCATGGATACCCCCTTTGACTTCTTCCATTTGAAATATCGCACCACTTTACCAGAGATAACATATTAAGAAATATGCAGGAGCAGAAAGTCCGCAAAAAATCTCAGGGAATATCGGATTAAGGATCCCAACCCACAGGGTGTGGAAAAGTTTTTGAAGCTTATACATAATTTTTGTTATTTTGTTGTCGGATGAAAACTCATCCAAAGCAAGCTTGCAGCTACAATCGATAAAGTTTGCACTGTTCCTGTTGCGTCTTTGGGTTTTCATAATTTGGATCTTCCATATGATCCTCGCTCTCATTTTTAATAGGAACTAGCTAGCTCAGCATAAACTCTCACCTATGTAATCCGGAAAGGTCTCTACAGACCATTGACTGTCTACATGTAAATTTTTCACATTAATAAAAATGGCAGAAGAAGTATCGATATTCCTGAGTTTGCTGTTCCACTTCAAGAAATCCCTGAAAATCAGTAAAAATAAGTTTGTCTCTTTCACTCTCTAACTTTCGGCTCAACTTAAAAATTACTGTAATCTGAAAATTAAAAATTAAGAAATAAATATGCAAATGGCCTAACTGTCTATAATAGCTGCAAAAGATATAAAATGAAAAATCGGGTGGAAATGGGATGATACAGTCCACCTACATAAATCATCGAAGTATCATCAAAATGATTCAAAGTGAAAGAAAGATTCACCTGTCGTACCTAACCAGCTAGGTTCTGAACGAAAATAAATTGTCGTCACATTTTATCGAAAAAGTTATGAGTGGTATTCGTTGGAATTTAAAGTGCTGTTCATATTGAATCTTAGAAAGGATAGGCAATTTGTTTTTGACAATTTACTTTCACCGAAAATTCAAGGAAATGCAAGATTAATGCCGTAGAACTCTGTTCGCACCCAATATCGGAGAATCCGTACCCGCACTCAAGTTATAGACGTTCTCTGCAAAATATATAAAAAATAATGTAACTATCCCCACACAAGCCTTCCTATATATTTAAGTGTGTATGTAACTTGTAGAATTTCAGTACGAAATGATAGTATTGCACTTTGCTACATTTCACAAGGAACTGAAGGAATTCACATTCCTTTCAATGTTACAAATGGCAAAAATTTATTGGGATAAATAAGAGTGGTGAAGGTGAGACATTTTCCTTTAAAAGGAAAGAAGGAAGGGAAAAATAGCAGTTTTTGAAAAACTAATAGAAAGAGGACATTTAGATAATATATATACTATATATACAGGGTGATTCAGATCAAGATACCTTCCGGTATACCACGCGATTCCTTGAGGCAAGCTGATCAAAAAATTGTTCCGCATAAGGAGTTGTGGCCAGTTGAAGATTTCGCCAATATTTGTAAAAATAAATGAGTATAACTTTTGAACCACACTATAGATTGTGGTTATTGTTGGCTTATTAAATAGCCAAGAATAGTGTCTGTCGAAAAGTATATTCCTCTGTATTTTTTAATTAAGCATCTTGAAATTATTCTTCGATATTTCAAAAATTTTGATTTTTTTACACACAAAAGTTTTTGAAATAACATGTGAAACAATTTTTTGATCAGCTTGCCTCAAGGAATCGTGTGGTATACCGGAAGGTATCTTGATCTGAATTACCCTGTATAATATACAAACAAAAAAACTGAATTGTTTTTTATTTTAGGGTAATGCTAGAAGTTGACATCTGGGAATTGTGGGAGTGTGACATAAATGGAGATGATAATAATATTTATGTATGTGGGAAATATTTTCCGTATGCATTTTGTTTCGAACCCATATATTTATGTAAAATTGAGATTTTGATTTTGCTTGTACAGGCTGTTTCCCACTAGAAGGTCATCGTATTCACCTAGTAAAACAAAAAATTGTATGGCAGGGGTGAGGGCGACGGCATTTCAACCGTTTAGCAGTTACAGGTTGATTAAGAAAAAAAACCTAGTTTTTCACAAAACACCCAGTATCCTAAAAAGTACAGGGCGTACGGTCACAGTTAAGAGCTCATTGTATGCAGAACTTTACGGGCCTTCCAAAGTCTGCTCAAGCAGCCCCACACCCCTCCTCTCAGTAGTTATGGTGGTCTAAACTAAGAATTTCCAATCTTCTTACTTTTTTTTTAGTTTGACTGCTATTTGTTTTGCAAAACGGTCATTAACATAACTTTTTTTTTTACAAGAAAACTATAAACTGTAGACACGTCTCTTTAATTTTACCTAGTACCCTATGTGCTATCTGTAGCTGTTAACAAGTTATTAACTCATGACTCATTCTCAAACTGGTTGAGCAATCGTTGGAAAGCCCATGAAGCTCTGCATGAAATCAGCTCTTAACTGTGACCGTACGCCCTTTATATTTTAAGATACAGGCTGTTTCGTAAAAACTATCTCCTTTTCTTAATCAGCTTGTAACTCCTAAACAGTTGATACGCCCCCCCCCCCCTGCCATACATTTTTTTTGTTTTTTTATGGGAGTACTGTCAGTCTGACATCTCCTGCCCTATTGATCTGGCAAACACCCTGTATAGTATTTATTTTTTTTAAGTTATTAAAAAGTAAATGAAAAAATTGAAATACAATTTACGCTGAAGTTTGCTCAGATAATTTTGCTATAGCAAAACTAATTCAATTTTTTCTACCCAAAGTGTTAACGTCGTATTAGTATATGCTCCATGATGAGTGCCACATAACAAATAGATACACAAGTTATGCATAGTGTTGAATAGGATATACGATCAGCTCGCACATAGGACAATTTCAAATAACAAATAATAATTTCCGAATCCCTCCAAAACCCTCCTCTCGTAAACCAAAATGGAATATATATTACCCCATGATCTGTCTGACTAAGAAAAAGTCTAACCTTGGATTTCAATTAATTCACGTAGTCGTATTAATGTGATACTCTGCCAAGGGTGACGGCTGGTTTCATGAGATTCAAATGGAGAAGCTTACGTTTCTTAAAGAAGGAGGTACTCTGCTCAAAATGTTATAGGATGAGAGAAGAAAAATGGAATATACGAGAATATTACTGATCCTTGTCTACTGATCAACATGAATCCATTTAGAGTCAATCCGAGCAATTGTTAGACACTGATGATGTAGTTAAAGGGAGCGCATATCAGGTAAGTATTAGATGGCTTTACCGAAGGAGTTTCGTCGAGTTTTAGATAAAAAGAAAGGAGAAACTGAGAAAAGAAATTACAGTTGTGTAAACTGTCACAAATGACATCTTAACAAAAATAATCCCAGGCTGTAAAAGAAGAAACAGTTCCAGGAAGCAAAGTTTAATCCTCGGAACAGGTAGACAGATGACAGAAGAGGATATCTTAACAAAGATATTGAAATGATGAAATTATGACCCACATAGTGCACAATATGTCTCAAATATGCTTTTTAATCAGTCCTCGGAATGAGCGAATAATGCTTGAATAAGTTTTGCGTATATTAAATGGCGTTCACCAGATTAAAAGGGATTAAGGTTGTTTAGAAAGCAAGGCATTACCGTAACGTTTCAAAAGTGTGCGGCCTACGCTGCCAGTCGTACATCAAATATAAAAACCTAGCTTTGTTGGAGTTTGACTTGAATATTGCATTTACAGCATCGAGAGAATTACTGTGTTCAAGTGTTCAGGTAAGTTGCAAAAGCTAGTCCACCCCCCCCCCCCCCCCCGCCCTCTGAAGACCACTACAAAAATTGGAGTAGATTTTCTGAATTTTTCCTAACAAAATGATTCACATCTATTCTACTGCACCTTTTTTAAAAAACGTAACAATTTCTAGAAGCGTACAAATTGATACATTTAGGAACGCAGGCCCTAGCTAGCACCTTGGACTTCGCTTCAAATTAGGTCGTGGTTGTTGAAACCTATAGAGAAAATACGAAGCGCGGATACCATACATGAGCGTCGCTTTGCTCGGAGTGTTAGAAGAAGGACAGAGCCAATTCATGTAGGTTTGTTTTAATTGAAAACAGCTGCCAAATGGCCTTTGATAGGCCTTCGATCTAAAGACGGCTTCTTAGAATATTATCGGGGCGGCCTGGCAAAACAAACATTTAAAGAAAAAATTATAACTCGTAATTGGAGAAATTCAGCGAAACTACACAATGGCGAACAAGTCATAGTGCATTGTTGTAGTGAGTGTTATTACATTTAAAGCAAGAGATTAATTAAAAAAAAAAAAATTACTATTTCGTAAAATGCAACATTTTTATTGAATACTTAGCCCAAACCTTAAATAAAAACAAAATAAATCTGCAGATTGGGAAAGTCTCAATGAGTATCCTAGAGAATTTGATTGGTCAGACTGTTTTGCTTCAAGGGATGTTGATGAATGCACATTTTAATTTAGTACAATTCTTAGTTTTTGTATGCATAAATACATTCAGTATTTATACAGCAGATCTTAAAAATAGGAAACTCGCTCTTGGTTTAAAGATAAGTATAATCAAGCAATAAAAGCGAAATAGTCTGCTTTTCGCACCTATCAATTGCATCCATGTCCAGAGCTGAAACACCGTCCAAAGAGAAAAATTTCTTTTTGACCAGAATGTTAGAATCTTGGCAAGACACAAAGGCACGAAGGGTTCTTGGTCCCTGGTCAAAATCATCAGGAGAAACTTCAGCAGTTCCTCTATTCCTTTACTACTTTACAATGAAGTGATTGTTGACTCCCTAATATTTATACTGATTCATTTCAAACTTTCCTTTTTCACCCTCTTCATATCTCTCTTATGAATGTGAACAAAAACAAATAAACGTACGAGAGATATGGTCAAGGTCTTTAAGGAGATCAACGTTTCCATAGCTCCATATCCTGATAGTTTCAAGCCCCCGTTAAATAAATGCTGTGCCTCATTCTTGCTTAAAGCTCCGCGAAAACTATTCTATTTGTCTTCTTCGACAGAAAAAATTCGCATTGCTTGGAAACTAGCTCATGTTCAGCCTATTCCCAAGAAACGAAAGGGTAGTGATCTCTCAAATTATTGACCAATTTCAATTACTTTGATTCTTTCAAAGGTTTCTGAATCCATCATTAACTCCAAATTAATGAAATATCTAGAAACTAATCAAACCCTCAACGGTCGGCAATAAGGCTTTTCATTTTCTGACTTTTCTTACTTGTTTTATGAAACGTTGAAGCTGCAGTCTTTACAATTTTGTTGAGTTCAAAATCGTTGCCCTAGTTATATCAAAGGTTTTGGTGGTATGCCACCAATTTTAGTTGTGTTCGACCTGAAGGAGTTGTGGACCCAGGGGGCCAACAATATAATAATGCGAATAATCGCTGGACGACTGCAGCAGATAGCTATAAGTCGTTAACCTGCTTCAACTGTCAGTAAGGCTTCCAGTGACAAACAAGAACGTCCTTGGTGTGTCCCCAGTATGAGTGTCGCTAGTGCTGGTTGTGCACGTAACAACGCCTGAAAATTAAGTAAGGAATTTATATGACAAAGAAAATATGTTCCGCTCGATCCAGTCACAAATGTTGTTGGCACTCCTTGGTACCCCACCAATACAACCTCAGTCAAGGTAGTGTCGTTATTAGCTTTGTTGGACAACTTTCGAAGCTGTTGGAAAATAGATGTAATTTGAAACCAACGCAAATGACCAGTTGATCCTATGTCAAGCTGACCAAGGCGGATCGATTAATTAAACGGTGGAGTCTGATTGAGCCAGCCCGATGAGTTTTAGCTGATACTCCGTGATACGAGCGGTCTGTTGAATCGGTTCATGTATAAAGTCGATGCGATGAGGTGTTCCTTTATTCTTCTATAGAAATATTCTTCCACGTTCACGAGTTATGCCAGTGGTGTTATATTAATACGGCTTCAGCCGGACTGCGCTAAAAAGGAAACACCTAAAAGGAAGGGGTAATAGGACCGCTATTTGAGCGGGTATGACGTAAGTCTCCTTTCCAAATACACCAGGTTAAGCAAAACTCTTGTGACTTTAAGTTGATAGTTTTATTTCGAGATGAATATCACCTTCCCTTTCTTGTGAGAATTTCAACGTTATAAAATATTTATATCACACAGAACAATGTTTTCACCTTAAAATCTGACAACAGACTGATTTTCATTATTTTTAAATTTCCTATCTCAAAAAATCGAGCCTACTATTTTACACCCTTTTAGTTCACAAAGTGGTTCTTCGCTGTACTTAGCGCAAACCCTACAAATGTGATCTAATTGCAAATAGTTCGTGATGTGTCGCCAAGCCGCCACAACACTCCCCCGCCAGCGAAACCACTGGTTTAGCGATACCTGTATTTGCGCGGAGGCTGTGTGGTTCGTCCACTTCGGGTAGTTTGCTGTTGCACAATTGTGTTTCCATCAGGTAGGAACCTGACACCTCGAAAGGTTCTCGAGTTAGGTGGCGTGCTTAGTGGAATGTCTGTATGTGTTTGAGATGAGTCCGATGTTTCTCGAATTGTACAGTCACTTGTGTCTCTAGCGGTGGCTGAATTTTCAGACACTGGCTGAAATGAACCTTCAGACACTGGCTGAACCGGCTCTTCAAAGCTTGTTGGTGAGTGTATTAATGTGGAGTCACAATTTAATTTTTGTTGGTCCTGATGAAACTCGATGTTCGTTTCCATAAAGTAAGGTTTCAATCTGTCTAGGGAAACGTTGACATCCTTATTTTTTACTATCAGAGTGTAGTATTTCTCTTTTCTGGCGATGATTTCGTAAGGACCATCATAAGGAGGTTGGAGAGAACCTCGAATCGAGTCTGTTCGAATAAAAGCATGGGAGCAATTATCGAGGTCTTTGAATTTAAACAAAGATTGCCGAGAATGGTTTGAGGCCTGAACGGGTCTAATGTCTGAAAACATGTTTCGAAGAGAGATGATGAAATCGTTTTGAGAAAGTCTTGATGAGCTTTGAAGGAAGTCGCCTGGCAGCCGTAAGCCCTCACCGTAGACTAGTTCTGCTGGGGTGGCTTGAAACTCCTCTCTAAAAGCTGTCCTGAGCCCTAGTAACGCCAAAGGTAAAACTTTTGACCAGGATTTGTCTTTGTAAGCCCTTATTGTTGCTTTCAATGTCCTGTGCCAGCGTTCGAGGAAACCATTGGATTGTGGATGATAGGTTGTCGTTCGATTACGCTCGAAGCCCAATAGCTTGGAAAGCTCAGCAAAGAGTGCTGACTCGAATTGAGGTCCCTGGTCTGTGACAATTGTTCTGGGAACTCCGAAACGCGATACCCAGTTCTGGCAGAGAGCTTCCGCTACTGTTTCAGCATTGATACATTCGAGGGGAATGGCCTCAGGCCATCTGGTGAACTTGTCAATGATTGTTAGACAGTATCTAAAACCTTTAGATGGAGGCATAGGACCAATGATGTCGATGTGTATATTTTGAAAGCGCTGAAACGATGGAGGAAAAGAGCCTGGAGCGGTCTTGACATGCCTTGACACTTTGCTCTGCTGGCAGGCTAAACAAGCGCGAGCCCAGGAGTTTACATCTTTATTTATGGACGTCCAAAAATAGCGGGATGTAACCATTTTGTTTGACGTGCGAATGCCAGGGTGAGCGAGATTATGTACTGAATTGAAAACTTGTTTTCTATATTTGCGTGGGATAAAAGGTCTGGTCCCTATAGGGGAAACCTCACAGTACAGTTGTTTATTTGTGCCGAAAATTGGCAATTTCTCGAATTTATATTGGGGATTTTTTAAAAGTTTGCATAATTCTTCGTCCTCCATTTGGATGTCCGCAATAGCTCCAAAATCTATAACGCTGGGGAGATGGATCTCGTCTACTCGTGACAGTGTGTCGGCGACGATATTATCTTTGCCTGGAACGTGCCTAATGTCCGTAGTGAACTGACCTACAAAATCCAAATGCCGTAATTGCCTGGGGGAGGCTTTATCTGGATTTTGCCTAAATGCGAATGTCAGCGGTTTGTGATCCGTGTATAGCGTAAAAATTCTTCCTTCTAGGTGGTATCGAAAATATTTGATGCCTTGATATGCGGCTAATAGCTCCCTGTCGTAAGCATTATAATTACGTTGAGTGTTGTTTAATTTGGCCGAATAAAAACCTAGTGGTTGCCAGTGGTTCTCAACTTTTTGGTGGAGCGCGGCACCTATGGCTGAGTCTGATGCGTCTACGTATAACGCCAGATCCGCTGAAAGGATGGGAAACGCTAGGAGAGTTGCTTGAGACAACTGGGATCTTACCTCCTCAAAAGCTTTGATGGCATCCGTAGACCAGTTGATAATTTGAACTCCTTTCGTCTTAGGACCTGTCAAATAATTGTTAAGAAGGACCTGATGGCCGGCCGCATGTGGAAGGAATCTACGATAAAAATTTATCATGCCTAGGAAATGACGTAAGTCTTTCACGGTTTTAGGCGTTTTAAAATTTTCAATGGCTGCCACGCGTTCGGGTGAAGGCTTAATCCCCTCCGCTGAAACCAGGTGACCTAAGAATTTGACTTAGGATTGTAGAAACGTGCACTTATCGACGTTTATTATTAATCCATATTCCGTTAACCGCGTAAAAAATTTTTTTAAATGGGTGAAATGTTCTGATTTAGACCGAGAGGCGATTAAAATGTCGTCGAGGTAGACGAAACAGAACGAAAATTCCTGGAGCACGGTGTGAATGAACCTCTGAAAGGTTTGTGCTGCATTGCATAGACCGAAAGTCATGCGTGTGAACTCGAAGAGTCCAAATGGTGTACAGATAGCTGTTTTTGGAATATCCTCGGGCTCAATGGGAATTTGATGGTAGGCCTTAGCCAGATCTAATGTTGAAAAGTATTTGCAGTCTTGCAGGTGGTAAACGAAATCATGGATAAGCGGATTTGGATAGCGGTCGGGAACGGTACGAGCATTTAATAGCCTGTAGTCTCCGCAAGGTCTCCAGTCACCATTCTTCTTTTTGACCAGATGTAATGGCGAGGACCAACTACTACTTGAAGGCCTGCAAATTCCCTGCTTTAAAAGAAAGTCAAATTCTTTTCTGGCCGTGGCCAGTTTTTCCGGAGAGAGACGACGTACCTTAGACGCGATGGATGGTCCATTGGTAATAATACGGTGTGTTACCTTATGTATCACTTGCTTAATAAAACCAGCTTCCACAGTTATGGCCTGATGTTTACGCAACAGGTTCTGGATCTCGATTTCCACCTCTGGGTTTATGAGCACAGAAAGTGCTGAATTTTGGCATGTGACTCGTTGTCCAGAAGATTTCAAAGAGGTCAATGGGTCAATAAGTGATTTCTCTTTGACGTTAACCAGTAGACCATAGTGACCTAGAAAATCTGCACCTAAGATGGGTCTAGGTATGTTAGCAATGATGAATTGCCAAGGAAATGCACGCCGGAGTCCTAAATCCAAAGTGAGGATTTTCTTACCAAAAGTATGGATCACAGAAGAATTTGCCGCGACCAAGCATAGGTCTGATTTTGCATAGCGATCTGCTGGTGTAGTCGGATGACCGAAACGTCAGCTCCAGTGTCAATTAAAAAATGTTTCTTTGTAGACTAGTCAAAGAGATAAAGACGACTATTTAGACGGCCGCTTCCACCCGTCGTCAATGGCGGAGGGCCGTTTAGTTTGTTGAAGATGAAACTACCGCATTGGTACTAGAATTTGTAGTTTTAAAAGCACAAGGAGGAATGCATTTCCTTGCATCACGTGCGAACTTCTTGTGATACCAGCAAATGTTATGTTTTTGTGCCGATTGGAAACGGGGTGATGGTGATTGTGATCGCTGTCTGGACTTACTTCTAGCTTGAAAGTTACTAGGGCCTTGTGGATTTTTGTGCAAAATTAATGAGTCCGCGACTAATTTGGCCAAACTCCGAACCTCCTCAGCTAACGAAGAAAGTGTAGCATTATGGCTTTCAGAAGTCGTCGAGACGGTACACACATGCGGATTAGTATTAACTTCAGCAATTGTGTCGGCGTATGATGCCAACGAATCCAAGTCTTCTTTATTGCAAGCAAGGATGGCCTGCATATGCGTAGGCAGTCGTTGCAGCCAGAGTGATCTGAGTACCTCCTCTGGCAATTTATTATTATTATTTAAATTTCGCATTTCTCTTAATAGGTGAGATGGATGTGCATCACCTAACGGCAAGTCGGACAGTAGCTGCTTCAATCGCCGGGTTGGGCTACCAGAGAGTCTGGAGATCAACGTTTCCTTCAACTTATCGTATTCAGTCCCCTCTGGAGGTTTGACAGCGATGTCACCAATAATTTTGATGATATTTTCATCAAGACCCGCTATTGCGTGATAATACATTGTCTTCTGTTGTGAGATGCGCGCAATAGCAAACTGTGCCTCCAACTGGAGGAACCACAATTCTGGATTGCTTCTCCAGAACGGCATACTTTTAACTGAGACTGCATTGAGGGAAGGTTCAGTCAATATACTCGTCGGAACATTACCAGCGGTCGCTGGCGGGGCATTGCCGTGGTTAGAAGTGACGTTTGAGAGGTCCTCAGCAGAAGACCATTGGTCAAGCATTTTGCAAGAGCAGTATGAAAAATGTGATTAATCACCAAATAAAATAACGGCAGACTTTACGACGGTACAAACCACAAACTACCACAAACTATCAAAGGAAGAATGACAGGGGGGAAGAACCACTTTGTGAACTAGAGGTTTACAATGTGGTTTAGAAAATATTGAAAAATTAACTAACTAAATTAATATATATATTTGAAACTTAATAACTACCAAACCTTCTGATCTTTTTGTTGTGGGGTTTGAATGCTAATGTCCGGTGTCTTGATTGAGTTTGACTCTTGATGATTGAAGGTATTGTGGTTCTTGAATGACTTGATTGCTGGTTGGTTCTAGAACTACGTGATTCAAGACTCTTGATGATTTGCTGATTTGTTGATTGAAGGTATTGTGGTTCTTGAATGTTACTACTGGTGGCTTGTTTCTTGCGGATGTTTTCTTCAGCTATTGAGACAGTTACTAGCTCCTTACCACTGGAGGGGGGGGGGGGGGGGTAGCTAAAACTGTCACAATATTTAATGTCGTCAGTCGGGACTTGTTGAATGACTTGAGGTTTATTGCTTGACCCTTGAATGACTCGTTCTGATATTGAGACAGTTTTTTAGCTCCTTACCACTGGAGGGGGGTAGCTAAAACAAAAGGATCACGTCGGGGTCACCAGTTTTGGTGGTATGCCACCAATTTTAGTTGTGTTCGACCTGAAGGAGTTGTGGACCCAGGGGGCCAACAATATAATAATGTGAATAATCGCTGGACGACTGCAGCAGATAGCTATAAGTCGTTAACCTGCTTCAACTGTCAGTAAGGCTTCCAGTGACAAACAAGAACGTCCTTGGTGTGTCCCCAGTATGAGTGTCGCTAGTGCTGGTTGTGCACGTAACAACGCCTGAAAATTAAGTAAGGAATTTATATGACAAAGAAAATATGTTCCGCTCGATCCAGTCACAAATGTTGTTGGCACTCCTTGGTACCCCACCAATACAACCTCAGTCAAGGTAGTGTCGTTATTAGCTTTGTTGGACAACTTTCGAAGCTGTTGGAAAATAGATGTAATTTGAAACCAACGCAAATGACCAGTTGATCCTATGTCAAGCTGACCAAGGCGGATCGATTAATTAAACGGTGGAGTCTGATTGAGCCAGCCCGATGAGTTTTAGCTGATACTCCGTGATACGAGCGGTCTGTTGAATCGGTTCATGTATAAAGTCGATGCGATGAGGTGTTCCTGTATTCTTCTATAGAAATATTCTTCCACGTTCACGAGTTATGCCAGTGGTGTTATATTAATACGGCTTCAGCCGGACAACGCTAAAAAGGAAACACCTAAAAGGAAGGGGTAATAGGACCGCTATTTGAGCGGGTATGACGTAAGTCTCCTTTCCAAATACACCAGGTTAAGCAAAACTCTTGTGACTTTAAGTTGATAGTTTTATTTCGAGATGAATATCACCTTCCCTTTCTTGTGAGAATTTCAACGTTATAAAATATTTATATCACACAGAACAATGTTTTCACCTTAAAATCTGACAACAGACTGATTTTCATTATTTTTAAATTTCCTATCTCAAAAAATCGAGCCTACTATTTTACACCCTTTTAGTTCACAAAGTGGTTCTGCGCTGTACTTAGCGCAAACCCTACAAATGTGATCTAATTGCAAATAGTTCGTGATGTGTCGCCAAGCCGCCACAAGGTCTTTGATAGTGTCTCGTATTTAGCTTATTTAGCCAAACTTAAAGTACTTGGCCTCTCCCGTCCTCTTCTATTATGGATGTAAAGTATTTTATTTGGTCGTATAATACGGGTTATATTAGATAGCGTTACATCTGAATCTCAGCCAATAATCGTCGGGGTGCCTGAGCGCTCTGTTATCTCTCTATTTCTCTTATTAATTTGCATTAATGATCTGCTCTCCATTACTTTAAATCCCATTCATTAAAATTTGCAGTAAGTTAAGCTAAACAGATCATATCTTCTCTGTTGCCAAAGAATCATCGAAATATTTTGGATTTCTGAAAAGGTGTAAGATATATTTCAGCCCATCGATTCTAGCGCTATTCTACTGGTCCAACATCAGTCCTAGAATGGAATATAATTTCCACTTGTAGGCCGGGGCTGGTCGCAGAGCCATATCTTCATTGGATATTATCCAAAAAGTGGGCATTCAACTCATTGGAGATGTGGCAAAGACTTATCATATATGGACTCACTCGACTACCGCCTCAATGTTGGTTGCCTTTCTCTCCTCTATTTCTACATGCATGGTCAATGTTCTGATGAAATGTCTAGTTTGATCCCTAATTCCTGCATGTAAAGCTCGTTGCAAGCCGCGCACTTCGTTTTACCCTTCAAAATACTTTCGACTGTATAGTAAAATTCCGTGATGATCACCTGCCTTTCCTCTGGAATGCAATCTGCGAAAGTTTAAGGGTGACATACATCAGCACCTTCGCCACTCTGCTCACGTTCCCTAATTCCTATCTTTATCACCTTATTGCCATGCTGTGTTTTGCAGTCATAGTTCATAGGATATTTCCTAAGCTTGGCTTAATAATATAAAAAAAAAAGAAGTCAGACCTTCTTAACTTTTCGACGAAGTTATACACGGACAAGCTATATATTTCATATGTTCTGTGACTGCTATTTTAAAAAAATGTAAATTTTTAATTCCTGTATTTTACAAAGATACAATTTATGATGATTCATGAATTTCAATAAAATAACTTTCACTAGTTTTACTAACTAAAATGGATGATTCGGAAATGTCACACTTCCACCATTTACCAAAACAAAATGAATATTCTAACATATCGTTTGACTCTTGAGAGTGGCAAAGAACGTTGAGCAACTTTCTTCATTGCGAGTTGTATCCACTTGCTAATCTGTTCGACTCGTATCTTTTAAATGATAAATATTGTGCATTTGACATTTGCAAGTGGTGGCGAGTATCTTTAAACTTTTATTCAATGCTCACCATATACCATTTCTGAAGTATAGTTGTGCGCCCCTCCTGCTTCTCCCCGCCCTCACAAAAACCCTGGATCCGCCACTGCCCAACGTTCCATTAAAATTTCAAAAATTTTTTTAATTAATGTTAAATTTTGGAATTTATGTGTTTCTATTTGCTGGCCTACTAAGAGATTGGTGCAATTTATGATGGTTATTAGTTGCTCGAAAATCTTAGACTTACCATCATAGTAGAGGAAAACGTTTCTGCTTTTCTAATCCCCTTATGATTAGCTCCTTGACATAGAGTTAAGAACAAATGAGAATGCGGTCAATATTATTTGTGAGAATCAACTTGATCCTCATTAGTATATATTGGTAGACTGCAAAAAATTTGCTAAATGTATTTGTTCATTGAACCTTAAAAGAAAGCTTTCCTACTCTCCAAATTTCTGCCCTTCCGCAATACATTTAAAATCGCCAGCAATTCTAGATAAATATTTACGTGTCTGCTGTCTTGCCTCAAATACTAGGATCTCCGCAAAGCTCAAGATTGGTTTCACTACTCTTTTAAATTTTAAACCGGCATCGATTCAAAACGCTAATTTTAAGAGAGTCGTATATGATCAAATACTAATAATGAATACTTATATAAATTGTAGTCTATCTTTTTGAATGATCCTCTTAATGTTTGCAGTCAATTCAACGTCATGTTACAAAACCAATTTGCTACCTTTGTTTCTTTTGACAAAAATAAATTTTACATATTCCACGTGCGTATAATGAAAAAAGACATACTTGTTGAAAGGTGAAGGTACTATTCGTCAGATTCTATAGATCCCTAGAAATCATTCAAATCACGAATAAAATTTTCAGACAAATTCAAATTGAATTCGTGACAATCAATCAATAAATTGAATTTTCATAAAAAAAAAAGAAAAATTTGATTTTGTGATTTATGTTCTTTTTCTGTTCAGGAATTTATAATCTTTCTCTTTTCATTACAAGAGCTTGAATAAAATTTATTTACATGTAAAAAGAGTGGAGGAATTTTTTTCTGCTTAAAAAAAGGTTTTCTTTGCTCATCAATCTCATGATATCAGTAAATAATTTGAATTTTAAACCCAATGTTCTCAAGATAATTAATAAGAGATAAAAAATCTCCAGAATTTGGCACCACTTTCTTAACATATCTCGTGGCAGCACAGTAACTGTTAAGAAAAAGGATAAATTTTTCTAACATCTCATTCTTAAGATTACATGACCTTTTTTGTTTTTTGTTTTCTTATAACAACATTCCTTAAGAATTCCCTGAATTCCTTTAGAAACCCGTTCTCTTGATATTATCTTTTCTGCATAAATTTTTGTTAGAGATTCCAAACTTTCCAACGAGACGACAAGATGACGATGCCAACGATGTCGATGTGGCTAAAATATTATATTGTGATTAAAACACTTTCCAACGCGCTACCTTACTGCAGTTAGTTGGGATCATCTTAGAATTGCAAAACTTTCGTAAGATAATCTAAAAATAATTATCGCATACCAGAGATGAGGACCAAAAGTGGCATTCTTTCTTATTATCAAACTATCTATCCTTAAGGAAGATGGTGACTTCAAATGAGGTACCTACCTAGGTGCCTACTATATTATACAATGACTCCAGAATTTATATTCTCATTCCCTCAACTTAGTATACTGATGGAACTGAGTGGGAATATTTGGTTGATGGAGGACGGAAAAAGGATGATTTAGACTGCTTCCGCGGATTTGCTCTCCTGTGTGGCAATAAATTTTTGCGTGTTTGTTGAAATTAGAATCCTATTAAAGCGCGTTCATTCGACTTTTAATTAATTGTTGCTTGGGGTTATTTATGCGTGTGCGTGAATGTGTGTGGTGGTACATGAATACTACTGCTACTAATTAAATATTTGCTGTAAAGTAATGTTAAAGTATCTTTTGGGTTTTGGGTAGATGGTTTTAAATTCATAATCATGAGTGTCGGTTGATAATTCAACTGATTTTTTTTTAATATAAAATTCAAGATATGTCAGATATGACCACATCACCTCGGTCAAGACTTCATTTATGTCGATTTTGTAGAAATGTCAAAAATTCAAAACGTTGAACATTTTCCTTTCGACAGCCACTCAGTAAGGTTCGTTTTCCACAAAATAAGCCAGTTGTTCGTTTATGATATATGATGGATAATAACACAATAAGGTCAACATTTAAAATAACATATACTTGTAAGTAAAATGTAACAAAATTAGTTCCCTATTGTCGTGTCCCCAAAAAAACACTCGCGTAATTCAAAGATAATACTTTCTTTATTTATATTAATTTTATTAGAAACTCCCGAATTTAAACTAATTAATTGGACACCGAACCGTTATCTTGCAATCATAATTACAAAGTATCACGTCAATCTCTGCCGACAGCTGGAGCCCCCAATACTGCATATAAACAAACAGTAAGCCCAGCTGAGTATTCCAGTATGCTGTCACTCAATGGCCAGTTACATACAGCAGTGGATGCGACAGTTTTCAAATAAACAATTCGCAATCGCCAGGCGTTTTACTGTGCGAAGTAAAATGCTTAGTTATTGCAATTCGTTTAATTACTTGTACACTTGCTGCAAGCTCGAGTCGTGATGTCACAATTCCACCAATTGAATATTGGGTCACGACACATCAGAGATTTGACAACAAATTATACTGCATGCAAAATTTGTCCCGTTCATGTACATTAAAATTATCATTTCCAGTCCAATTACTTAAACAAAGAGAGAATATACCAGCTCTCAGGGAGTATAAATAGGATAGTAGCTCAGTACTGAAGCAGAGAGAAAAACTATTTTCAACCTTCTGAAGAAAATGTAAGTCGGCTAAATAACGAAGCTCACTTTTACCTGAAAAGTAGTATCTGTCTGCAGAAAGTCCGTACAGCACATATGCATATACATCGACAGCCAGGTAACCAATAAGGCGCTGGTAAAATCAAAATTGGTGCAGTTATTCAAAACCAGTCTTGACGAATTAAGTACATGGCTCAAGGTGCCCTATCCTGGGTACCTGGCCATAGCGATATCCAAGGTAATGAGATTGCCAAAAAGGACTATGAAATGATTAGCTCCGCAGCGGTAGTTTATGTGAGGATCCCGATCGGAGCTTTAAAGGAGGAGATCATCAGGGGCACCTGTCAAAAGGCAAGCCTCCGATAGATCAACATATGATGGTCTGAAGGACAAAACAGACCTTTAATAGTAGTAGAACTGATACTAGGACACTAATATGGGCCATAACGGGTCATTGGGCTATAGGAGACCGTGCTAGTTGACTGGGAATAACGGCGAATGCTTTCACTAGGTACTGGAAGGACCCCGAGGAAATAGAATCCATCCAACACGTATTTTGCGAGTGCTCCGGGAACTGGGGAAGGTGTCAAGTAATGAACTCAGATATATCCTGAGACTCCCAAGTGAAGCGGGTTGCATCTGGGGCGGTTTCAAAAGGTTATCCCATGAGTTCATACACTAGACTCACTGTAATTTTAAGTGAAGTAGGCTAGTTATTTCCAGCGACAGTCCTCTTATCTAACGTAGCTCTAAGTAAAAGGTAAATATTTAAAAAAGTAAATAATTTAAAACTTTATAACAAGCATAAGCAACACATTAGCCTAAAGCGATCACAGTAGGTAGACATCAATGCCTGTGGAAGTTATTGCTGTATCAGAATGCGTTGTGACAGCTCGGTTACCATGATTGAAGGATCTTTCCAAACAAAGCTGAATCAGCTATCAGAAGACAGTATGAATCTCTAGTTTAAAAAAGCTGGAACTACTGACTAGTCATACAATAAAAAAGACAAAACTCCATGGCGGCCGTTCTACTCTCTTCTTCTGCAGATGCCTTAAACCAAAGTTTTATAAAGGCTTCTCTTCCACTCTATAATTATAAGCCAATGATCTTCTATGACTGTTCGAAAATTCTTGCGTATGTTTTGACTGGTTTCCGTTCGCATTTAGAGGAGTTGTGGAGATTGTTGTGAAGAAAAAAAAATTCCAAATTTAACGTTAATTCATAAAATATTGGCAAACGATAAAAAGCTTTTGGTACAGCTTGTATATACCGGGTAATGATTCTCTGGAGATTTTCGTAGTTTTACTCAGAAACCGTTGAAAATGGGATCCATAAACAAATTTATAAGCCACACTGGTGGTAGGGGCCTTTTATTAAAACAATAAGTCACCTTATATTTAATACAAAATTAATACAAAACATGTAACTTTTAAAATGGATTCCATTTTCTGTATCATACCGGTTTTCGAAATATCGGTCAGTTTGTTCTAAAAACTGAAGTTCGTTCTGAAAGCAATGTATCACGTTACGTAGAGTGATTTCTTCTGTTTCTAGCCGTGTAAATTAAATCTTCATTTGAAAATGTCTTCCATTCTAGTGGTTCGTATATATTATGCTTATGTTTTCCGATACTCCAAATCTTCTTTTAGATATTACGGGGTGTGAAAGCGATACTGCAAAAATGTTTGGTTTAGAGCCCGGCATCACATCTTGGCGCAATAAATTTAAGACATCATGAACAGCAGATCAAGCAATTAGGTTGAATTTCAGGTCAGAACATGAAACGTCTCGGATTGTATCATTTGTTTTTCAATTGGAGGCAGGGAAAAATATCCCCAGCATGGAGGCCAAAGGCATCCATTGTGCTAACCTGCTCAAAATACTAAATGACCTTGCACCAAAGCCTGCCTGTCCTGTTAATGAAGAGAATCAGGTATAGGTGAGGTAAGATTTCTAGCGCATCCGTAGATTGGAGGGTAGAGCTAAGGGTGTCCAGACTTCTCGGAGCAAAGGCCGAACAAGCACAAAGAAAGTGTTCAGTTATCTGAGGCTCTCCTTCCAGGCAGGCCAGATACTCAGTGTTGTCAACTTTGTTAAATGAGCATTAAGCGAGTTGTGGAGTGTGATGATGCCAGCCAGAATCCTATACATTGTTTTCTTCTGAAACCCAAGAGAAAGACAGGAAAGTTCATAATAAGCCCATTAAGAAAAAGGTTTGTATACCGGCAGGATCGCCCATCGCAGCTGATGTTTCATATAAAGATTCTCTTTGATGAGAGATCTGATCATCGAGGAGTGGCAACGACAACAAAGGTTTCCGATCCAAGAAGAGAGAACTAGATACGAATCCGGGTAGAAAGTCGGCCCTCTAATTCCCCATGATAACGGCGTACCCGGGAACCTATTATAGGGACACCTGTTGTGGATGCGCAGTTTATCTACAGACGTCGTGCAGTCCTCCTCTCCTTGTTTCCTATACGAGAGGTATTTATAGTCATCCAGGCTGTAATCACACGCCAATGAACAATGGAAAGAACCAGTCCAGCCCTCCTCGAAACATCAGATGAGCGCAATCTACATATAGCCGTTTTCGAATCTGCCTGAATGAAAAGATCCATGTTTTGCGCCTAGTTTGTATACATATATATAGGGTGTTTCCCCTTAGGAGGTCCATAGAGCGGGAGGAGATAGTACTCACCTAAACGAACCAAAAATTGTATGGCAAGGGGGGGGGGCAATATCAACCGTTTAGGAGTAACAGGGTGATTCATAAAAAAAGCTAGGTTTTCACAAAACACCCTGTATCTTAAAAACTACAGGGCGTATGGTCACAGTCAAGGGCCCACTGTAAGCAGAACTTCATGGCCTTTCCAACGACAGCTCAACTAGCCCCGTACCCCTCTAAACTAAAAATTTCGGATTGTCTTTCCTTTTTTTTACTTTGACCTCTATTATTCTTGCAAAACGGTCGTTAACATAACTTTTTTTTATAAAAACTGTAAACTGTGGAGCCTCCTCTTTAATATGACCTATTACACCCAATGTGCTATCTGAAGCCATTTAAGAGCTATTATCTCTAAACCTATTCTCAAACCTATTCTCAACGCTAATTTGTTCCCTTAGCACGTCATTTTACAAAATATCGTCTAATTTCGGTGTGACCTGAATAGGGTATGAGTTAATAACTGTTTAAACGCTGGTGTTAAACATAGGGTGTAATAGGTCAACTTAAAGAGGAGAGTCTACAACTTACAGTTTTTATAAAAAAAAGGTATGTTAACGACTTTTGTGCAAAAATAATAGAGGTCAAAGTAAAAAAAAGGAAAGAAAATCCTAAATTTTTAGTTTAGACCTTCATAACTTCTGAGCAGAGAGGGGTACGGGGCTGGTTGAGCTGTCGTTGGAAAGGCCATGTAGTTCTGCATACAGTGAACCCTTAACTGTGGCCATGCGCCCTGCAGTTTTTAAGATACAGGGTGTTTTGTGAAAACCTAGCCTTTTGTTATGAATCACCCTGTAACTCCTAAACGGTTGATATTGCCCCCCCCCCCTGCCATACAATTTTTGTTTCGTCTAGGTGAGTACTATCACCTCCCGCTCTATGGACCTCCTAAGGGGAAACACCCTGTATAAATTGAGAAAAAATACAATATTTTTACTAAATACTGTCAAACTTCTTAGTAAAAGGCATCATGGCTACAGGATGTTGCATAATTTTGTTTGCAGGTGAAACAAGGGAGCAATTCCAAAACGCTTTCTGCAGATGTCGGGATGTTTTGGAAGTACTTTTACCTGTGGTTATGGTGCTAGTTTAAGAAGAAGAAAAAATTGCTTTTCGAATTAAATGAAAATGTTTTTGAATCAAGTAGTAGGAGTATTTCATATCCTCTCCCAAGGTGTCATACTTACTTTTCTCCATCCCTTTCTACCGATGGCGAGACCTGTATTTTTTTTGTACCAGTTTATTGGACATTAATTTACTAGGTCCACCATGTCCATGCAATGATTGCCCAACAAAGATCACTTACGGGAAACCATTATCAGACAGGAACCTGTCAAGAAGACCAGGTTCCTTTTTCCTATGAATTTTCCACGTTTTTGTCATCTCAAACTTACTATTATGGTAAGAAGAATTTCTTTGTTAATGAACGATGCAAGTAGGTAAATTAATTTTTAATTTAGACCATTACTCCCGTGAAAAGACATGTCGGCTTATTGTAATTTTCCACAGGGTGAAGTGTTGACTCCACCATATACACTTATATAGTATAAAACGTTCTTACATAACAATGCAATAATGAAATATATTGGCAAGTTCCATTACGCATTGTTGCATATTTTTGTTACTAGAGGCTACTCAAAGGTGGCTATGCCAAGCACTTAAGGAAGTTCGCAACAGTTCCGCTACTCCGTCCAGTCCGAACAAGATTTCGCTTTCCGAAATTCTTAAAATTTTGAAAAAAACTATATAAGTGTCTTTAAAAAAAACATTTTTATCCCCTTTTTTAGTAGCATCATTAGTACAAATTACAATCTCCCATCGCCACTTGGCACCATAACCAAATCTGAAATGTTACAAGATTCAAACACTGGCCTGGCATTTAGAATTGAATTCACTTTTGCCCTTTTCGCCAATTATGAATTTGCTTTTTGCCCTTTAATGAATGTTTTGTTTTCGCTCTAATAATGGCTACCGGTCAGAGAACATTATTTTTCTTCTTGTGTAACCACTTTTCAAATCAGTTAATATACAGAATCGATACATAGTCAGAAAGGCTTGAACATAACATTTGTATGTTCATTTGAAATGCATACTTCAAAGAATTAAAATTAAAAAAAAATTGTAAATTTTCAAGGAAATTAGTGATGCTCCCACTTTTATAAACATTTGCATAAAGTGCAACCACAGCTCTTTATCCTCTTAAGTCTTTCATGGGCCTTTTCCTGTCTTTTGCCTTTTTTTTTTTCAATTCTAAAAAAGAAACAATAGACGTCGTCGTCATCATCATCATTTAAATTTTTTTATGTGCTAAACGTGCATTGTATGACTTTTTATCTATAATTTTGCAAATTGTACAGCAGTGCAGAGTTCTGCACATGTTTGTTAATTGCACTCAGATGAAAACAAAGACTTCAATTTCTGCAAGACTGTGTTCAGAAAAGTGGAAGTCTTGTTTATTGTCTGCAGTCATGCGAATTTGTATACTTTTCTTTATTATTCCTGTTCCACATACATATCTCACCATTTAAATGTGCATAGAATAATAACTAACTATAAGAATCTAGGGGTACTTTTAAGATGAGCTTATTTGTAAAATTTGAAGTGAACCTTATTGATAGGAGGTGTTCTATATTTCAGAAAATATTTTTAAGCATACCTTCATTTACTTGCCTTGAGATATTTATACATGTTTTATATTTGTATGTATGTAAAATATCTTCTTAGTTCAATCAATTTTATATATATGAATAGATACGAATACGAAGATAGACTTAAGTCCACCATAATCACTTTGGTGTACGTGTAAATATAACCAAGGTGAACCTTTTCTAAGTTAATGAAAATTATTACTTCCAATAAAGTGAACATTTGTTACAAAAGTAGCCCTTTCAGATTTAACTAATTCACTTAGAATACAAGTTTTCTTTAACCAAAAATAACTTAAAACCATAAGGAAAGTCTAATGCAGTGGAAAAGCTTTGAAAATTGTTTTACTCAACTTACTACAGATATACAGTTTAAAGGATCAAAGTTATTAGCTCAAGCAACTGGAAATATATATCCTTGACTAAAGACTTAGTTTTGTATCTTTATAGTTAGATTTATAAATATACCTTTTAGCACACAAATGGCCATTTTTGGAGGACTGGATTGGTCAACAGATGAGCGTTATCAGAGAGTATTAAATTACATAGGCAACCATCTGGAGAAGAGTTGTAGTCGGGTGGAATTTTTATATAATATTCTCAAGTTATGTTTTACTAAAAAATAATGCTAATACAAGGAAGATAATAATTTTTGAAAAGTATGATGATCTCCAATTATTATAAAAACCAGGGGTTCTTAGGGCATTACACATATTTTAGGATTATGAAACAATAATAAGACAGAGAAAATTGTGTTTTATAAAAAAAAAACATTGTGATTCTCTTTTCTAGTTATTAAGTTTTTGAATTACGATTTTACAACGACGCATACTCTTCTCAAATGAAACCTCTTTCCGTTTTGATAAAAATATAGCTCGATAATTATAATAGAAAGAAATAAATAACAAGTGATCGATTATCATATCTTCAGAAATATCAATGTAACCCCAAATTTTACGTGCATGGTAAAACATGTTACGATTCTGAAATAATGTTTGATGTATGCGTAATGAAAAAAAACAAACAAACGGACTAAATATGACGAAAATATAAGAAGGGGGGGGGGGCTGGGTATTAACAGCAGTGTCGTTAAGTTGGGGTGCGGTTGGATGATCGCCCCTTGAATATTCTGTCTCGAAACACTCTTCACTCTCGGTGGCGGTGGCGGGCAGCTAAGAGGCTGAAATATAAGGGTTTAATTTTAGAAATGGGTAACTCTTACAAAATGAATCATAATGGTCTCATAAAAAGTGATAGAATCACAGATGATCTGGGAGGACGAGCTATCGCACGCTAACCGGATCGGTCGGTGTTCGTCGTGGTTGGTGGTCTTCGGTGAATTGGATTGAAACTAGGTTGGCAAACCCGAAATTTTGAATTTGAACCATGTCTATTCTGGAGTAGGGAGGGGTACAGGATGGTTTAACATTCGCAGGGAGGAGTCCAAGGTTCTGTATACAATGTCGTCTTAAAA
Source organism: Dioctria rufipes (assembly GCA_963924295.1). Lineage (NCBI taxonomy): Eukaryota > Metazoa > Arthropoda > Insecta > Diptera > Asilidae > Dioctria > Dioctria rufipes. Next base: position 49,755,521 of record OZ002744.1, on the reverse strand, counting down.
AAGACCGAGTACCCTGTACTTTTCAAGATATAGAGTGTTTGCATACAAAAAGGGCATATTTTGCTAATCACCTTGTAACTCGGTTGGGTGACATTTTGCCCCCCCCCCCCCCATCAGCGAAACAATTGTTTACTTGTCTAGATGAGAGGAAGCATTTGGGATAATATAATTTGATTAGCCTGGACACCCTGTATATGTGCATTGGATGGAGAGCAAAGTGGTACCTTAGAAATCTCACCCAGGGCGCCGGAATTACTAAAACCAACACTTATGAAAATATGGGATTTCCGTATTATTCTGTTACTAAATTGTTCAGATCAAATAAATAAGTATGTTAATTGGCCTTTAGTTTGATACAAAAAAAAAATCCACAATTAACTCTAGGCCCTAACACTAACTGCAAGCGTAAATATTTGTTTAGAGTTCTACCATCATAGTTCGCTGAATATAATACAATACCATGAAGTCAGCGATGACACCAACACATTAAAATCCATTAGTGGGCGGGCTATAGCTATTCAATATTTACCGTCAAATTTGTTTTTTTTTCTATTGGCTTTAAAAGAATTAGCATGTAGAACAAACTTATGGAAATTTTAGCGTTTGAACAAATTACAAGCTATTTTTACCTGAAAAACTCATGCATTAAAAGCAGGCAAAAAGATTTTGATGTCGTCCGTTAACTTCTACTCAAAACTTATTTAATGGTTTACATATTCCGAGGGCTACGATGCTACCCAATACATGCAGAAAAAAAATATCATCCAAGTCTATCTCCGCGTTGTATGTTATGCGCGAACGTATGTATATAGGAAAGAAGTACATATATATTACATACAGGTTGAATTGTAAAGCCGACTAAATTCAATGATTAATGTTCTTTAACGAGAGACATTTACGTATGATTGTCCATTGCACGCTTTATATCGCAAGCAAAAATGCGTAAAATGTGTAATAGAAGTGCGATTGGGAAATTTGTTACCATTGTGGCTTATGACAAAACAGCACTCCTTAAATTGGTAGTCTTGTAACTCTCGATCCATAAATTTTACAATAAAATATATTTATTTGTTATATTTTCACGCATATAAATATTTTATTGGCCACAAAGGAGAAGTTTACAGTTTTGAGGCGTTTTATAATTTTTAAATTCTTCCCCGTGAGCGATGTGATGGAATTGTTCAAAGTAACATTTTAAAAGTTATTCCTCAATTAATATACACATACTTAATACACACACGAAAACTGATATAACCAAATTTCAATTTAATTTAAATCTAGAATAAGAAGAAACGAATTTTGTATTATTAATTAAAAGTTTTATTGTGTAACTGGCATTAAGTACTAAATTGCACCTGCGTATAATCAATCAAATTCAAATACCTTTTGAGCTCTAACACTTATTTTAGGCAAATCATTGGTCATAAGAAAAAAATCCTTACCGCGATCTCTTCGCAAGGCAAGCGCTACAATTAATATTATTGTTTGCAATGAATTCATGCAGGTTATTACAAAGTGTCCGAAAAATTGTTTGAACGAAAGTAAAACAAATGCAGCTAAAAAAGTACTAGTTTAATAATAATTTTATTGTTATTTAAATGCGTGGTTTAAAAATTATAAGACGTCAAAGTTAAGAAGCAATCGTTTCCCATAAGCCGCAATGGTAAAAAATTTCCCAATCACACTCCTTTCATACATTGAAAGCCTAATAAGCGAAAGAAAATGTACAGCTTGGAGCATAAAGAGCGTAATGAATGGTAACATCCTGGTGAAATGATTTTTTTATATTTTTGTTGTTCCTGATAATCGAAGCACATACGTTTTCCACCATTGCAATTCTTGAAGAATATTTACACTTGGTGCCTACATGAAAAAGTGTACCCCGAGTTATACAAAAATATAGAACGGCCTTGTAGAGGCAATCGCTTTTATTAATTTGAATTCAATTTTTTTGATTTTCATCAGCAAAGCTCCAAACAACGAAAATATTTAATTTGCACCCCCGCACTATCGATGGACATCTCAGCAGGAAGCAAGACGTAGTTTAATAGACTAGTTACAAATTAAGAAATACAAGAGGTAAATCATCTGTCTCGTTACTTCAGTGGTAAGAGCAGACCCCTGGAAAGTGGAGGGTCCCGGCTTTGAGCCCCGGACGAGGCGGTTGTTTTTTGTCTTGTATCTATTATTTGATGTAAATTCGTTAAAATTAAAATTGCTCAATTGTCCATTTTTTAAGAATTTTTCACATGTTCTTTAAAGTTTTTCAACATTCTTACCGTAATCTATATTTGTACCCATCCTATGTATGAATTGTTACAAAGTGACCTAGGCTGTATAGCCCTTTAGATATTCAGCAGCTCTTTGAGCTCATTTTGAAAAAGGAGCATCTCTTGGTGAGGCTGACAGTTGATGTCAATCGCAACGTAGAATGGCAATAGGATCTTAGGTCGTTTTCTTCTAGGTCGTAGCCTCATTTTCCCCTCGAAGAAAACCGTCAAAGTTATTTACAGCAGCAATGAGAGAGAATGCCTTCTCGAAATTTACCAAGCTCTAGCGTGAATTCTTATAAGAATTGGCCTTGTTGCTTAGTTTCGGTGTACTTTTATATCTTTACAATAAACCTCGCAATCTAGTCTAGTCTAAATTAAATCCACTCCTGCCGAGTCGGCGCGCGTGACGTGCCGCAGATAAGTGAATAAATAATTCCAACATTTATTGAACTTAAGATTAAAAGAAATTTGACAAATATGAAAATCAAAGCCGGTAAATAATTTTAACATTTTTAAACGTAACTATGAAATGAAGTCTGACAGAATTTTATTAGAAAAAAAAAACAATAATGATTAAAGCAAGGTGACAAATGTAAATTAAAAAGTAAATAAAAAAAAACTGTAAAACATCCCGAAAACGATGAAAATGAATTTTGAAATGTGGTAAATTTCAAATAAGAAATTTGTAATTACAATAATCTTAAAAAATAGAGTTCGCTAATTATAGAATTATAGAATAAGGGTTAGTACTACAACAGGTCACGAGGGCCCGCGAAGATTCGTGTAAGCGGCCATTTTGTTGTTCTGTAAAGTTGAATTGGGATAAGATAAAGAAAGTGAAAGTTGCTAAAAACAATTTAAAAGAAAAAGAACCCCAAAAAGGAGAAGAAGCGAACGAAAAGAAAATCTATTCCAAGGAGATTTGACCGCTTCTTTTATAACCCATAGAAGTATTTCCATCCATTGGGTGCCACCAACTCGGCTTCGCCAGGCCCACCCGAAAAACCCTAGACGGCATGGCTGTAAACGCAGACCCAGGTAACATCTAAATGATTTAATCCTTTTCGGATATTCACGGATAAATACCATGCCGAAACCCCGTGTAGTACTGACATGAGTAAACGCCCGGCCAGGCTAGCAGAACTCAAGTGGCTACACTGCAAGCGAACTGTGTGCCCATCCGACCGAAAGCCACATCACTTAAATTTCCATAAAAAAAAAAAAGTTTAAGGATTCCGACAAAAGGGAAGTTCCTGTAATAGTATGTATACACAATCAATTAGTTATGTACATGATTTCCCTGAATACAGAACTCACACTGCATTAATATTACTTATAGCAATCGTGTAATTCATATTCTACCTACGATAACAGCATAATTAGTTGGATATGTTTAGATGGTTATATACTAATTAGAATGCAATTCATTTCTTCATTAATTAGATTGTTGTGTGACTACAAATTTGTAGATACAAGTTGCAAGTAGTATGTGTGTGTGTATGCATCTCATTTGATAATTATGAGTTCGATTATGTTGGCAGATGATTATGGGGATATTAAAAATTAGTCAGTTTTATATTCCATAGTCAGTTTTATATTCCATATACTATGGCCCCATTTAATTATTTAGGTAAGTATATATATTAAGAGAAACAGGTGTTGCATAAGTGTAGGATCTTAAAGAGCTGGCTTACCGTAAATTTAAATAAAGCTTATTTCATTTTTTATGTTTACTAAATCATCCTTGAGAGGGAAATTTAAAACATAATGTATTACAAGAAGGATAATGGTCCGTTAAGCCGGGTTCTATTTTTAATTAAGTTTTATAAATTGTAGTAGGTAACTTTTTCGGCAACTGTACGTCGACCGAAATGTCACTTTTAATTTTTCTCGCATCCCCTGTTACGTCAATCGTATCCATCCATCATTGCCTTTATTCATTAAACTCACCCATTCAATTCATCTTGCCACATCACCATTCCAGTAATCCCAAAGATGCTATAATTTACCATTCCATTCTTATAGTCCTTACCATACTATATTCATTTTCTTTCATTAATCCATAAGCGTCTATTCCATTCAACACAACCCATCAAATCAATCTCAACCAATTCACCTAGCAGTACCACCAGCGCTCTCGTTTGGAAAATTTAAAGAGTAGTATAATTTGCTGCCAAAGCGGAGTACTTTCGGGAAAAAAATGAGTACATGACTAACGAAATTAAATAAATTCAAAAATGTCCATAAATCATTTAAACGTGAATAAAACCCATTCTCCTTAAAGTTATTCATATGTAAATTTTTAAATAAATCTTTATATTGCTACTACCAACTGGATATCTTAGTTCACTGTAGTTTAGACAGTAGGCATTAACAGAGTTTCATTGCTGTCCTGATGAGATCGCCCTGTGCTGCTGATCGAAATACATAGTATACTCTCAAATTTCTTAACAAAATTATCATTTTCGTCTTTAAGCCAGTAAACTGACAGAGACAGTACCTCGGTTAAGGGCGGATCCAGACGTTTGCGATCGCCCCCATCGCCCCCTATAACCGCACTTGCCATCAGCTGTGGACTGCTCTGTATAGCTTTCTCATTTCGTTTTGGTATTAAAATTTCATTAGCATTCAGATATCGCCAGAGTTCTTTTATCTATATAAGTTTTTGATCCCGTAAGCATAGTAATCCCACATAAAATAGATATTATACACTTCTTGCTTGCGCTACTGGTGTTTTTCATACATAGGTCGCTTGCATTTTGCTCAAACACCATAATTTCTTGGGCTGGACTGCAATTTCTTGCAACTTAAATGGTGGAAGAAATTTTCGAGGAATGCTAATTAGGTAGAGTTAATATACATATTATCCTATTTGCCTTAAATTAAATATTTGCAGGACAACTGAATCTGAGATTAATTACCTCGGCTATGATAATTTTCCCAATATACTACTTTTCATCAAAATACCCGGCTTTTATGAGCTTTCGATCACAAAAAAGTGCAACAATGCTTGTACTGAAAATTCATTAGTGATATAATTTTACATTTTTTGAGAATAATTTATGACTAAAAAGGAAAAAATAATAAATATATCAAATAACTATCTAGAGTTTCCATTTAATCAAATTACATTTGTATAAAAATTTTAAATTTTCATGGTACACAAAGAAAGCAAACTCAAAGCTAAATAATTTCATTAAGTACTTTGATAAACATTAGGAGTTCCAAATTTAAATTTCGGGAAATTGTTATTCCCTGTAGAGTAATTTGAGCTGTCCAGATCTTGTTTTCTCTGTATACCTTGAAATGTAATGTAATGTAATATAATTTAAAAATTTAATTAAATGCAAAATGAAGGGAAACTCTGGAGAAATGAAGGGAGAAATTATTTTCTATTTTTTAAACGCCGGTTTAGAAACGGTCTTTTTTAAATAATTTTTTTTTGTATTTTCTATTTCATTGGATTAGAATATAAATTTTGATTTATTATTATTAGGGCTCTAGGGGGGGGGGGGGGGCGATCGCCCCGATCGCCCCCCGCTGTATCCGCCACTGCTCGGTACATCATGTTAAAAACCAATTGTGGTTTTGCACCGTTTTTTTTTCCACTTGCAGGAGTGCAAAGTGATTTCCATGATAAGTTATTTGAAATTATTCAGATATTCTGAAAACAGTGCCAAAGATGACCAAATGCAAACATCTCCAAGAAAAATTAAAATGTAGGCCAAATCCTTTTTGTTAACTTCATCAAGAAACCTAATCGAACCGATCGCCATAAAGGAGGAAAACCTGGAGCATGTGCATTTTTTATCACATATCATTTCGGGGAATATTAAATATTGAAAAGAAAACATTTAGAAAGTGTGTAATAACCATCATTTGGTACAACGCCGACGAAAAATCTTGGTGGAGACTTGCTGCAATACAATATGCATCGTTATTAATTACCGAACAATATGTATCGAATGTACCAAAAACGAAATTATGAAGCCTGAACTTCAAGTAAATAATATTTTCTTAAGTTTTAAATTTATAGTTGACAACTGTTAATTTAAAAGATTCATAAATTCATACCTGGTTCTATCATGAAAAGCATACCTGCATAAATTTCAATTTCAGCAATCTTGATTTTTTTTTATCCTCGATTGAAATTCTTTAACCTTATCAGCATTATTTATTTGTGGCCTATTTTTTAGAGCTATTTTAGCACGCTTATGAAATTTCGTATCATTATGCCTCTCAATATGAGACACATTTTTCTTCTTCTTTGTTCTTTTTTTTTATCCATTTATATATAAGTCTTCGTCCATACGAAGCGAAATTTTTTGACCACGTTTAGTATGTTTATTATTAGCATTAACTTTTCGTGGCGACAGAACAACTTCCATAGAATATCCATGGGATCTTGATGTGTCCGGTCGTCGTCCTCTAAATCTATCGTTATACTAGAGATTCTGTTTTCCATATTATTTATATTTGTTGAGTTTGCAGCAATCGTTCTAGATTGCCTTTGGTTTTCGAATATATATTTGTCGGACGAGATTTTTTTTGTTTTAAAGGACTGTTAATAGGTGACATTTGAGAAGAGAAAAAATTATGTCCTTGGTGAAAAAATATTACGGGATCAAGTCTCTAAACCCATTGAGATCCCAACTTGAAAATTTAACTACTTACTAACAACATTATCAGAAATAATTTAAAAGAGATTGTGTAAGCTGTAAGTTTCTTGAATTTCGTATTTTCCAAATTGAGAACTTTTGCCAAGTTTTATTCCTTTGTGTCACTATTCATAAATTTTACATTGTGTTATTACAAACATTCAATGTTTTTACAACACTTAAATTAAAGTAAACAAAAGATATAGTTAAATTAAATCACTAAATGCGTCCACCGAATAATTAACAAAACGGCAATCTTCCATGAAAAATTTACTGTTAATTGGATTTAAGAGTGAACGGCAAGCGATTCGGTCTTAGTTATTGTGAGAAGGAAAGAAGAAGAAAATAGGAAATAAAAAGGAAAGAAAAAAGGGAGGAGCCATTTAAATAAAACATTTTCTTGACAAGAATAGAATTTTCTGGAGTTCTGCAGTTCTGAGTTCTTTATTCATTTCATAATCATCAATCAAAGCGTTTAATGAACGAATCATAATGATATGTAGTGATATAGGAATTTTAAGTATGAAATGATAAGAAATGATAAGTATGAAGAAATGATAAGCGGTCTGCCCTACAAAAAGTGGGGTACTTGTGACTATTATATATTATGTTATTCAGTTCCGGGCCCCGATGAAAAGTCCAAGTTTGGACCCACGTGGAGCCTGGTCCGCCATCTTGGATTAAAAGTACCAAAAATTTATTTTTTCAAAATAACTCCTCAACGGTTGATCCTAGACAGCGGCGGAAACGTGAACATTCTACCAAAAAAATTTATACATATATTTAGTACCATTTATACAGGGTGTTTCGTCAATGGTGGTCCATAGGACAGGACGTGATAGTAGTCACCTAATAAAAAAGAAATAAATTTATGGCAAGGGGAGGGGGCCGTCATCTTAACCATTTCGGGGTACAGGATGATTAAGAAAATTTTCTAGTCTTTCACAAAATACCCTGCATTTTAAAAAGTACAGAGTGTTCGGTCACTTACAGAGCTCAGTGTATGCAGAAATTCATTGCCTATCCAACGACTGCTCGACCAGCCCCGTACTCCCATTTACTCAGGAGTTATGATGGTTTAAACTAGAGTTAATTTATTCCTTTAGTGACTGAAAACACTTTATTTTAAAAAAATATCGTGTAATTTGGGTATGACGTGATTAACGGCTAAAGTGAGTACATAGGTAACTAGGTCAAATTAAAGAGGAGAGCTCACAATTTACAGTTTTTATAAAAAGAGTTATGTTATCCACCTTTTTGTATAAAAAAAACAATATGTTAATGTAAAAAGAAGGTAAGAAAATCCGAAATTCTACAACTACTGTGGGGAGAGGAGTACGAGGCTGGTCGAGCAGTCGTTGGATAGATAATGAAGTTCTGCATACAATGAGCTCTGTAAGTGGCCGTACACTCTGTACTTTTTGAAATACAGGGTATTTTATGAAAGACTAGCAAATTCCAAAGTTCCGAAATCAAAAGAAAGATGCGTATAAAAACGCTGGGCTTTGTGAATAACCACATAATGAAAATTATATGAAATTGACAGTTAATTAACTGTTTTTAAGTTACAAGCTTTATTTATGTTTAAAGTAACTATGCTAACCAAATCAATATTATTGTAGAAAAATAAATTCATGCAAGAAAACAAATTACAAGAAATTACGAAGCTAATAAAGAAACAAAGATTCGGAAAAATCTAGGAAATGAAAAGTTAAAGCAAAATTAAAATTGGAAAAAAAGATAAAAAAATAAAAACTGAATAATGAAATGATATTAAAACGAAAATGCAACAATATTCATAAACAATGTCATTATATCACCCACAGATGAGGTGAAAATTGAAATTACCAAACTTCAATGGAGCACTTCACATGTTACGGTATCCGATGATGAAAGCTGTAACTATTTAAAATTATTGGGATAGGTCGCCCGATACGAATACCATTCCGCAACTGGGACATATATGAGTGTCCAGTACTACCGGAATCCACTCATCAAACCTGGTCAGTTAAGACTTCCACTCAACTGGAGAAACCTCGATTTATCAATTTATCATTACAAACGAATCGAAAGAACGATAAAACCAAGGATGCTAGCAAGTTTGATCACTGCAAACTCACCGATGTTACAGTTCATTTGAACTCCGAATCATATCCCTATGATTATTTGAATTCGAAATTTGATCTGAATAGATACGCATTGCTTTATGACATGTATATAAAGTTTACACTATCATACTATGACCATCAGCATCAGCCGTTTCTCACATGGGAGAGGCTCAAAACCGATGCACCGATCGCTGTCATTGACTGCTCACATCAAAATGAAACAATAAAAACTGGACCTGTTGACATAAGGCTAGAAAATCTGAAAATATCCCGGCTGATACAACAGCATATTGCCTGCTTCTACAGGATCGAATAGTGGAATACAGTCCGCTGACAAGTGAAGTTAGAAAGTTAAATTAAGAAGATTGGTAGCCGTCGTAGACGTTCAAGGATTCAAAACAAACCTTAATGAATTTATCAGTAAAGAACTGGCATTTTAACCAATGAAAGCCAGATGCAACATTTTGTATTTCAACCCGCATTCAAATACAAGGATTTGACTTTAGCAAAAAAGAGACAAGTAAAATGGCTTCAACACAATTTTCATGGATTCCGCTGGAATGATGGCTACTACATCTATCACAAACTGTATACTATAGTTGAACTACTGCTTCGAAACAAAACCATATATGTAAAGGGACCTGAAAAAGTTCATTGGATGCAGAAGATAGTTGGATAGGGTGAAATCATTATCAATGTCGAAGATGAATACATCTTGCCAAGCTTATATTGGACAATGTGCGATAAGGAATAGTTTTTTAATAAGAAATTTTATTAGAAATAAAACAAATGTTTATAAAACGTAATACTTTTCAATACACTCACCCTGGACTCAATAGTAATTTGCAAATAAAACATCAAGCAAAGGTGGTGTCATGTTGTGAAATTCGAATGATGCTGATATCTACAACTTCCCTGATAAAAAAACTTATTTAGGTGCAGCACTTGAAAACAGCAAAACCAAGATGGTGCCCTACCGATATCTAGAGCTTCCACCCCCCATACCACCTAAAATCCATTGGCATCAACAAAAATATTCTAGTGTTAACTTTATTTATTACTAATATTAATTTAACACCAAATCGTTAATATTTCGAAAACCAAAGCTGGTAGAGGATTTCTGATGAAAATTTTGCCACCTCCCACTCCCTATCCAATAATAATAATGATATCTCCCCACCTCACCACCATCTAGAATCCATTGGCATGAACAAAAATTTCCTAGTGTTAACTTTAATTATTACTAATATTAATTCAAAACCAAAGCCTAAATTTAGGCGCAGCAAAATCATAATAAAAAAGCCTACGTTTAAGTGCACCAAGAATACAGCAAAAACTTAGTACCGGAGCATTTTGTTGCTGCGTGTGGGTAAAAGGGCAGCAAAGATTGTGCACCAGAACCCCCATAGCGTAACTACTTGTCGGATTTGGCAAAACTTGATTATCTCTAAAAAAAGAAGTCTCCTGGTACTCTTAAAGTTTGGCCATACACTAACTCGGGTGGAGAGCATTGCAAATCTTCTTTTACCGTAGTACGAATACCTAAAATCAGGAGTAAAAGAAGGAGTAAATGTGATATAAAAATCTATGAATCAAATTGTTGAATGTAAATAAATATTGTTATATAAAAATGTTAAGGCTAATTGTAATTGAAACCTTAAGAGTTTCTTTAAAGTAAAAATATATTAAAACTAGATTTTTTTTTATATGAATCTGTTGCTTGTCACAATTTTCTTATTCTTCTTTTCTAGCTTTTGTTCTTTATTCATTTTTCTATTGTGTTCTCTCTTGTATTTCTTTTTTCTTTTTTAAGGCTTTTTTATTTTCTTGTGTTTTTTAGTTCGTCTTCTTGGGGGTCAGTAATATCGATGTTAGGGGGTTGTGGAGAATGACGTTAATTCGTCAATATTATATTGTATTTTTCCTAAAACTTTTTATTTTTGAGTACTTGGATTTATAGCAACTTAGTTTATCCTATATATATATATATATCTTTTTACAAGGTGTCCAGCAAACAATTTATCGAAGTTTTGCTTTTGCGGAGAGTTCTCGAAAAAGTAACGAGTAGGAAAGAAATAGTTTCGGAAGTAATTAAAATCCATCATTTGAGAATACTTCGCTTTTCCAAAATGAACTCGAAGTTTTAACTTAAAACAAGTAAAAAAGCTAGAATTGGTCTAAGACCAATTCTTAGGATACCCTAGATGAATGCCCGTATTAAATTTCGTATGGTCACCGATCTATTCAAGTATTGATTTTGAAGTTGTTTTTCGCATATATTTCTAGAACGGTTTGTCGCACAGACAAAATGATTATAACCAATTTTATAGGATTTCGTATTCTGCAGAAGTTTTTAGTACCATAAAAATGTCTTGGACTGATCGTTTTCAAAGTATACGTAAAAAACCGAAATTTTTATATGGCAACACCAAGAAAGAGTTGCCCGATTTAGTCCATTTTTGACATTTTATTTCCTAATGTAGTAAAAACATCATGTGCGAAATTTCAGCTCTCTACGTCGACGCGTTCTCAGGCAGTGACCAAATATATAGCGGAAAACGAAATTTTTATATGGCAACCCCACGAAGGAGTTGCCCGATTTAGCTCATTTTCGAACTTAATTTTACTTTTTTTTTTTAAAGTCTGTGTACAAAATTTCAGCTCTCTACGTGTTCGCGTTCTCAAGTTATCGTGCGCACAGACGGACGGACGGACGGACGGACGGACGGACAGACGGACGGACGGACATGCAAAAATCGAAATAACTTTTAATATTATGAATGGGTGTCCAATCCATTTTGCTCTACCATCATTATTTCGAGGTGTTACAAACGGAATGACAAACTTAGTATACCCCTATGATTTCATCTAGGGTATAATAATTTGCTGATCTGATTTTTCCATAATTATTCATTTAAATTAAATATACTCGAAGTTTCACCTACTATGAAGAGTCATGTAGAAACTATAAGTTCTGAAAATTTATTCTGTTGCGAAACTCATGCGCATTTCAGAAAATTCTTTCATTTCTGACTGACTCTCGTCGTCGATAGTGGTCCTTTTTGTCAGAGGTTAAATGATATTATTTTTGTCAGTAAAAATCATGCTATTTACGTCAAGGCAACAACAAGAAGATAAATGAAATCATTATGAAGATATTCTGTCTAAGGTGTGTAACAGGTAATAACTCGTTGACCCGTTTCGATATCGATTAATTTTTTCAAAGAAAACTCGAGTATATAAGGCTATTATATGCAACCAAAATATATTCAAAAAATTCGAGGTAATTCCGATAAAACGAATTAGAATCGAATCGCTTTTACGACTCGATATAGTGTTCGTTTTTTTTCGGGTCGACAGCGAATCGAAAACGACTTCGAGATCGAAGTCTTAGTTCGCCTTAACGAATCGTGTTCGATTCGATTTCGTATCGTAATGTATGCTGGGTGTCTGTATATGTGATGAAATTTTAGCATGTAATTTACAGTACACTACCTATGCTATTATGTTGGTATGTTAATTTAATATGTAGTCAAACGTATAGATGTACTAAAGCTAGTGCTACGTCTTTATTGAAATTTTTGTTTATTTTTTTTTCTAATAAAATTTACAGTAAAAATAATAATAAAAACAAAAAGGCGTAAATCCAGAAAGTTCAAAAGAATATGCCTATCTAAAATCAAGACCATCCACAACGAGAAATTAAATACATGAACAAGTTAAATTCGAAACTATGCTAAACGAAAATTCATTGCTTTCCTCAATATTCTTGAATCCGGACTAAACAGACTTCTCACAATGTAATTTATTTCCCAGATTGGGTATGGAATTAATTCACATCCTCCTCCTCTCCTGATGGCTTTTCCTCTATAAAATGATCTCAATATTTTAACAAACAGCGCATACAGCTGAATACAGAGCTTGTTCAGATTCTACTATAGACAACAGCTTCAGAATGTCATCTCCCAACAATTGATTTCTAGCTAATGTCAGTGCTTTGATATGACCGACCTTACTCACATGCATATATATACAGAAAGAAATTCTAATTTTCTGCATCCCTTTCAATCTTCTATAAAATTGGGTTTCCAAAGAGCTTATGATTTCGTTTTCTTCCGACTCGAATATGTCGGAAAACATGTGTAGGATGGAATCAGTTGCCTTGATAATCCTCCATCACATGTTGCAGTATATATTGCTTGCAATATTGCAATGGAGCTCTTCTCTGATTGATTTGCAATCTCAGCTTTCCATTTGTTTGTGAATACTTCACATAGTTTTTTGTTCTTAGCCGGCTCAGCTTTTATCTTGGTATAATGCGAAGAATAATTCTGCAACAGCAGCCTACTTACTTACTTAATTTCTTGTCACCAAATAGGTATGTACATACATATGCAGATATTTGAAGAGATTTTGGTACATGAGATTTAAGTATTTACATACACATATAGGTATAGTAGCATAAGCTTTTCAGCTTGAAGTTCATACAAATTGGATTTATGTTGAAATTTGATGACTGGAAACATACATTAGACGATTTAGCGGAGTAAGATCATTTTTATGAAGAATGTCGAAAAAGATTTTGAAAATTTTACCAAGAGTTGTTTGAATGAGGGTTGAAGTAGAATGTAACAAAAATCCGTATAGGGTGTTCAGTGGATGACTCGGTTTATAGGAGTCCCTCCAATTGTGTAGCTGACATCAGTTCAAGAAAAAGCTATTCGAAGGGTATTTTTTTACAAGACCCCCATAAACTGAATGATTTTGCTTGAATATTCATAACTTCGGAAACTATGCCCGTAACTCTTGTGTAGGAGCCACAGAGAGATAGATAAAAAAAAGCAAAAGTAACGCGGTTGTCAAGGAAGTGAAAAATTTTCATCCCTCAGTGTGCACATAAAATTGAGTTGTGTTTTTAATATTTTTGTAAAAACAGCTTCACTGCTTTCTCTAATTGGTTTATTGCTTACCCTTTGTAAGAACGGGGTTAATTAGAGGTTGGTATTTCTCCTCTAATGAAGTGTTTGTCATTGCGTAAAGAAATTCATTGCGGCTATCGGATTAAGTTGTTCTGCCGATAGTTTTATACTACCTGATTGGCGTTTTTTCTGTCAGTGAAGAAGATTTTTCGTTACTGTATTTTTTGTTCCTACCTGTGACTGGTACGTTCACCTCATCATTGCATTCGGTATTTCTGTCAGTGTAACATCAATGTTCTTCCAAATGGCGCTCTCTTATTATTATTATAATACCCTAGATGAAATTATATGGTATACTAAGTTTGTCATTGTCTCGCTTTCGGCTGACAGCAGACAGATCTATCTTATCTGTGAGTAACATATCCTGCTATTCTGTTAGCCAAGAGGTTGGTAAAGTGAAGGTGTCAGCCTTGGGAGGACTTACTTCTACGTAGTACGAGGTGGTACCCACTGTTCCGTGGGCTTGACACTGATTAGTGCGTTAAAAGCTGCTCGCCTTCCAAGCCAAGGTGGAACAGCATACGCCGAGAAATGTGTGGCTGAGATAGTGTTCAGTCGCTTGTATATGCGAGCTCTGGATACGACCCGACTTCCAGTTGTAATTAGCCTTCCTGTAGTAATCCGGAGCTCTGCTGCAGGTGATTGGTTTTCTCACACAACTCGTAGGACCATATATGGAACTTTTAAGAAATAATACCACTTCGATGTGCGTAAAAGTTTCACGGGTGTCTGAGGAATCATGGGATTTAATCCTTGAGATCTCTAAATCTGTGAAAAATGGCTGGTGTGGGCGATGCGTCTCGTAAGGAGATCGCAAATGGTCCTTATGGGTCGGGTCATTTCGGCAAGAGCGGGCTAGCTGGAGTTACGACCACAGTGTCGAAAGGTGCTGAAGGTTGCAACCGATGTGGGACTTCCTGAGTTAGGAATCTCTGTGGCGCAGAACAAGTTAGAAGGGGAAGGGCTGAGAAGATGGTTGTTGCTGTCAGTGGACCTTCTTCATCTCTCCGTTCGTAAGTGGTCGGTAGTCCGGCCCGGAAGGTAATAAAAAGTTGTACAAATCCTCCTCGCGTCGGTAAACTGAGTACTGCGAGGAAGGTGGGCGTAGGCAAGTAATACATGGCGGGCTTTCTCTTCACACAAATTAATTTGCAGCGCAACAAGGTGGCGTCTGCTGTGCTAGTACGCTGCCTTCCTGACTTGAGTATAAAATCTCAACAGCAAAAAGTGGTGTTTATGCAAGAGCTTTTGGTCTGGAAAGACCGTATCAGCATCATACTGTTTACTCTACGCCTCGGGTATGTATTGTTGTGACAAAAAGCGTTGTCATGACCTTGTTGGTTCATATGAGTAATAGCGACACTACATCGGTCAAGCTTTTTTTTTTCAAGAAAGATGGAGTCAATAGGGAACTCCTGGATTGAGTATGTGAGGTCTAATCGGCTTGGTGTCTTGGTTTTTTGTGGTTCGAACGCTTATCACCTTGCCTGGGGCAGCTCCGATAGTAAATATCTGGGTGAGAAACTGCTGGAGTTCATAACTTCAGTGGACCTAGTTCTGTTGAATCAGAGCAATGAACAAACCTTTGCTACCAACCATAGACAGGAAGTCATTGATATGTTAAGAACTTTGACTCTTTTCACCTGTTCTCCAACTGGAGGGTATCGATACAGGAGTCTCCCTCTAAACACCGATCCATTGAACTCTGTATGGGTGCTGAGCTCATAGAATTGAAAACATACAGGAATCCAAAATGGACTGATTGGATTAGATACCATAGGGAAATAGTCTCCATGCTGTGACTGGGGCTTTCGAAGCTTCCTGTTCCATTAGCACGGACATGGTGGTGACCGCACTGTAGCGCGATGGATCCACCATATGCTAAGACGACGATACTTAACTGTAGAGGTGGGCGGCCAACCTATCTCAGTGTGCTGGTGGAGACAGGCTGCGGTCAGCGTGACGGGCTCTCTTCGGTTCTCTGGTGTATATTGGTTGACTCCCTCATCACGGTACTGAACAATGTTTTATTCTCATATGAAGCGTATGCGGATAACATCCTCTGCGCATCTCCAGGTACACCATGGCTCCTTGACAAAAAAATTTTTTTTTTATTCAATGGCCATAAAAATTTTGTCTTGTAGTCTCTCATGGCAACAGTTTTTATGGCAGTTGGATAATAAATATTTTTTTTTACAAGAAATTTATCACAATGAATCAATATTTCCTACCTTTTCTCTTATTGAGTTAATCGGTGTGTGCAGTGAGGGGCTCATATGATAGTGAAACCAACCAAGGCCAGCTTGGTGCTCATCCCCAGAAGACGTAAGCTTGGGTACTTTGTTCTTCGAAAGCTCTTTGAATACACTCTGCTACTCTATTCTCCATGTCAATAACCTTGGAGTCTACCTTAAATCGAAGGTGACATCGGGATTCCACGTAGAGTAAAAGATAATGCGGCTATGAGGGTCTTCGCTCAATGCAGGAGAACCTTGGCGGTACATGATCGAGCGTTATGCACTGGATGTGCACCTCGATTGTTAGACCCATGCTCACATATGCCCCCTATGTATGGTGACCCGGGGATGCTTATGGGAACTGCGATCCGGAAGCTGGTGGGTCTACAAAGGCTTGCCTTCATTTAAATAACTCATTCCCATATTATAATAAAATGCAATTAAGCATAAATTGCACTTTATTATCAGACACACATTTCACTCACTCACTCGGATTACAGTTTGCATAGATGCATATAGCATGCATCAAAACTTTTGTACATTTTCTCACGTACGATTTTCAACGTCATGAGAAAACAATAAAAGAAATAAAGAAAAGCTTTTGAAGTAATCGTGGGTACTTGGTTGCAAAGATCGCCAAACCTCGAGGAGTTCGTTTTTAAACCGCTAGCGGAGTAGAGCTAAAGAATAAAAAGTAGAGATTTGAAGAATAAAAGATTGTGAAATATTGAAGTTTTCTGTGAAAAAATTCTTAAATATAAACTAAGTGCTTACCAAAATAAAAGATTGAGATATTGTGTTTGCTCTGTGGAAAGTCTATGGATGGACTTAACCTTAATATTGTATTCCATAAAAGAAGAGAGTAATTAATAAATTTTCCTTGACCAATGACGGTAGTGTTTTTATCTAAAAAAAAAAAAAAAAAACAACCCAAACGTACTCCCGAAGGAGCACGGTGTGTACGCATATAACAAAGGAAACAATGTAGAACTGTGGTTTGCAGCATCACCGGCCACAGCTCACTTCACGTCCAACAAAAAAAAAACAGAAACAAAACCAAAGAAGGTTATCATTCCGTTTGTAATTCATGGGAATAATCGTCCACCCATCCGTCCGTTTGCCCCTTCATCTAGAACCCGTTCACTTATACTCTAGGCACACGACGCGCTAGAATGATCAATGATCCAATTACGTAATTGATCGAATGATCATTGCTTGTTGAGGCAAGCACACGATATCTTGACGGTAATTCTATTTGACAGATGACAGGTGTCAATTTTGTAAATTAAAAACTCTGAATTGTGAAGTAATTTATGGAAAATTGACTCGTGCCTTGTATTAGATATATAATAAAAGATTATTTTTTCAATAATTAACTTTGAAAAATATTCAAAATTTACCTTGAAAAATATATCAGCAAATTTCACAAATGACATTTGCCAGTGATGGCTGGAAAATCAGCTGATTTTTCCAATAACTTGCAGTTCTTCAGCACTGAAAGCGCATTTATCGATAAAAGGAATGCCAAGTAATGCATAATTTCAAACGAATGAGCTTGTGGAAGCATAATTGGTGCAATGAGGAAACGAATGATCATTGCGCCAATGATACAATAACACACGAGCTATGCAATGATCATTGCTCTGCCAATGATCATTGATATGTTCCGTGTGTCTAGGGTATTAGAGAGCTGAAATTTTACACACGGGCTTTTTAAAAATAATAGTAAATTTGAGTTCGAAAATGGGACAAATCGGGTAACTCCTTGCAATACAAAAATTTTGTTTTTTACTATATATTTGAACAGTGCTTGACAACGCGTCGACGCTGAAAATAGAAATTCTTTACACGGTGTTTTCATAGTAATAGTAAATAAGGTTTCAAAAATGGACCAAATCGGGCAACTCCTTCTTGGTTTTGCAATATAAAAATTTAGGTTTTTTACGTATACTTTGAAAACGATCAGTCCAACAAATTTTTATTGCACTCAAAACTTCTTCTGAATATGAATCCTATAAAATTGATTATAATCATTTTTCTGTGCGACAAACCGTTCTAGAAATATAGGTATGTGAAAAACCACTTCCAGAATCAAACTTGCATAGATCGGTGACCATACGAAATTTTAAACGGGCATTCATCTGGGGTATCATATGAATTGGGCTTAGACTAATTCTAGCTTTTTAACTTGTTTTGTTGAGTTTTAGTCATGATATTAACACCGCGTATATTCATATAGCACAAGAAAGCTTTCTACGATTTGTAAGAACTTAATTTTATTTTCCAGATCGTTTTTCATTTTTTTTACACTTCAAATAAACCGACTAGAAACTTAAGATACGTCTGACATGCCCAACAAAAGCTATACCAAGTGAGCTCCACAATACATGCCACATGACAATCATGTGGCTAATCTCGCATGGCTTTTGTCACACCAGATTTGTGTGCGGCGCACCATTACAAAGCACGTGTGAGTTCGGCCTGCCTAAGGGCCATTCACCAAGCCATTTAATTGAAATTTAATTTAATTTTTGTATTAGTACTCCTGTAAGAGAGGGTTAGGGAACACTTAAAATTAAATTAAAATTAAATTTGGGTTATTTAATGTCATAATAACGTATATATAACTTTTATTTTAATTCAAGTGGGCCCCAACCCTCTCGTCGTTTATAATAACACAAGAAAAGTCCGAGGTTTGAAGGGAATCCCTAGAAATCTATATAAATAGAGTGTTCTCAAATGATCGATCAAAGGAAAGCATAGATTTGCAAATCATCAGCATTCATTATGAATTGACAATGTATGTACACTCAGAAAAATATACCCCTTAGGAACACCACACAACAAAAAAACTTAAACTCGCTTTTCGATTTTAGAATAGGCTTTCATGGAGAGGGAAAAGAAAGAGATGAACAAATTTTCATCAATGAGATTCCGGTCAAGATTTGAGTTGAAAACTAGGGACAACCACTAATGCTGCATAGATTATTTGGAAAAGGTATGTATTTGTTGAAAGAGGAATAATTAATAAATTATAGTGAAGGTATTCATCTTGATCATGTATACATGTACACATACAAAACGGCTTATGAACACCCAAAGCGTTAGGTCATATTCTTTTTGTAATGCTGTAAAATCGAGTTTAAACGTAATTACTATATCGGTACAAAAATGATTATGAACGATAAGAATCAAAATCCCAATGAGATTTTAATATTAATATGTAAACCTCAATTACCTACATAAGTTTATAAATGGTGGAATTCTTGGTTTGTTTTTTGTGGGTGATTGGACGGTATGTGGTACTGCTACATTCTCGATCCCGCTGAACGTGATATTCCTAATCCGTTGACTTACCCTACTATTATTGACTGATCTTAGTCCGTTTTGATTTTCATAGGACAGATCTTCCTTGAATTATGCTGATTTTGTGAGTGAGTTGGGTTGATCAATCGTACAAAATCCGTTTGTGATATTTTATCCATAACAGGTGATATCTAAGTGCTATCATATTAAATTCATACATTTTTACCCTCCTACTACAGTTCAGACATCTATCTATCTATGAAAGGATTCGTAAGGAAAATAGAAATGAAAGTAGGTTTGTTAATCGTGGTGGGGAATACAAAAAAAAATAAGATTAGAGCCGATTTTTTGATTTTCATACTACGTAAAATCGGGTCACTTCCACTGACTTATAACAATGGACTGAGTGACTTGCTATTTCATGTGGCACAAAAAATATTGTGTTTCTGTATATCACCGATAGAACACCCTTTAAAACGTTTACTACACAAAAATATGTAAAACTCAACCAATCAGATGAAATTTTACACCCGTACATCGAACTAAATTAAAAAAATATATTTTCTTGTGTCCAAGTGATATTTTAATCGCTTATAAGCACTCTTATAAGAAATTAAACTAATTCCGACTTTAGTTTTCAAAAGTTATTCTTAAATGAATCCTGCGTATGGGCAAGAGAGACGGCGCATGGTAAACACTATCTTTACCTTATTCTTTCTGATTGCATCTGCACCCAACATAAAAACATCAAATAGCATAAGTAAACGTTCAGTAAACAATATTTTGTGTTGGTAGCTCCAACTCTGCCATAGGGCGAAAGAGAGAACTGTAAAACTTGTGCCATTCTTTCCTATAGGAAAATGGCAATACACTCAGTCCATTGTTATAAGTCAGTGGTCACTTCTGAAGAGTTTAAAAATAAAATAACAAGGTCATCTTTTCTTTACTTTCTTCTTCCTCCGCACTTTTTTTATTATCTTAAAACATCACTTTTGACATTTCTATCCTCTCACTCATATAGAATATATACCACCCACTCCCCTCCCAAAAACAAAAACAGACTCAAAAAATACCCATAAAAAAAAATAACTGTTTCCGTATCACTTCTCTTAATTTCGAAATTTTTTTTAGTTCTTAGAAAATCTTTCGATATTCTTGCTTTCGAAGCTTATTACCAGAGGAGAGTCTACGGTTTACAGTTTTTATAAATAAAAGTTATGTTAACGACCTTTTTGCAAAAATAATAGAGGTTAAATTAATAAAAAAGGTAAGAAAATCCGAAATTTTGAGTGTAGACAATCATAATTCTTGAGGGGAGTGGGCTATGTGGCTGATTGAGTAGTCGTTCGAAAGGCCATGTAGTTCTGCATACAATGAGCTTCTAACTGTGACCATGCACCCTGTAGTTTTTAAGACACAGGGTATTTTGTGAAAAACTAGCTTTTTTCTTCATCACCCTGTAAATCTTAAACGGTTGATATGCCCCCTCCCCCTGCCATACAATTTTTGGTTCGTCTTTGTGAGTACTATCACCTCCCACTATACTGACTTTCTAGTTGGAAACACCCTGTATACGAAACAAAAATCCATTAATAATTCATAAATCGAAGGCACCTTCGTCGATTACTAATAATCCCCCGCCGTGGTTATTTATAATTTAATCAACACATTGCCGCCATTTTTGTTTTCGGTGTTTTTTTTTATTATTTAAACCGAAAATAATAAAAGCAGACAGCTGTGTTATTTGTTGGTCGCAAACTAATCTGTTCGAGTAGCTATCTAATGCTAAATCAATACTCGACGAGGGATTATTAATCGCATAGCTTAACGCCACACTCACTAACTCTAGCTGTGTATGTAGGTATAAATGTATAGTCGATAAATCTAACTGTCATCGGAATTCTAGACGGTGATAGTTCATCCTCTAGCGTTATCATGATATGCTGATTTTGTGCGCTTTAAAAGTCATCGCCCATGTGTTTATATGGTCTTATAAAAAGCGCTCAGGTGAGAATTTGATGACCTCATTTTGATATTTAGTCTATAGGGGTAGGAGAGAGGGATGGGTGGATTATTGAAAAGTCTGATTAATACCTTACACGTTTCACAGACAAAAATCTAATTTAAAATACATAAAAAAAAGTTTTCATCTGCATTCTCCTGTACTTGAAAGGACGACCGTATATAATTATGTCTGCGTATGTGTAGGGAACGTTCATATCGATAAGTCCCGCTCCTGGCTGTATTATTTCGTTATTTCCAGAGAAGAAAACTTTCTGAAAATGACTGTGACTATAGTCCCCCCCCCCCCCTCATACTCTTGAAGACACACTTGAAATAATCTGGGAGAAGACTAAAACTACTGGAAAACGTCTTTGGAATTTTATTTTATCCCCCAGGCGGGATATACAAATTTTAAGATCCTTCTTGACAGGATAATTATCATACAATTCCACTTATTAAACTATGAAAATTATCCTAATTGCATCTGAAGCTTCCTTTTCAGTTCACAGGACCGAATTAATCCATCTCTGATGTAATGAGTATTTGAATAAATGAATATTTAAATGGACACTATTTCACACGGATGCAATTAAGCTCCAGAGTTGTTGTCGGTAGTAAACACCTTCGCGCGGGTAAAAAAACCGCTACTGCAGTCTATCCTGCAGCTATGAGGAGATCTCCATAAAAAGTGCGATTGCCTGTGATGAGTACTTTAGTGATGATGCTATAAGTATATGTGACTGGATGAAAGATAATTCAATAAATCTCAATTCTTTGAACACCCTGTAGGTGAGATTATATAGGGCGTTTATTTACACGTCAACTAGACCGGAATTTATGTTCGAAAATGTGCTTTAAACATATTTTTACCACATATTTATATTCCAAGAAAAGTAAATATAAATGTCCAATTTTTCTACAAAAAGAAAATTGCAGTATTAAATTTAGTCTTATCATTCTTGCTGGGAATGGGGAAAGTAATTCATTCATTTCAATTTTAACATTTCGATGGATGCTTAGTAGAGAGATTTATTGACGGGGCAAAAAAAGCAATATAAAAAATTTAATCAGAAAACAGATTTTATTATTTTAGGGTATTCATCTGAAATGCCCTCAAAAGTAAACAAATAATTTTTTAAGTTATTTAAATAAAATCATGGGATGCTCATGGAAAATATTAGTTTATTTATTTATTTATTTCCTGTCTACAGACAACGAGGACATTGCAGACTAGGCCTTAAGAATGAACTACGAACTAACTATGTATGTATATTTGTTAAATTGTACAACGGAATTAGTGATAGATTCATTATAACCGTAATTGGTTCTATGAAATGGCAGTTGCAGCATATGACGTGTCTTATAAGCCTTTCTGGTACATACCAATTAATCATTGAGAGGAACTCCGGTAATTTTATACGATAACATATAATATCTCTAATAAACCTTGCACAACCAACTTTTCTTCTGAAGTCCAGCTTGGATAAACCTAACACCGAGTAGCGTATATAATACGAAGGCATATTATGCCTCCAATAAGGATGTTTACCTAGCGCCAGTCTTGTGAATGACTTTTGTACTGCTTCGATGCGATTTATATGTACTTTATCGGACAGACACCAAATAACGGAGGAGTATTCCTATCAAAGAGTAAGGATCTTTTAATTCCTTTGCGTTTCGTCTTATAAAGCCTAACACCATAAAAGATTTACAAATTATATATTCTGTATAGTTAATGAAGAGATAACTTAGAATCAGTCTTTAGTGTCAGCTACTCTTGAAACAGATGAAGCTTCAATTTTAAAATCGAAGACAATTGATGTAGCTTTTCGGTAAAAGGACATTACTTTACATTCAGAAACATTTAGCGAGAAGTTATTCGCTGAGCACCATCTACCAAGGGCATTTAGATCGTTTTGAAGAAATATGCAATCGGCAATAGAATTTATTTTCACAAATAATTTCAAGTCATCTGTAAACAATAAACTTTCCACAAAGCAAAAAACATTAATAATGTCGTTGATAAATAGCAAAACTAGAAGTTGATCAAGGTGACTACCCTAAGGAACACCCGAATTTATCTCGATGAGCCTTGACAATTTATTGCTCATTTTAACATATTGCCTACGATTTGTTAAAAATGAGGAAATCCATCTGTGGATGTTATATTTAAAGCCAAGATGCATAAGCTTATTAATTGAAAGCATAATATCAACACGGTCAAAAGCTTTCGAAAAGTCGGTAATCGAATCGACCTGGGCATACTCTTCAATAGAATTAATAGCATAATTTGAAAAAATTGCAAGATTTGTACATGTTGACCTACCTGAGAATTGACTATAGAATTCAGCCATTTTGGTATATTATTCATGATAGATACAGCACGAGAGTTTATTTGAAAAATTGTTGATCCAGATTTGTTGATAGGAGTTATACGGGTGTTTCAGATAAGGATGTCATCCTTGCAGGAGGTGATGAGGGAGCTCTAGAAACGAAAAAATTTGTATGGACAATTTTCAATTCTCCTAACGGTTTTCGAGGAATTCGACTTAAAAGGATATTCCAAAATCAGAGTGCAGGGATTTGCATTTTTGCTTATAACTTTGAAACTACGCAACGTTGCATGGAGATCTAGCACGCATTTTAAAGCAGACAAATAATTCTTGAATTGATGTAGTTTTGAAGACTTTACATAAGATAGTTGTCGAGATATCAAAACTTAAATTCAGACTTTTTGCATGAAATAACACTTTTTTTGTACTAAAAGTCCAATAACTCGTAAATTTCTCTTAAATTTTTTTTTATTTTATTACCGTAAATAAAGCCTAACTTTATCTGCTTTTAGATGCTTTTTGTTTTATCCCTTTATCTTTGTGTCCTCAAAAGGTTTGATTTTGGAATATCCTTTTAAGTCGAATTCCTCGAAAACCGTTAGGAGAATTGAAAATTGTCCATACATTTTTTTCGTTTCTCAAGTTCCCCTATCACTTCCTACGAGGATGACATCCTTATCTGAAACACCCTGTATAAGATGTCTTTCATGCAGCCAAAAAGCATTCGGAACTAACTGACGAATTAAATAAGACTGAAAGAGGATAGGAAAGAGATGATAAGCAATTTTTAAGAAAATTAATACATATGATGTCCATATAAGGCTTTGTACTAACGAGTTTTCCAATAAGAGGTGTTATTTTGCTATTCAAAGAAAAATGCCATTTTTTTAGATAAATGATCGGATCTTTATTTCATTATAAAGAGGAAGGTATGCCATTAATAATGGAAAATAACATCAGCCAAATGACCACCACGACCACGCCTACAGGACCATATCCTTTCATGAAATTTTCCATAACCAAATCGCAAATTGGCTGCGCTATGTCATCGATAGCCTCACGAATTCCATCTTTGAGGTCTTGAATCGACGCTGGGCTGTTGGCGTAGACCTTCTCTTTCATGTGGCCCCAAAGGAAGAAGTCGCAAGGTGTTAAGTCACAAGATCTCGGTGGACAATTGTGATCACCTCTTCGAGAGATAACACGGTCCGGAAACTTTTCCCGTAAAAGATCAATGGTTTCGTTGCTTGTATGGCACGTAGCGCCGTCTTGTTGAAAGTAAACGTTGTCCAGATCAATACCATCCAATTCCGGCCATAAAAAATCACTGATCATCTGTCGATAGCGCAATCCATGACCCCGCGGGACCATAAACCGCACCAAACAGTCACAGGTTGAGGATAGATAGGCTTTTCAACAATAACTCTTGGGTTTTCCGAGCCCCAGATGCGACAATTTTGCTTCTTGACGAAGCCATCGAGGTGGAAATGGGCCTCATCACTCAAGACGAGGAATGGACAAACCTGGATTTTCTTCAACACTTTCGGCTACAGCAGCAATATTCTCGGCTGTTCTTGAGCGACGTGCACGGGTTTTATTCTTCACATCACTAACTTGTCCCGACAGCTCGAATTTTTCTACCAATTTCTGTATTGCGGTCCGACAAGGTGCTTCATGACGACCCAAAAATGTTCGAGTTTTACGAACCATCTCTGCTACATTTTCACCATTTTTATAGTGAATTTTAATAATTTCAATGCATTGTTGAATCGTGTATCGTTCCATTTTTATTAATGGCGTAGTTTCTACTTGTCAAATGTCAAAAAATGACAGCTCCAAAAGTGACATCTACCGAAATAGCGGGCTAATTAAAATAAAACCTCTTATTGGAAAAGCCTGTATATGCTAAATTATATATAGCAGACTGAACATCCTCCATATCTATCGAAATATAGCCAACTTCAATTGGGGCGTTAGTGCAAAAATCAAATATTGGAAAGTAGCCATCACCGTGATTCACACAAGAAACTATTTCAAAATAATTTGCGAATGTTATTGCTAGATATAGTATCTTGAGATTTTGAATTATTATAATCTAGTACTTTAGGAAATCCGGTTGACTTACATTTGCCATCAATATAGTGCCAAAAGTATTTGCTATTTAACTTGATCTTAGATTCAATAAAACATAGACACTTTTTGTACAAAAACCTATAAACAAATTAATATTACCGTATTTTAATTATTTACAACAAAAGTTGGTGTTTTAGGGACAAAAAAAATTAAACTTAGACATAATATTCTTTAAAATGTGAACAAAATTTAAAATAACACTGCGATTAAGCTACGGTGTATCAAAGTATAGTAAAACATATATATTGGACCGCTTATTTTCTTTTTCTATTTACCACACGTTTTTCCTAAAGTTGCTTTACCTGAAAGGGCTGAACTAACAACAATTATTATGTTGTAGCTCTTTACTTTTTATTGTTTCCTAACTTTTAAAAAGGATAAAAAAAAGGAATTATATGAATATTTTTATTTATTTGAAAAAAATTGTATTTTATATTTTTATTTTACACATTTTTTATTTTAATATATTTATATAATTTTTTATAATAAAAACTTTTTTTTTATTTATTTGGATGTTTGCCCTCTGGCGTCTACTCTCAGACTAACTCTATCCTTGACACAAAATATATATATTTTTTTTAAAATTACATTCCAAAAAGTCGTGGTGTGTATTTTCTCCAAATGTATACAGTAGTGTGTAACTATGTTCAAAATTTTTTCTTGAAAGTGTTTTTTCCTTGAAAACCTCAAATCAAATATTTTCGTTTATTTACAGTCAGCGCATATATTACTCTGACAAACAAAAATATTTTATTTTCAGTAACAAACAAAAGGTAGTTTCAAAAATTCAAGTCAACAACAAAAAAAAACAATATTGAAGGTTCCGCTACATCAACACCCCCTTCAGTGTTAGCGTCCAGCAAACAACCTCGGGTGTTTTATAAATTGAACAAAACTTTCTTAATAAAATGTTTATCTGTAATAAGATCTTGGTCATTTACTTTTAGTCCAAAAAACCCGGTTTCAGATAATCGATAGAAATGGTGGTCTCTCTACCGCCGAAGTCGACTAAAAACGTTTTGTCATTTTTTTTAATAACCTTAAATGGTCCCTCGTATGGGTTACTTAATGGCGGTTTTGAACGATCTATTCTCATGAAAACGCATTTACAATATTTTAGGTCTTTAGGTACAAAT
The DNA here is from genome assembly GCA_963924295.1 of Dioctria rufipes. Lineage (NCBI taxonomy): Eukaryota > Metazoa > Arthropoda > Insecta > Diptera > Asilidae > Dioctria > Dioctria rufipes. Next base: position 49,728,354 of record OZ002744.1, on the reverse strand, counting down.
ATCTCGTTATTTTGTCTTCAAGTACGAGTTGGTACGAAATTTTGAATGTGGTTCCTGACTTTATTAATAAAATTTGATGGATCCAATGTTGGTTTTGGAATATCTATAAAGAATTCTCCTGGGATGCGCAGTGGTTATCCATAAACTTAAATCAGCTGGTTAAGAACCTCTTTTATCGTGGTTCTAAAATCTAGAAGAATCGCTGGTATTTGCAAAACCCAGTTATTATGAGTCATTTTTGTTTTTAACGAAGCCTTCAATTGCCTATGGAAATGCTCTATCATTCCATTGGATTGCGGATGATAAGGTGTAGAGCGGATTCTGTATGCTCCTAATAATTTTTAAAATTCATCAAATAATTTTGACTCGAATTGAGCACCTTGATCCGTCGTTATTTCAAGAGGAATTCCGAATTGTGAAATGTTTTGCGTGTATAATGTTTGAACTATTGTACTAGCCGTAGTATCTGTTATAGGGTATGCTTCGGGCCATCTTGTGAACCTGTCTATGATAGTAAATATGTAAGTAAATCCTTCTGAAGGTGGTAATAGGCCGATTATATCCACGTGAATATGTTCAAATCTGCTTTTTGAATTTTGAATTGGCCAACTTCTGACTTCTTATGTTTGTAAATTCTTGAGTTTTCGCAAGATAAACATGATTTTGCCCACAAATTTACGTCTTTATTCATACTAGGCCAAAAGTATCTTGTCGCAGTTAAATTTCAAATTGCTCTAATACCAGGATGTGATAGAGTATTAATAATTTCGAAAATATTTCGTCTTAAAAGTTTACGAATAAATGGTCGAGAGGTATTTAACGAAATATCACACCAAATTTTGTTTTTGGAAGCAACTAATTCCATTTTTATTAATTTAAACTTTATAATTCATAATAGTTCCTTGAGTGGAAATTAAGTGTTTCAATTCTTCATCGTTTTTTTGGTTTTTGGCGATAAAAAAAGGAATTATATGAATTATATTTTTATTTATTTGAACAAAATTGTATTTTATATTTTTATTTTATATATTTTTTTATTTTAATATATTTATATAATTTTTTATAATAAAAACTTTTTTTTATTTATTTGGATATTTGCCCTCTGGCGTCTACTCCAAGACTAACTCTATCCTTCACACAAAATATATATATTTTTTTAAATTACATTCCAAAATGTCTTGATGTGTATTTTCTCAAAATGTATACAGTAGTGTGTATCTGTGTTCAAAGTTTTTTCTACAAACTGTTTTTCCCTTAAAAACGTCAAATCAAATATTTTCCTTTTTTACGGTCAGCGCAAATATTACTCTTACAAACAAAAATATTTTACTTTCAGTAACAAACAAAAGGTAGTTTCACAAATTCAAGTCAACTACAAAAAAAAAATATTGTAGCTTCCGCTACAAGGACCACGGAGAAAGTTATAAAATAACAAAACCAATTGTTGTGAGCCGGTATATATAAAGAATTGTGGGTAAAAGTTTGGCTTATCAGATTAACAAAAGTATAGACAACAACGATGGAAATAAAAAAGAAAGAGTAGCAAAAAGCAAGTGATGAAGAATATTAGGCCGGATATCACTTAATAGATATCCTGAATGCATCGACAGTGATCGCAGGTTTAATATTGTATGGTAAAGATAGTTCCATAAATGATTGGTATAGATCAAAAGGACCGTTCATTTACGAATTTACGAGGAACAGTATGGGTCTATCTTAGAATATAGAGAGTACAGGAAGTGTGATAAGCCAAATTTAGCGTAGTTAAATTCTGGTTGTGTTAGTATCTGTTGCCGCTTTAGTGAAAGATCTGTACAGCTGTGTAGTAGAATCAATATAGAGAACGGCGCAACAAAATATATGGTTGAAAATACTGCAGTTACTCTTACCGAAAATGCTCTTAGTCGTACTCTTATACCCAGAGAGTTTCTCAGCTGTCTATCTTCAATAAACAAATATTTAATCGTTTTTGTTATTAATTTCAATTTACTTTTTGTAAAGTACACAAAATGATATTTTATAAATATACTTGCCTAAAAAATGATTGCGCACGTATATTTTCACCAGATTCAAATTTTCGCAAATTAGGCAAAATTCGTTTGACAGATGAAAAAAGCTCTTGCATACGAATTTTACAGGTATCAACACTTCCTGTTGACTCTATATTCACATTCCTACCATTTTCCCAAAAATTCACTATAATCAGAGATGCTTGAATTCAAAATCAGCCAAAAGTAAATAATAAAGGGTTTTCCAATTAGAGGTGCTATTTTAATTAGCCCGCTATTTCGGTAGATGTCACTTTTGGAGTTGTCATTTTTTTACATTTGACAAGTAGAAACTACGCCATTAATAAAAATGGAACGATGCACGATTCAACAACGCATTGAAATTATTAAAATTCACTATAAAAATGGTGAAAATGTGGCAGAGACGGTTCGTAAAACTCGAACATTTTTGGGTCGTCGTAAGGCACCTTGTCGGACCGCAATACAGAAATTGGTAGAAAAATTCGAGCTGTCGGGGAAAGTTAGTGATGTGAAGAATAAAACCCGTGCACGTCGAAGAAAACCCAGGCATTCCACAAACGTCATTACAAAGTATTTTGCATAAAGATTTGGGTCTTAAGGCTTATAAAGTTCAGTTAACACAAGAACTCAAGCCGATCATCAAAAACGTCGAGTCTTTGCTGATTGGGTCCTTGAAATGCATGAAAATGTTCCGGAATTCCATCGAGGACTCATCTTGAGTGATGAGGCCCATTTCCACCTCGATGGCTTCGTCAACAAGCAAAATTGTAGCATCTGGGGCTCGGAAAACCCAAGAGTTATTATTGACAAGCCTCTCTATACTCAACGTGTGACTGTTTGGTACGGTTTATGGTCCCGCGGGGTCATTGGACCTTACTTTTTCGAAAATGAGGCTGGAGCAACAGTTACGGTGAATGGATTACGCTATCGACAGATGATTAATGATTTTTTTATGGCCGGAATTGGATGGTATTGATCTGGACAACGTTTATTTTCAACAAGACGGCGCTACGTGCCATACAAGCAACGAAACCATTGATCTTTTACGGGAAAAGTTTCCGGACCGTGTTATCTCTCGAAGAGGTGATCACAATTGGCCACCGAAATCTTGTGACTTAGCACCTTGCGACTTCTTTCTTTGGGGCCACGTGAAAGAGAAGGTCTACGCCAACAGCCCAGCGTCGATTCAAGACCTCAAAGATGGAATTCGTGAGGCTATCGAGGACATAGGGCAGCCACTTTGCGATTTGGTTATGGAAAATTTCATGAAAGGATATGGTCCTGTAGGCGTGGTCGTGGTGGTCATTTGGCTGATGTTATTTTCCATTATTAACGGCATACCTTCCTCTTTATAATGAAATAAAGATCCGATCATTTATCTCAAAAAATGGCATTTTTCTTTGAATATCAAAATAACACCTCTTATTGGAAAACCCTTTAGTATAACTAATAGTAAAGTTGGTATCCATTGACGGCGAACTTTTAAGTAAATTTATTGCTTCATATATTTCTATATAATAATTCTCTGAAAGTAGGTACCAATTTCGCCAAATATTGACTTCATCTCGAATCCTTCCAATTCCTGTGAAATCTCACAATATTGTGTGAACAAAAATAAATCAGATTCTATATCACTTCGAAAGTTGTTTCACAAACAAAGATAATTTTATTAGTTCATAGAAAGCATATACAAGCCTAAGTCATAAAAGTACGTAAGCAAGTAGAAATTTTTTGTAGCCACCCTAATATGTCAGGCAGAAAGCAATTGGAACGGAAATTACCAAAATACACAGTCTTTTTTCTCCTATATATAAGATGTCAAAAATTTTTGGTAATAAAAAAATGAATCTGGATTCCCACTATGAAAAATCACATGAACCTAAACAGAAGATGGATTTTTATTTCATCTGAAATAACGACAATCTCAAGTTAAGCAAGCATATACTCTGCGTGTACCAGAATAAGGAATTGTTGTAAAATTTATTTTTCAATGAATTCTATTATATACGGTAACCATTAACTGTGATACTTTTATGTATTCATTTTATGCTTTTCCTGGTATAAAAAAAAATAAACGACGATATTTTTGTCCAATTTACTAGCTCGGGACATCAGCATTTATGAAAACGATTTGGTTCACAATGGAAACCATATGAATACGTACATTTTGACTCGGAAGTACAGTTATTTGCCTGATTGCGATTCTATTTACAATATTGTTATACAACTGATGTGTGTCATAAAAAAAAAGTGTTCTATTGTGTGAATGAAAGAAAGGTTTTCGAAAAACTATACATGTTCTCAGTAAAAGATGTGAGTACCTACACATACCACACATCCATACTTCCATAAATTTAGTCCTGAACACCTCGTTTTCAATGGCAGACACAATATCATGAGATTATGAGTACAGAAGAGGTATGTTTCCATCAGACTGAATGATACTCTGGCATCAATTCAAAAAAAAGAATTGAACTGAACCGACGACATACTTTACCAATTTGTGGTAACACTCATTATGCTCTTCATATAGAGAAATTTTATACAAAAAATAAAATTATCAAGGCTTGAAGGACTTTCTATTCAATTATTTCTACTTGTAATTTTCACAGATTGAAAAAATATCGAATGCAGATAAATTGTCGTCTGTCGTATATCACTTCTCTGACTGGTGGTGGAGCCTTGTTGTTGTTGGTGGTAATATTGATGAAAATGAAAATCAATTCATAATAATGAAGCGAAAATTTATTACAAATTAATTTAAAATTATTAAATTATTTCACAAAAATAATAATAAATAATGAAAAATTAATGAAAAATCCAAATATGACAAAGATTATTAATTAAAAGTACCAATTTCAATATTAATCAATTACAATTTTTAACAGAGCTAGAGTGATGTAAGATTTATATAAATATATCCAAGTCTTACACCAACTGTTTAACTATGTAATTCCGTTTTTTTCGATTTCCATACGCTAACCGTATTAGAATTATTTTGGAGTATACAGCGTGTCCCGTATGTGGTCTGGCACCCGAAGGCTACGGATAAGACATGCTTAGATAAACAAAAAATTGTATGGGTGGGGAGAGGAAATCGTAACGGTTTCCAAGATAACGGGACTTTAAGATATTTGGGTATATTTTTATAGATCACGCTGTAACTTCTGAACTTCACAACATATGATCATGATTTAAACTTTGGTAGATAGATAATCGTTAGACCCTTCCAACGCCCTTTCGGTTTTAAAGTTATGGCTCAACAAAATTAAACTTTCTGCGTGTTTTGCACTTTTTCCTAAGCATCTCCAGCGAAAAGGGCTGAAAAAGGTCATTTCCAAAAGATAATTGCCTACTTTCTGGCACTTATTGAACTTCTTCAGCCATTTTTGCTGGAGATACTTAAGAAAAAGTGCAAAAACCGCAGATAGGGTTACATTTTGAGTACAGAGTGTGATAGGTCATTTTAAAGCTAAGCTTTTGGGCTTTTCAAATTCAGTATGAAAAACTGATATTGATGACGTGTTTTTTGATAAAAATAGCAGTTAAATAAAAAAAAACGAGCAAAAATTCAGAAATTTTAAATTTGTTGAGCCATAACTTCAAATCCGACAAGGTGAGTTTATAGACCACTGGAAAGGTCCAAGGATTATCTATCTACCAAAGTTTAAATCATCATCATTGGCTGCAATGTTCAGAAGTTACAGGGTGATATATAAAGTATACCCAAATATCTTAAAGTCCCGTTATTCCGGACACCATTACGATTTCCTTCCCCACCACCTATACAATATTTTGTTTGTCTAAGCATGACCTATCCGTAAAGCCTTCGGGTGCCAGACCACATACGGGACACCCTGTATATATAATTTTTACTTCTGTGAGATCCTGTATGTTGTTTTTTACACATAGGTTTAGTTAGCTAAGTTTTAGAACATCAGTTGGTTTAGTATCTTGACTGAATGTGAAAGCAACACAACCCACATAGAATAAAGGAAAGAAAAACTGCAAACTGGTGATGCCACCTCAATTTCCAAAAATGCATACCTACTATCGGAATCCAACACAATCCGCAGACAAACTGGAATAAAAGCCTTTATATGTAAGGTGCGACCATAGGCCACATAAATATATTTAATCATAAAAAGAACAAAGCAAATGCGGCTTTTGACTAGCAAGCTAACTACCATCACATGACAGTGGTCGTGGGCTCGAATTCCGGTCCTGCGCTTTTTTTCCTACCTAATTTCCTTTCAGCTTTTACGTATAGGTTCCACACTCTCATATTGTGTAGTGATCTATCAAAAATTATCTCACCCCCGGCACAGTATAGATACAGTAGACAAGCTTTGAGCAAACTACTGAAAGGTGAATTTTAGTATTTTAATTACAAAAAAAAAAAAAAAAACGTAAGTAAATGGGCGAACAGTAGCTAGTTGCACAATGGTTGGGAGAAGTATTAATTTTATGTGATTACACATCTCGGCAAAAGAATTCCAAATGTATTGTTCCATTACTAAACAGCTGTTTGAGTGAAACGTGATGTTCGTTCCATGAACGTTACACTGTAGCCACATGACTGTAATAATGTTGACAGTTTGACAGTTCTACCAAGCATAATGGCATGGGAATTGGAACAAGTTATTATTGGCCTCTTTTTCTTTCAGGAATCGTTTTGCTTGTCATTTTACCCCTTTTCCTCTAGTACAAGAGTAATATAGAAGCATCTACTAATGTGGCAATTTTGACAGAGCTGTTCTCCTGTATGAATATACTCTGTCCACGGTGAAGGCATATTATAAGAAATATGAATAGAAAATTTTGAAATAATTGGGCAGCACATTTCGATTTCCATATTTTACAATTCTCCTTAGGTCAACTGCCGATTTGGATAAAAATTCCTATGCGGTTAGCAAATTTTCTCGGTTTAGATATGAAATCCAGAAGGTCAAAATCCAGAGTGAAGAAATCCAGAAAGAAAAATCCAGAAGAGACGAAATCCAAAAGTGACAAAATTGAAAAGAGACAAAATCCAGAAGTGACAAAATCCAGAAGAAATTTGTTTGCTCGAATATCTTTTATGGATTTTCTCTCAGTTTGAATTCTTCGTGAACTCAGAACTTTTTCTTTTACGTTAAAAACAAACAATATATATATTTTTTTAAATTTATTCACCCAACACTACCACTTCAACAAACACAATCATTTATTTACGCACTCATTAATAGATGAGACCTAGCAAAACCCTCGAGAATACTTCGCAAGCCATGAAACAGACTCCCTCCCTACCACATGCGAGGCCTGACGTAGTCCTTACATTATAAAATATTTGCCGTGCTCTTATGTAAAACTGACAAAAGTTTGATTTGAATAGCTCCCCCGCTCTAAACTACTATTCATACAGAAAAATGGTGTTCTGATAATCTTGTGCTTGCTTTCTTATCTTCCGAACCGTAAAAAAATTTTCATACCTTTCCTAACAAAATTATTTAAAAAAATTAATCTTAACCAAATGACTACGATTTCTCAAACAAAAATTCTCAGCTGAGTAATCATTGTAATGTCGCTGTGCCGTCATGGCATGCCGTGGGCTGATGATATCGAATGTAGCTGCCTACAGATTCGGACTACGGCTGCACATACACACATGCAATTATCACTCAGCTGAGAGGTATTGAGCGTAAAATGGTAAGGTTAGTTTGTAATCAAAACTATTTAATTATTTTTTTAAGTAAGGTATATAGTAAGTGTAACCTTTGAGAAGGTAAGGAACCAAGCTGTAAATTACTAGAAGACTATTTTCCTGTATGGATAGTAGTTTAGGCTCTATGGCATATATAAAGTCAATGTTTAGCACTTTTCCATAAGAATCAATATAGAACATTTTAGAAAACGGACTAAGCACCCACACATATAAATTTCTGTTTCATGGCTTGGGAAGTATTCTCGAGGGTTTTGGACCTAGGCACAGACCTAAATATGTACCATTTAAGCACTAATTCATAGAGTGCCAATTCATGCCAATTTTAAAATTTTTTGAAAAAAAAATTTTAATTATAACAATTTTTACAATGTCGGGATTTTGACATTAATGTATTTTGACGTGTTTCTAAATTTCGTCACTTCAGGATTTTGTCACTTTTGGATTTTCTCATTTCCGGATTTTTTTAATATTTTCTAGATTTTGTCACTGGATTTTATACTTCTGGATTTCGTCATGTTCCCAATTTTCGCAACTGTCAGTCACAAATCGGGCAAGACAAATTTCAAAATTAAAACTGGTTACGTTGGTGTGTTGAAGATTTTCTGCTACACCATGCCTTCATCATATTTTTTGCGACCATTCTTTTTGATATTTTTTATAATATATTGAAGAAAGAGACAAATGTACTTACAGTTGTCAAACGAAATTTTATAATTTTCAACAATTTGAATTTAATTTAAAACTTGTGAAAAGTGAAAGATATTTTATTTAACAGTAGTGCTAAAGAAAGTAAAGAGTGTAAGTAATTATCTGTTGATATTATAGTGATAAATTTCTAAGTGATGTTCATGTATTTTCAGAATGAAGTGATCGATAAAAAATTGTCACAACAACACCAAGGTACGACGTGGGAAATCACTTTTTAGGCAAGTATAGTTATAAAATATTATTTTGTGTACTTTACACACATTTTTATATTAAATTAAATTCAAAATACATAACCAAAACGTTGAAATATCGAAAAATTCCTTCATCCACCGAGATTTGTTTCATTGAATAAATAACTAATAAGGAAGCGGGGTTTCGTGCGAATACAGTGTACGTGAGTAGGCAATTTAATGACAGCCAAACCCACGGAGCGGGGAGAGAAATGACAAGAGGGCTGGTCACTTATTTGAAAATTCTGCTGACAAGTCACTTAAATTATCATAGGCAACGCCCAGGAATATTGTCTGAAGATAAGGGGGCGCCAAAAATTTGTCTATTTTACATAGCAATTTGGATTATAAAAAATGTCCCCCTTCAAAATTTCACGGTTTCACTACTGCAATGACGAAACGAGTCCAAACACAGCACACTAATACATTTCGCCGAGTGGCTTAGGTTTTAACCTGATATGCCGTTTCCTTATTAGTTATTTATTCAATGATTTGTTTACGTTTATGACAGCTGAGAAACTCTCAGGGTATATAGGTGTAGTGACAGCAACTAAGAACATTTTCGATGGGAGCAAGCGTAATATTTTCAACCGTATATCTTGTTGCTCCGCTCTCTATATTGATTCTACTAGACGGCTGCACTGAGCATTCACTACAGCGGCAACAGATACTAACACAACCAGAATTTGACTACGCTAAATTTGGCTTATCACACTTCCTGTACTCTCTATATTCTAAGATATGATGTCAGTTCGTGTCGCCGCAGTCAAAATTCAATGGAATACAACTTTGAGATCGAGCGTTGCCAGGGCAACCCATCATGAAGCAGAAACGTAGCGGCTTACGGCGGCTATAAAATGGCGATGAGAAATAGCAGAATCACCTCATTCTTGTTTCAGAATCTACTCTGAACACATCCTCCACCAGAAATTAATCTGTTTCCTATCCTCTGCAAAAAATCTAATTTTTGCTTCCGATATATAGAAATTTTATTCTATATAATCATAGAAATTTAATTCTGGGAAACCTTTATCTCACACCTAATTGGGAATTTACTTCTGCTTTAATTCCATCCCACACCTAAGTAGGAATTTACTCCTACTTCAGAAATTTACTTCAGCTTGAATTCCATTCTTCACCTAAGTAGGAATTTACGCCTACAGCAGAAATTTACTTCTGCTTCACCTTATCCTCCATTTAAGAAGAACTTTACGCCTGCTGCAAAACTTTATTTCTGATTCACCTTCATCCCACATCTAAGCAGGAATTTACTTCTGCTTCACGTCCACCCTACATCTAAACAGGAATTTACTCCTGCTGCAGAAACTTACTTCTGCTTCATTCTATCCTTTATTTAAGCAGGAATTTACTCCTGCTTCTAAAACGTACTTCTGCCTAATTACTTAATTCTATTACCGGTACCGTATACTGCAGCACAGACATAAACTTATAATTTGTTTTGAATTAATTCATGAAATTAATTGTGGATTCTCTTGTTTTTTTTTTTTTTTTTTAAATAAAGAGAGCAAATCTCAGTGGCGGCATTTTTTGAACTTCTTATTGAATTGTGGAATTTTAATTGAATTATAATTGTTGAATTGTTTTAGCTTAGGATAGTTTTGATTAGTACAAGTATTGAATTTTTGTGATATAGTTTTAAGCACTATACATATATTGAAAATTAAAATTTTATATTTGAATTTACAAAAGTCGAGTTATCCTTTTAAAAGCGGCACCACTTCGCTTGAACTCAGATCTCACACATACTTTTTCTGATCTTTTCGTTAGGAGAACGCAGATTTAGGAAAAACTTATTATTAATCCATTTCATATCCATATACAGTAGCCGCGATATGTGTTATCAACAATTTACATGAGTTTGACATGCCTGATGTTTTCAAATATACCGGTCGTAGTTCGACCGCGAATCGTCCATACCCTTTCGGCCGGAACTCAGATTTATAAAACTACGAAAGAAAATAATGTTAGGAATTTTCGTTTAATAAGCTATGTTTAGCACAATATTTTTCATGCTATCCATCTTTTACTAATTTTCAAAAAAAAAAAAAAACAATTGCAGACGAGAGCAGCTGATAATGTAAAAAAACTGATAAGACATTAACTCTCAAAGCTTTTGAGCTTGTGAGCAACGCAATGCATTAGCGCGGGCAATCAAAATAACAACAACTAAGGAAGAAATTTAAATATCAACATTAACTTAAAAGAGAAGATTATACGAAAAAAACAAAACGTAAATACAGGAGATCCATAAAGAAACCGAAACTGTCTGTAGAATTGAAATAGCATAACTTTCATACACTAGATCTTGCTGATACTCTGTCCTATACTAGCTTTGATTTAATCCAGAGTCATTTTCAATAAGTGAGAAATTCCTCCTATGGAGGAAAGCTCGGAGAAAATTGTTCGAAGAATGCCGTCAGTTCGGACCGCTATATAGAGTCCTGCATTATAAAAGCACTCATCAACAATCATAATATGGCCGTATATCACTGCAGAAGCACTACTAGGCCATCAAATATAAAGTGCATACTTAAGTTGAAACATCATCACCTGCATCTGAAATAAAATATAATTCCCTAGCCTATCTGATGGGCTACTTGGGTTTCACTCAATACCGACACGTCGAACAAGTTAATTTTCAAATCCGCACGGCCCCTATGACAGCCCGAACGAGTTACACGATCAACACGAACCTATGTCCTCTTGATGTCAGGTGGCTTGACGGACTTCGACCAGGACGTGGACTGCAGGCTACCAAAGGGTAAGTTAGCCAGATCGGTCCTATGTCGACTTGGCGGAAGCAGTAATAGCTGGCGTAATACCGGACAATGGAAGAAATGCCGCGCTTCTGCAGTAGATCGCTGTCATGTTGGCGCAGTATCTAAATAATAGGAACTATGAAAATAATATTATATGGAGAAAAATCAGTAAATAAAAGAGCTGCACATCAAATGTCAGATCTCCTTGCACTTTAATTGATACCACCGTCCTTATTGGAGGTTGGACCTCGACAATTATATTTTTATGTTAATTTACTATTATTTAACAAGGATTTTAATTGATCACGTTTTCTAGCAGAAGTGTTACACTTTTCATTCAGTGCTATACTGTACGTGTGTACGTCAAAATGACACTGGTGCTACACTCGAAAAATCGGCGATGTTACCCCGGAAAACGCATACATCTATCCCCGAGAAATATCTTTGCTGAATGTCAAAACAAGTGTCCAGTGAAATTAATTTTAAAGCAAGGTAAGTTATAATTTAATTAATAAAAAAAAACGGAAAATCCTACCAAAAATTAAATTTCTGCACTTATAATTATAAAGTGACATACTTCTCTCGGTGTGGTTTTTTTCAGAAAATGGCAATTTGACAAATTACACGTATATGAGCTACTGTATATATTCTCATCTCGTTAAGAATTGTTCCATTCAACTCGTTTCTCATTGATTTGCGAACACTTTTTGTTAAATATCAATGGAAATCAACATAAATTTCAGACCGTCTAATGCCGATTTCCATTGAAATTTCACGAAAAATCAACGTCATTGAAAATTTGACTTTCGAAGATTTTGTAGTGATTTTCGAGGAATTTGGTGGAGTAATACTTGAAGACGGATGTGTGATGCTCCGGAATTATTTGAGTAAGTACATGTGATGCAGTCGTAATAAAATAAATAAATAAATAAATAAAATCAAAATTCATGGACTCTTTAATTGATCAGGTTATGTATCTTTTATTTTAAATGAAGAAATATTTAACGCGCGATAGGAGGATGTGGTGGACTTGTTATCACAAGTCATGCCGCAGAGCCCAACAGAACCCGAATCAACGAATTTGCCTGTATCCGTACCTTCTATTGAGAGGTGCCAAACATTGACATCAGGAACTAAAAATGCAGTAAATGTCATCCAGGACAATGTGGCGAAGGAGACAAAAATTAAGATCCCATTTCTAAACCTCGAAGTGCAGACCTCAAATTGTGAGATGCGGGAATATTCTTGTGGGTATGAATTACAAGGAAAAGATTCATCAACACCAGAACCTTCTGGCTAACAGAACCAACAAGAAGAAAAGAGCAGTACGGATATTTGGACAGAAGGGCAGACAAAATACTTATTGAACATATATGCCGAGTCGATGGGCAGTGTTGGACCCATGAAAAAGTTCCGCAATAAAAGACAATTATAGAAACATTTGGCTACGTCTATTGCCGATGAATTTGGGGTCTCATTTTCGAACCTTCAAGTCGAGAATCTTTATAAAACGACAATTCCAAAGGCCAAGAAGACGTTGGCGTCTAATAAAATAAGCGTGGCTGTCCGCACAAATTCATCCCATAACGATGAAATCGTAAAAATTATTAGCCTTGATGACAGCATCTTCCCAGAAGTCTTGGTCACACCGGGAGCTGTAATAAAAAGAGGCAGACTCCTTTAAAAAATCGGAGTCACTAAAGGTACAGATACCTGGAAAGTCGTGCGATCACTCACTTTCACCAAATATTGAGCGTAAAAACAAAGTGGCGAAAATAAATTAGTACAAGAAAAGCTTTTAAACAAATTCCTAAAACACAAAGAGCAATTGTTTGAAAGGAAACAGAAACTGAAGCAGGAACGTCGTGAAGAGCGTTTAAAATTGATGTCATTCATTGGAGATGGAATAACGAAACTGATTCAAATGCAGTCTTCCAAGAAGCAGTAATATATTAATTTAATTTATGAGATAATTTAATTTATTATGTCTATAAGTTACAGAAAGACTGCTGTTATATTTAATAAAAAAAAAATCTAATATATATAATTTTACACAAGTTTTTAAATTATGCAATCACACAAACATTTTTGTTATATATTCCTTTTAAAATGTGCGTACTAATCGCTTCCTTTTTATTTCACCCAACTTCCGTAGCAGTCCCCCAATTTCGTGTTCATTGGTTTGATTATCTGGAGATCTGTTCATTGTGTCATCTTCATTGGGTAGTATTTCTTCCCAAGCATCATCTCCATCTATGCATAAGTTGTGTTATCCAGAACATGCTAGAACAAATTGGCACATGGTCTTGACCTTAAAAAAATCAAGACGGATGAGCTGTCGGAAACGCTGTTTTAGTAGCCCTATTTTAACTAGCGTCTGGCTAAACTTCAAGTTGAACCGCTTTTGTTGTTCGTTAAGCTGCCCAAGGTCTCTCAAGGACGTCAGCAAATACTTCCTTAGAGGATGAGCGGAATTTCCTAAAATGTGATAAGTATTTCCGCAATTACATCTAAAAATTGTTTTCTGCGTCACATAAACTTTGCGTTGTAAATGACAGCTTATCGTGACGGTTTATATATGTCGATCTTATTTTATGCGCAGCTTCTCGGATCTCTATATATGTACATATGTTCCATCGATGCAGCCTATCACGTTTGGAAATCCAGATATCTGCGTAGAAAAAATACCATTGTAAGTAAATATAACAAAGAAAACCTGAAAAGTTTGAATATCTTCATTTATAACTAAACAATTAATCAAATATTTACATATTGAAATTATTTTACTAGATGTTCTTTCATCGCTTCAGTTTTAGGAAACTTTATATGATCTCGTGAAATATCGAGAAAAAAAATCCAACACTCGATTTGTAGCGATGCTTGCTCGTTATCCCAATTCCGAATAAGTTGGCAACTTCACGATACGTGTTTTTATTCCCAGCAAACCTAAAAAAAAGTTAAGCTGCTTAAATACATTATATTTCATAACAAATCACTTACCACAAAAATGCCAACATTTGTGTTTCTGCATTGTGTTCTTTTTTGCAGCCGAAAATTTTCACTTTGAAGTGCTCAGAGGAAGCGTAACGCTGAAGGGGATCATATGGTACGTTCCTGGTGATTCTTAAATTTTTCTTGAACTGGAAATGATTATATCAATAACAACCTTAGAAAATACAAAATTGTTTGTAAAAATAATAACCGTTCATCAGAATTGTTGTGGATTACATTTTCAATAAATTTCTCCACCCTTAAAATCTCTTCATCACTCGGAAAACGTATGTATTGGAGCACTTCCCAATGGGTATCATCGCTCTCCGAGGAAGAGGCAGATGATGATGACATAAGCGATGAAATTAAAGTTTCAATAGGATTATCCATTTGATTTGATTTCAATTAATGGGTTCCTACAACTTATTTAACACTGGAAATAATTTCATTTGACATTTGCATTGACATTAAAGTGTGACATTTCTCAGATAGATGTGTGCGTATCCGGTGTAACACCGCCGATTTTTCGAGTGTAGCACCATAGGCGTTTCGACGATTTTGGTGTAACACTACAAGAAAAGTGTAACATTTCTTCTAGAAAACGAGATCAATGTAAATCGGTATAAATCACTGGTTGACATGATAATCATTAATTTTGGTATTTCACAATTTCGAACATTCAAATCATGGCCTACTTACATAACCATTTGCAATCATCCAAGTGACTTCCGAATTGGATTCACGAAAACCCTAAAAATTTGTGATGGCTGCCCAAGCCCATTTAAGAAGTGCAGATTGCTCCGTCATGCCGCCACAAGTCGTCGTAATTCATTACGTAAAGGGTATGTGTAGTAAATCTCATTTTCTTCACAGAATGGAAGTTAATTGTGTAAATACAAAAATTGATGCATAAGAAGTAGAATAAGAAGAAGATGAAGAAGAGGACTAAAAGAAGAAGAAGAAAGTCCTCTTCTGATGCCTCCACGAAGATCTCAAGACGAGACCTCTCTAATTGTTGAATGATACCAACATTACCAGATAGTAATACAGATGTATGTATGTATAATTACAACGGCGTGTTATGGAATTATGAAGAGTGATGGCTTTGAACGTAAAGTCCAGACTGTCAGCAGGAGCTGACAGATCACTCGACGGACAGCGTTCACTGCAGGGCGGCACGCTAGCTCGCCTCGGCTCATTGGCGGAGAGTGTGGGGAGGTTCCACGAAAAACCTGCCGCTGCCGTCAGCCATAATAAAAAAAAATCATGCCTACTAAACAAAAGCCGGCACACATTCGGTCCTGAAGGGACCCCTACGTCACCCACCCGTATACAATCGAAGGCGCAGATGTTTTGCCTTCTTTGTCGGCCCCATCCTCCCATCTGATCCTGAGGGGCATAATTATTCATAGTCGCTATTTGACCTGTAGAGAGAGAGAGACTAGGCGATCCTAGACAACCTTCATCCTGCGTGAGAGGGCTCCGGGACAGTGAAGGAAGAATGAAAACTTTCAAAATTTCATATTGACGTTATAATTGCAAAATTAACAAAAAAAAATCATCACTCCAATGTATATATAGGTATGTGTACTATTGAGTTAACTATATACATATGTAGATACATTAGTAAATCAAAAGGCCATCATTCTTAAATATATGCAAGTAAGTATATCATTATCGTATATATAGATATATGTATATAGAGTGTTGACTCAACCGGATCATCCATTCAGAATGTATACTGGTAAGTATATCGTTAAATTATACATATATTTATACATATCGAGTGTCTACTTAAACGTATTATCATTTCAAAGTATAAAGATCTCACTAAATTAGCGGTGTAGATACATAATTATAGTATTAAATCGAAATTATATATAGCTACATGAAAAGAATATCAATAAAAAGGAAGTTCTACATGTGTAAGTCGCTACAGAAGCCGAAGTATGCGTATACCAAAAGAAAATGTGTAATATATCAATAATACTCACGGTGAAAATTCCACAGCATGATGAAGCGCTTCAGCATCCGCCATCTAGTTAAAAGAATTAAATTGGAATTTAATGCTTCGACTTGCAGTCTGTAGGCTCTATCACAAAAGTAATTTTTGTTGAGTTGAAATGAGATTTCCCAGCGGCACTCGTATCTACTCACTGCACAAAACTAAAGGCAATTGAAATAATTTTATGTAATTTTATAAAATTCAAAATCCCAATTAATATCAAAAGAAATTGTGAAATTCTTTTATTTCACGTGAATGTAGATGTAAACGCAGTCAAGGTTTTAAACCCTGGCTGTTAATTGATGGGGTGTATGCGGTACATAAACCACTACACCAGAAAATATTCTGAAAGGTAACGGGTTAATTATAAAAATGAAAAATGCCGATATCTGATTGAAAACAAACTGATTCATTTATTTAACTTGTTCCTCTTTATATTTAAAATTTATTTAAAGTAATTCTTGCTAATCCAGCATTTCCTCACTGTCGCAAGTCGTGCTTGAAAATTATAGAATTTGCTGATGGTGAGAAAATGCGTGGTTGAAATTATCGAAGAATTCACATATGGAGCAATGAACTTTGTGCATATCCAACAAATTGATTGAATGACATGTAATAAGCTGTAAGTATGTGCTGACAATAAATTTGTTGGATATGCACGTACAATGACCTTACATTATTTTAATTCTAAGATTGTTCATTCTCCTCCCCGTTGAACACTCGTTCAACTTAGTTAGATCTGCAAGACGCGATTTGGACTTCTTGGTTGTGGCATCGGTTTGGTCACCCTTGGGTTGCAATACTTTGTTCTAGACGTCCATCCGAGATATACTGCTATGACAATGATTAGGCTCAGAGCGAGATAACTTACGCCGATATGATAAATCGCATCCGTGTAAGTCTGATGTGGCAGGACCGATAGGTTTAGCGACTTAAGTTGTTTTTGCAGATCTTCTAGTGATCCCAGTTCGCCAGAATATCGAGGGCTATCAGCTAGCGTTATTGGTCTCTGCTCGGGAGCTATGTTTTCGTAGAACAGCCCGAGCTTCGTATATGAAGTTTTCGAGTTGCTTGAATAAATTTGGTGCCCATGTATGGTAACGTAGTCCTCCTTTATTACACAATTTCGCTTGATTTTCAGAAGACCAGAGTTATTCAAGACGATTGGGAAGACTTCACCATCACAGACTACGTTAATTAAGGTTTTGAACCTTAGAGCAAATATCCAGTCATTGGTGTTAGACAATTGTATCCAAATGGGTTGTTCTTGTACTTCAGTTAGTTTACATTGTGGTAGGACTGGGTTGTTGTTGAGTAGTTCGATCTCGCATCCGCTTATGTTGGCTCCTTTATGATATATTGGATGGAGCTGGTTGCAGAGATGGCGTGAATCTTCAAGCGCTATGCATGAGTACAGGTCTTGCTCTTTTAGGGGATAGTATTCATTTCGATGCGGAGTTACTGCCAAGTAAGGAGAATGTGATTCTATTGCGATGAATGAATTGTTGATACAAATAGGTATTGGTATCACTCTAAATAGGTCGAAATTCTCTCCATTTATCAATGGCAGCAATATTTGAAATATGACATGGTCATTAACAATTCCAGCCTTGGCCGTCATTATGTGGTATAATTCTAACACATTCTCTTGATTAATCGGAAGCCGGAAGTTTGGTGGCAAATTGTTTCGAATTATCATAATTTCTTGCCTTAGCTGTTTACCCGAGAATAACAGCGGGTTTATTTTTCCATGGCGAGTGTCTGTAAGTACTTCAATAATTGCTGATTGAAATCGTTGGAGGTTGCTAGAGACGAGTGACATTTGGATTGCCAATGAACTGAATAAATGCTGGATCTTGGTTTGCTGACCTTGTTCGTCTTCATTGTTTATTCGGCCGATTATTTGACGTATTTGAGCATCTAGCGCCTTGAACTTCTGTTCTGTCGTCGCTTGGTCGTGTTTGATGATGTTTATGGTTGAATCGATTACAGATGTTTGATTTTTCAAGAGCCCTAGGAGATGTTGTTCATTCTCCTGAACCGACTTTATTGTTCTGGACATTTCTTCTGCATATTGGGAATCAAGAACGCCGAACAATGCGTTCGCTATATTACCGACGACGTTGATTGCCCCTCTTTTTTGTCTGTCTAGGAGGTGTTGCTGCGATATCAACTCATTCTCTTTATTTAATTCTTCCAGTATTTGCTCAAATTGGTGAACTAATTGTAGGCACGAGCCCTTGTTAGTTATAATCAATTGATTGCACAGGTGTTGTAATGCTGTGGTCCCGTTTTTTAGTGTGCTGAATTCCATCCAATAAGGCTGCAAATCGTAGTATACTATCAGCTTCCACTCAGTTGTTATTAGGTTTATTGTTCCGAGATTTTCAAAGTGCATGCCAAGTTGGGTCTTAAATTGGGTAACTTCAACAGGATCTCCTTTTATAACTGGGAGTACAAGACAGGCAAGCAGTAATGTTACTATTGAGCTACCTAGCGATGATCGTACTCTTTTTCTAGGTGACTGATTTGTTGTGGTGGGATTTTCAGCAGCATTGTGGTCTATACTGTGTCGTTTTGGAGGAGGTTGTTTAATCTGTTCCTCTTGATCTGCTAGGAATTCACTTGTATGCTCTTCTTCACATGGTAAAGGGGCGAGCTTATGTATTGCACGTCGTAATATATTCGTTGAAGTACGCACGTCGGCTACCCGTACTCGGCCGTCGTTGCCCTTGTGTACTTCTACAATCCTCCCTAAAGGCCATTTCATTACTGGTGCATTGTCTTCTTTTATCACAACTATTGTCCCTGGCTTAACATCTTGAGATGCTTGCTTCCATTTAAAACGATGTTGAAGCTCATGCAAGTATTCGACTGACCAACGTTTCCAGAATTGCTGCTTAAGGTGAGATACTGCCTTCCAGTGTCTCAATAGGTTGACGTTAGTAGGTTTCGCTTGAGCATCTACTGGGGTGGTTAATGGTTCCCCTACTAAAAAGTGCCCAGGAGTGAGTGCTGTGAGGTCATTTGGATCTGAAGACATTGCCGTCAGAGGACGTGAATTGAGGATTGCTTCTATTTCTATAATTGCAGTTTCTAATTCCTCATATGTGAGCGATGCTGATGAGACGCTTCGTTGTAGCAGGTGTTTGGCTGACTTGACTGCAGCCTCCCACAACCCACCGAAGTGAGGGGCTCTTGGTGGAATGAAATGAAAGTCGAGACTCTTGTTGCTACAAAATGATGTTATTTTCTCCTGAGCTGGGTCTGAATATATCTGATCCTGCAGTTCTGCTAATTGATTTTTTGCGCCTACAAAATTTGTGGCGTTATCACAGAATATATTTCTACAGTGTCCCCTTCTACCAATAAAACGTTTTAACGCTCCAATGAAAGCGTCGGTTGAAAGGTCGCTTACTACTTCCAGGTGTACAGCCTTTGTGGCAAAGCAACAAAACACTGCGACATAGGCTTTATGCGGTCGCTTGCGTCTTATTTTGTAGTGAACCCAGAGAGGACCACAGAAATCAACGCCTGAGTTGATGAATGGCCGGGCTGGTTGAACTCTAAATGGTGGAAGGTTGCCCATTATTTGTGTTAGCAATTGTGGTTTGCTTCTTGCGCATTTGACGCAATGTTGTACTACAGCACGCGCGAGGGTCTTACCTTTAATAGGCCAAAACCGCTGTCTTGTTTTGGATAGTAACCCCTGAGGGCCAACGTGGTAGTTTTCTCGATGCGTATCGACCATTAAGAATTTGGTTAATTCGTGTGCATAGGGCAGCAAGATAAGATGTTTTGCGTCATATGAAAGGATGGAAGCTTCCAAACGACCTCCTACTCGTAAGATACCTCTATCATCTAAAAACGGCGACAGAGTGGACAATGAGCTTGTTTTGTTAACCTCATTGTATCGCTGTAGATGGTGAATATCTTCCTTGAATTCTTTTTCTTGCATTTTACCTACGATGAGGAATAATGAATCATCCATCTCTTTAGCAGTAAGTGATCTTCCCTTCATGAGTTTATCACCTAGTCCTTTACTTCTTTTGATAAATCGTAGAATATATCCAACCACCCGTTGTAGCTTGCGGAAGGAATTCTTGTGATTTATCTTATGTATAAAGTGGATTGAACTGTCTTCATCTTCGATTGGTACAGTTACAGGGAAAGCCGATGCCTTTCTTTCTTCGTTACACTGAGCACTCTTTTTATAAGGCGGGGGCCATATGCATTCGTTTCCATGCAGATATAGAGGGCCGTAGAACCAAAGATTGCAGGTTTTTAACTTCTCTGGGTCGATTCCCCTGGACAGAACATCGGCAGGATTTTCTTTGGATGGTACGTGTCTCCATTGTTCGGGGATTGAAGCTTCTTGAATGGCTGCAATTCTATTTGCTACAAAGGTCTGGAACGAAGTGGATGTAGCGTTTATCTAGGCAAGCGTGATCTCTGAATCAGTCCAGAGATAACTAGGTGTTTCTCTGAAGTTCAAGTCTCCTTTTACTCGGGCCATTAACTCTGCGGCTAACTTGGCAGCACATAGCTCTAACCGTGGGAGACTTAGCTTTTTTGTTGGAGCGACTCTTGATTTTGCACATAGAAGATTGACAATGATTCTTCCTTCACTATTGATAGAGCGCAAATATATAACGGCGCCATATGCCTTCTCAGAAGCATCAGCAAATCCATGCAGTTGTATTGATCTCGGTACTTCAGTTGAGAGGACATGTCTTGAAAACTGTATATTGTTCAGTGTTTTCAGACTATCTCGAAACCTCGTCCATTTAGTGTAACGTTCGATGGGAAGAGCGGCGTCCCAGTCAAGTTTAAGCATCCACAATTCCTGAAGGAATATTTTAGCAGTAACTATAATGGGCGACAAGATCCCAAGGGGATCAAATAACCGAGCAATTTCTGATGCGACTGTCCTTTTCGTTACCTTATTAGTAGATTCCCAATTGCTTCTTACACAAAACTTATCTGTTTTTGGCATCCATGTTAGGCCGAGCGTTTTAACAGAGAGGTCCTTTTCATCTGTGAAGTTTAGTTGAATTTCTTGATCTCCTAAAGGTATATTCTGCAGCAATCGTGTATGGTTTGCGCACCATTTTCGTAGTTTGAAACCTGCTTCTTTGAGTACACCGATTAGTTGTGTTTGCATCTCGAGAGTAGTGGCGAGGGAGTTAGCGCCAGTCATAACGCCGTCTACATAGAATCCTGTTTGTAGTATTTCGCTTCCAACTGGATATTTAGTTCCTTCTATTTGGGCTAACCGTTGAAGACATTTCATGGCTAAGTATGGTGCTGAAGATGTGCCATATGTAACGGTACATAGTTGGTAGCATTTCAGCGTTTGGTTTGGATCACTTCTCCATAAGATGGCTTGGTATTTTCTGTCTTCTTCATGTACCCTCACTTGCCGATACATTTTTTGTATATCCGCTGTGAATACAAAACGTGGCAAGCGAAACCGAAGAAGTGTGGTAAATAGGTCATTCTGTATTGTTGGACCTTTGTGTAAGATGTCATTTAATGAAATGTTTGTGGAGGTTTTCGTTGACGCATCGAAAACCACTCTTAGTTTTGTGGTGCTACTATCTGGCTTTATTACACAATGATGAGGAAGAAAGTAGTGTTGTGATGAAATGTGTCTTGAACTGACTTCTTCCATGTGCCCTAGTCGTATGTATTCGTCCATAAACTCGATATACTGTTTTCGTAAGTCTTCATTTCTTGCAAGCCTTTTTTCTAAGGCATTAAATCTTCTTAGGGAAATGTCTCTTGACTGGCCGAGGGTGCTTGGGTCTCCTGCAAATGGTAGGCGTACAATAAATCGTCCGGTCTCATCCCGTTGAAACGTTTGGTTGAAGTGTGCTTCGCATTGTTTTTCTGAAAGCGTGAAATTTTTTCTTGGAACTTCTTCCGCTTCCTCAATCTTCCAGAATCTTTCGATGGCCTTGTCTAAATCTACCTCAGAATCTGTACATATTCCACAAGTTGCCACAGCTGCCGTTGTACCACTAGTCTTGCCAGCTACGATCCAACCAAAAACAGTGTTTTGTAAGGTTGGCAGATTTGGTCCCAAACTGATTTGTCCAATAGATAAAAGTTGAAGATAAAACTCGGCTCCGAGGAGAAGGTCAATGCGATCTGGTTGATCGAATGCTGGATCGGCTAGTGCGATATTCTGTGGTATTTTCCAAGATGATGTGTCCATTGGTTGACTGGGTTGATTTGAAATTATATGAGTGAGGACAAAGGCCTCCAATCTGGTAGAAAATCCATTTATTCTGGAATTCAATGTGGCACTTATTCTCTTCTGTGAGTGCTGCTTTCCACTTCCAATGCCTTGTATGTGCAATGATTCTTGCGTTGGGTTCACACCTAGCCTTTTAACAATTCTTGTGGTAATCAGGTTTATTTGTGAACCTGAATCAAGGATGGCACGGCATTCTATTTCCTTACCACTGTCACTCACTAATTTAACCCGTGCGGTACTCAGAAGTACATGATTCATCTTTTCTTTGTTCTTGTAGGCAGTTAAAGCAAGTGGCTGATTGCTTATCCCGATGTTAACTGAAGGAGAAGGGATGAACTCCTGAACGTTAGGCCTTAATTGATGATCTGCTGGCTTATTGAATGCCCTCGGAGGTTCAGTCAATTGAGTTTGCTCTATGTGCACTAGGGTGTTATGCCTCTTAGCGCATCTGGTGCATCCTCTGAGGGTACAAGTCGAAACCGAATGACCTGGCTTTAGACAATTAATGCACAGGTTGTGTTTACGTAGTAAATTCAGCCTGCAGCTGGGTGACATTCGCAGGAATCTACTGCAGTGAAACAGTTGGTGCTTATCACTGCATGCTGCACATCTTTGATTTGATGATATTGTTGATGTTAGAGTTTTGGCTGTACTCTGTCTTTTGTTATAGTCATCTGGACCCTTTCCCTTATGGCCCAGTGCTTCCAGAGATTGAAAACGAGTTTCAAGAAATGCCAGAAATTCCTTAAGTGATTGAATCTCCTTTGGCTTGGCTAGCGATTGCTCGTAAAGCTGGTGTGTGGTCTTATCCACTTTTTTGAGCAAAATGTGGAGCAGGAGTGGATCCCAATTGTTGGTAGGTATGCCAAGATTTTCCAATCCTAATATGCACTCTTGCGTTGTGTCATGCATTGTCTTTATTGATGTAGCAGATGAGGTTTCTGCTGCATGAGATGACTGGTTTAGTAATTTGTTGATGAGTGCTGCGACTAATAATCTTTTGTTCTCGTATCTGTCCTGTAATAATTTCCAGGCGGTCGAGTAATTTTCATCAGATAGCGTAAAGTGTCTCACCAACTTCTCAGCTTCCCCCACTAGATTCATCTTCAAGTACCACATCTTTTGACAATTGCTCATTGTTTGATTGTGAACCATCTGAGAGAACAGATCGAAGAATTGTCGCCATTTTGCGTAGTCGCCATCAAACTTTGGTAACGTTATTTTTGGTAAACTTGCAATAGCTGTATTAGATGCTGGAGCCTGTGTTGATGGCAGTGGAGTATGGCCTTGTTTTTCTATTATTGCAGATAATTCGATTAGATGGCGATGCACAATGTCTTCTAGCTGAATATAGCCTTTGGTATCATAACCCAGTGTGGCGGGGTCCTCTACTAGCTCCCATATGGCGCTGTTTTGCTCTTCCACTTGGAACCAGTAGTGCTGAATTGTCTTGATTTTTAACTCGAAGAAGGACTGTGGATGTTGTCCGGGGTCCAAATTCTCGAGTGTGGCGAATAAGCGATAAAGTGACTGAATTATCACTTTTTGTCTTCTCATTATTCTGGTTATTTCTGATAATGGCTTAGCAGATTCAGATAAATTGCCTGCTACCAAGGTCTTGGGCATAACTCCCTTGGAAGCTCCTTTTGTGGTTGATTTATTCGTGAATTGGTTTTGTTGTTCATCGTTGGCCATTGAAATTAGTGGCTCTTCAGATGTTTGACTATTGGCGTCTTTCTTCAATTGCATGATTTGTTCTGTGAAATGTGCAACATATTGTTCATACAATTGAGCCGTAGTTTCATAGCATCCCGTGGTGAAGTATGAATGACTTATAGGCGGAGAAGGCAGATTTCTGATTTCTTCATCGATCTTCTCGAAAAGCGACCATGCTGCTTCTAGACGGCGAAGCCTCTCTTCATAGTACGTTACTGTTGTTTTCCTGTCGAGTGGATCTTTATCGTAATTAGAAGTGACTTGTTTCACTCCTTTCGCATATTCCTTTTGCTCAGCAGCTAACTGATCCATATCTCTGGATTGCGTACCCTTCGACATGTTTCTTCTTGTAGAACTTGAAATTCTTCTGGATTGTAGCAAGCCGAAATCTCAGAAATGATGGTTGATGTGATTCAAGTGTTACACTTAAATCACGTCGGGGTCACCAAAAAAATGTGAAATTCTTTTATTTCACGTGAATGTAGATGTAAACGCAGTCAAGGTTTTAAACCCTGGCTGTTAATTGATGGGGTGTACGCGGTACATAAACCACTACACCAGAAAATACTCTGAAAGGTAACGGGTTAATTATAAAAATGAAAAATGCCGATATCTGATTGAAAACAAACTGATTCATTTATTTAACTTGTTCCTCTTTATATTTAAAATTTATTTAAAGTAATTCTTGCTAATCCAGCATTTCCTCACTGTCGCAAGTCGTGCTTGAAAATTATAGAATTTGCTGATGGTGAGAAAATGCGTGGTTGAAATTATCGAAGAATTCACATATGGAGCAATGAACTTTGTGCATATCCAACAAATTGATTGAATGACATGTAATAAGCTGTAAGTATGTGCTGACAATAAATTTGTTGGATATGCACGTACAATGACCTTACATTATTTTAATTCTAAGATTGTTCAGAAATTAAACCAAATATTTCAACTTTAGCACTAAACTCAAGAAAAAATGAAAACTATAGGCTTTAGACCACAAGCATAACTGAATCGCTATCACTTTGTTCTCGATCGAAACACAACTCGCATAATTGTTTGAGTTTATTCACGAAATATGAATTCCTACTAAAATATATATATATATATATATATATATATATTGTATATATATATAGAAATAATAAAGAACAAAACACAAAGCTTATGAAACTTAAAAAAATCCACACCTAGTCATGAAATCTACTTGATCCAATGTGTATAATTATGTTTGTTTGCAGTCACAAATTTCCCATTTCATGTGCTATTGTAAACAAAACATGCCATTTTCCTCACTTTTAAAAAAATATCATTTTCTTTCCGTTTTCAAAAGTTTCAACAAATTAAAGAAAGAAACTAACACTAAACCTTCCGTCTGTATATAACCGATATAGGGAAGCTAAAACTCTTATTTAATGGATCAATGTAAGTACCTATCACTACAATTATAAATATTATTGAACTTCGACGATTACTTAAAAGTTACATGTTGAGCAGTTCTTTGATTTACGGACGTGTAAAATTTCTTTTAGCAAAAGTTGTGCTCCGAAAAATTTGCAATTCATACATACAATCGAAGCACACTAAAATTAACTACACCACCGAAGTAATTACAAGGGTTACTTTTGTTGATAAAAATTTGTAAAAACAACCTTGCAATTGATGCCGACCTTCTTGTCAAATTCAATTACCGAGTGTCAAAATAAAACATACTCTTTATAATGTACTTATAAAATTAGGCTACGAGAATAAACCTTAGCATATCTATCACGTCTACTAATGGATGGCCTCTTGGATAAATTAATTAATTTTAGTCTTAATGCATTTACGTGTATCACTTAAGTGCTTAAATATTTACAAGTTGATATGCCAAAGAAAAACAAAAATATCTACCAACACTATAAATCTTTTGGATAATTACTATGGAAATCCCTTAATGCTGTTTCATTCGTATACCCAAAGAACCACTTCCTGTATTTATTGGAAGCATCACTATTATTCACGTAAATCTTCTTTTTCTTGGCATCAGCTTCCAAATATCGCATGTTCTTTCCATGAACTATTCATTTATTTTTCAAATCATAGAACCATAATTGATTACCTTGTTATGTATGAAGGTAATACAGGATTACTGCGGCATCTTGTGTCGATTTAGAAACATCTCAGCAAGTCGTTTTGCCTCTAAGTCATAAAGCAACTGAGGGCCCAATTTTGATTTCCATGTGGCCTAACGTTGTTTGTAGCACATTGAAATAAGCTTACCTCACCATCGTGCTTATGGTTGAGATTATCAACAAAGATATGAAATTGCTTTGCTTCTTATCGTTCTATGAGTATAATCTGGTGATTCGACGGGGGGATACTTTTTCAATAAGTCAGATGCGATTTCTTGCATAAACCAATTAAATTATTTACACTTGAGACGATTTCGAATCTCTTTATGTTTTTCCAAATTTCCAGCATCAATTGGAAATTCCTAAAGTATTTTATTTATTTAATTTGACACTAATGAGATTTATGCGAAAATATTACCTTTCGGCCAAGATGTCGTGGAGAATTTTCGATGATCCTCTTTTTTTGGACTTCTTTCACGCACGTACTTTGTTCGAGAGGTAAGACAGATTGATTGTCTTCTTCTTCTTTGTCACCAGTGTCAACATGTCACTCTAGCTAGAGGAAGCGCATTTCTCTCGGTAGGGGTGCGTTCAAGCTTTCCGCTATGGACAGCAGCCGACATACACGCTGCAGTACGTATAGCATATTGCTATATGCAATACGCTACGACCATAACAGGCGCAATGGTAAGCGGAGCAATGACTAACTATAACTTCACTCAATATTTTGCTTAGGTCGGAATAAACTTTACTTTATAATATCACAATCCATTAACTAGAACTGTTGTTCATCACTAAACAATAACTTTTTTACTTTTATTAGTTCAATGTGTAAAAATCACGCTAAATTCAATATCTACCAAATTACAATAATTAATTACAGTTTATTTACGTATCTGCGTGCTTCCTTTGTTATCCTACATACAACACTGACGATGAATTTAGTGTGATGCAATAAAATGCGCATGTGCATTTCTTTCTTGTTACTTTTTCTTAATATTTTGTAATACATTTCATTCATGTCACTTTTGTGTTCCAATATTTTCTGTAATCCATTCTTTAATATTTCTTTTTCTAAATGTGTAAATTATCATTTTTTATATATAAATTAAGTAACTATTTAAATAAAATTCAGAGTTTAAATCGAAGACGACGAATTCTATTCACCAGTACTTTTCGAGCTGTCCACACGTTGTAAGAATTCAAGCACCGTTGAATTCTCATACACAATTGTTTAGAGTTATTTATATAAATTCAATAATAATCTGGCTCTGTTTTATCAATTCAAATAATCCAAATTAGGAGTTCGTTTCATAATACACATATTATTGTGTTATGGCCCAATATACTGAAGATTATTCCAACAGCCAAGGGCACATTCTTGCAGAATAATTAGCGAGTGGTGCTTAGTGTAGCAATCCACGATTAAAATAATAATTAACGTCGTACGGTAATTGCCGGTAGAACAAACGACAAGTTTGTTGTCGTTTGTTTACAAATCCATGTCTTCGGGAGAAAGCAGTTCAAGCTTCTTCATTGCTTCACCTAGCTTCATTGGAAGGAATGGGTATGCATGTCTCCTCAGTGGACTCTCTGTGAGCGAAAATAAATCTGCGTGCACTTGGTTTCACAAACAAATCACGAAAACATGCGTTTAACCTTCCACCAAGCTTCTTCCGGGATCAATCTGGAACCGATCAAAAATTGTTCGGCTTTTTAAATTTTTGCACTAAGGTTTTATTGCTTTAACAAAACAAGAATGAGCTTGAAGAGTGCATTGCACCTTCCACCAACCTTCTTACGGGAATAATTTGGAATGGATAGACAATCTTTCGGCTTTTTCATATATTTGCACTATAAGTTCAACTGCTTCCACAAGCCTTCACGTGAAAGGCCTGTCCAGATTTCCCTCTGGGAAGTTTCACGTCGGTTCAGATTACGTAAGAGCCAGGTACTCTACATTAAAGTAAGATAGGGAAAGTTGCAGTGGTATAAAAATACCATTATAAAAGTAAAGAAGTAATTCAAGAAGTGTCTTTTATTTAATTCGATATTTCATTCATTGTGATTCATTATTGTTAGACCCTCTATTATTTCCTTTTACCGCTTTAGAATGTGATAAGAAAGCCACTCAATTTTTATGTTACCAAGCCAGAATTAACATGTATAGCAGTAATTTTGCTGTTAATAAATCAAAGGGAAATTTAGTTTAGACCACAAGAAGATTTTTATTTTCAACCTGTGACATTATAATCAACAAGAACTAACAGGCGGAAGTTGTACCATGTTCATAATATGGTTACCAAAATTATGATGACAGATGGCTGCAGTAATTATAGGAATGATAAGGCTTGTTGTTAAACTAAAAAAAATTCTGAATAGCAGCTGTCAACTGAACCATCTGAATGTGATGGAGACTGAGTTTTACAACACTTGACAGCTCATATCATTTTACAACTATTGTTAAGTCCACCGATATATTTTTAATTCCCTCGATAAAAATACATTTCTAAAAAGAAAGAAAAGGAACCCACAAATATTTTAAATTTTAAAAAAGTCACAAAAAGAATACTTATCTAAATCTAAATTATCCATGGCCGTTCCACTATCTCAAAAATGGGTAAACTATTACTGCTAAAACCTTAAGATGATGGAACAAACCTTTCAAAACTCGCAGGCTATCCTCTATCATGGCTCGTATTTTATCTAAAACGATCGAAAGTGCGAGTAAATACGAAAAAATACGTAAATAATATTAAATGTACCAAAGCGTAGCATACTTACCTCCTGAGATTTACATTTTTTCAATGACAGCTTTGTGACATTACGTCAGCCAGTTGTCAGAGTTCGACAAACGTTTCTAGAGCAAAACCAAACGGTGAGGACTCATAACTGAATACAGCGGCTATATAAAGCCGACGAGCCGCAGCAGAAATTTTTTCTTGGTTCAGAGCTCATTTGGTTTAGAGATTGATCTAAATTCAAAACCAACCTCCAACATAGAAGATTAATTCTATATTTCAGAGACTAATCTGAGATTAATCTTCTCCGCTCCTACCTACACCTAAGCAGAAGAATATTTCTGCGCAGATCAATCTGCTGCACTCCTGTCTACACCTAAGCAGAAGCATAATTCTGCATAGAGATTAATCTGATATTCTCCTGCCCACACCTAAATAGAAGAATAATTCTGGTACAGAGACTCTGAAACACATTTATTTTGCTACATCTGTTCAGCACCACACGTAGTAGCATGATGATACATTTTTACTCATTCAGCCTTCCTGCTTACACGTAGCAGCACTTGTTAAAGAATTCCCAAAGATTTATTCTCTACTTCATTTTGCTACCCTTGCGCCTACACCTAGCAGCACTCGTTAAAAAATTCACAGAGATTTATTCTGTGCATCATTTTTGCTACCCTGCTGCTCACACAGCAGCACATAGCAGCAGTAATATTTTTACCATTAAAGTTTATTCTGTTTTCAGACGATTTATTCTGGTCTTGTTCTCTTTGTCAGAACGACTAAACAGAGAACTAAGGAGCAGGACAGGACTGAATTTAAATTTAAATTTTCAATTTGTTTTTATTTTTATTTGTTGGAAGTTTTTTATTTGAATTTTGATATTGTAAATTTTTTGTGACATTACGTTAAGCAAATGAATTCTATTGAATAAAATTTTTATATTTGAACTTAAAAACTTTTTACCGGCACCCTCCGTCCACGTGAGAGACTAGATCTCACAACTACTGTATCGTGTTTTTAGGCACTTGGTAATAACAGTTCTAAATGTTATGAATATATTTTGGATGAGACTAAAATGGAAAAAATGAAAACTCTTACATTAGACGAAAGTAGCTGTTCAAATTCTTAGGAGCAATTTGTGTTACGTGAGAAAAGACAAAGAATAAAAAATTTTGTTATAAATGTGGTACGTTTTTACAGTATGGAGGATTTTAGAAGCCACTTTAAGATGAATAGATGTACTTTCGAGGTAAACTTTACAAGTTTAGCGTTTGCTGGTAACTTCCAGCAGTTACTGGGAACCACCTGATACTGGACGACCTAGATGCGGTTGTGATAGGGCTTTGCTGGGCTACTATTTGGTATTTGGCCAGGACAGAAACCAACAGGCAAATGGGTGACCGCTTCAATTTTGAGAAGGGAATTATTCACAGAATTCTAATAAAAATATGGTAATGATGTACAATAAAAAAAAGGAGTTTACAAAATGGCCAGAAAGAGATAGTCTTAAAAAAACTGTTGATTCATTCAATGTACTCAAAGGCAACAACCCCTTTCCTAATGTTGTTTGCTGTGTCGACGGAGCACATATTTTTATAACTGGAACTACAACAGATAAAAGTTATTACAACAGACAAGGGCAGTACTCCGTTCACCTATAGGTCAAAGTTAACTTAATAATAAGTTAAGAAGCAGGCGAGATTTCCGAGTGTTTTACATTTAAAATGTACACGGCAAGAAAACGAAGAAAGAAAGAAAAAAAACTAAAATAAAAAAAAAATAAAAATTGTGAATGCGCAAATTGCATGCAAGGAAACAGAATGGCAAATGTTTCACTTTCGTAAATAAATGAGAAGAGGCGGAGTTTTCACGCATTACTCTCATAAAATGTTCCCGCGATTTTTTGAAAACCGATTTTGACAATTTTTGCTCACGTGTTGTTGCTGTCATGGACACATATTGTTGGTGTAATCTTATGATATTTGAACATCAAGTGCTTCTGTTTACATTGTTTTTGCTATGAAGAGATTAAGCGGATTTTCTGATATTTTCGCGAAAAAATGAGAATTTTGTTTAAGAGGACTTTACATCTCCTTTCAGCATCTTGGTCAAAACGAAATTTATTTTTTTTTTTTAAATGGGAGGTAGTGTGACCCGAAGTACATTATTATGAATAGTTTGATAAGATTTTTATGTATTCAATAAGATTTTGTCGTTCAGGTAATTCTACGTTCTCTCAATTTTTGTTTTTAACTCGTTGTTTCAGTTGCACTACAATAGTGCATAGCCAAGCTCTTTTCCCCCATTAATGCAAAAGAGGAAAGTATATGAAATTACTTGTTTCATTCTAAAAAAACATCAAAAATTTCCAATTTTGCTCTACTGCTTCCTATCTTCTTATTAGGTAATCTTTAATCCGACATTTACGTTGGCTGGCCAGGAAGTGTGCAGGATGCTCGCTCCTGTAGAAATACCACGTTATATAAAAAATTTTCAGAAGAAAATCCTTTTCACCCAGAATTTCACATCTTGGTTGACTCGGGATACCCCATAGCAAGGATTTTGTTAACTTCTCATCGAGACGATAGACATCTCAGCGCAGAAAAGAAAAGAAAATTAACATGAAGGTAAGCAGCACAAGAATTGTTAACGAGCAGCAATTCGGAAGACTAAAAGGTCTCCTTAGACATTTAAAGTATTTAGGAATCAGAAAATTAGAAATTGTGAAATTTATTGTAATGGCAGCATCTATCTTACATAATTTCATACTTCGTCATAAAGAGGATGATGCAATTATAGACATATACGATGTTGAAGATTTTAACACTTTTGAGGGTTATATCAATGCAACAGATCAAATGAATTAGGCGGAAACGAGAGCTGGGCTCGCTAAAAGAGAACATTTAACACAATATTTTTCGGTATTCGTTCAAAATTAAATAAATCAAAACAACAACAAAACATTTGTGATATTTTTATGAAAAATAAATAAGGCACTTCTCTTTCATGTTGAGTAATAAAATAAATAATAAACCCACTGAAGTTCATGGAGACTATATAAATTAAATTAAAACTAAACTTAAATTTTAATTAAATTAAAATTACCAAATTATTGCTTTTGTTTTAAGACTTCCGTGAGGTCTTGTATAGCTTTAATCTTTTTTTTTTTTTCTAGCTTTCCAAAGACTCTCTCTTCCTTCAACTGATATTTCTGCTTTTTCAATTCCATTATTTCCTCTGGGAGTAGCACGTATCCCAGAACTGGAGAAAACTAAAGGCGAAGGGCTATTTTCATGAGAAATTACGTCTCCTATAACGCATGCCGGAGGTTGAACATTGGCTTTTGTTCCGAGTTTGCTTGAGGTTGTTGATTTTTTTTTTCTAGATCTATGCTCGTAGCGTTGTATCCTTTTTATTAAATTGGGTTGCTATTGATTGTCAGAGCTTGCATTTCTTGGTGACCACCGGTCGAGAAAAATCTTCTTTACGCTTTAAGGGTTGAGTGCAATTTAATTTTCTTTTCGTCCCAAGATTGCCCCTCGAATTCTACGAGTGGTAGCTGCTCACCAATTCTTTCCATGTGCTTCTGTAACGTCGAACAGACTGCTACAATAATTCGCCAACGAACTTCCACCTATTAAAACAATTTACTAGTTTCATTTTAAATGTTTTAGAGTTCAAACAGTGCTAATTTTGCGTGGAGTTGCATGATAGTAGGCGCGATTACGACCGTCAATAGCAAAATTAATGAAATTATGAATCATAGAAATAAGATTATTTCAAAAACGGTTGCATTTAGGTAGGTACATGTGAACAGTCAAATTAAAGATAAAATTCCGGGGCTTCTAAGTTTTGTAAAAACAAATCTATAGTTATCATGCATTTTGGCGGGAAAATCCTTTAAATTTAAAAAAATTTACGATTTTTTTTTCCAATTTTTTTATTTTGACATCCTACAACTTCCGACGGAAGATAACAGGAAGCTTTATTGGGTATTCATTGGAAAGCTGAAACGGTTTTCTATCATCTTCACCTCGTGATAGGGAATATATCACGAAAGTTACATGATGTCATAACTCCTCACCTTATAAAGTTTGCTTGTCTTTATCTCAGCTATCAACCTTTGAGTTATGTGCACTAATTATGAAACACCCTGTATATATATATATCAAGATAGTCAGTACGTTTGACTCAGTTTAGAAACAGGAGACGTTTAAGAAATTCTGACTTTTACAATACTTTTGTCTTAAAGATCTTAAAGACTCTTAGTTTAGAAACACGCCCATATCGTACAAAAGCCAGAGCTTCTCTCTCCTTTACACGTTAATCTGAATAAATTATAATTTGCAATGTATTCGTTGCCATGCACTCGGAAATTATTTAACAATTTCGACGACTTACTGTCTCTGTTAAAATTAATTAGAGAGACTTATTTGGGTGGAATGTCAAGAAGATGCTGACAATGTTGCTAAAACTCATTTCATGCTACATGAAGGTTTCGTTTTTACATACAATTGACTTTGGCTCCGTTATTCATACGAACTCAAGTGCAAACTCTGAAATACATACTTACATACATACATACGGATATAATGTATGTATCTATACGTATCTAGATGCTGTGTGAAAACAATTTTAGGAAATTATATTTGAATATCGCAATATTAAACTAATGAGGTTGCAGACAGCAAGTTCACGTCCTGAGAACAAAGCATATTTAGTAAGTTTTTAATTTGTTTGCAGGATATATTTGAGGTAAAAAAATCTTTTTAAAAATGTATATATTAAGAAAATAAAAAAAATTAACTGAGATACTTCTACTATGTAACTACTGTGTACCTACTCTTACAACTAAAACATCTTTCAATTGAAAGTACCTAAAATGGAAACTGCGAGATAGATACACACTCGAATTCAATTTCGACAAGAGTGAAATTTCTAAGTGCTCCACTAGGTGGATAGGATTACCAAATCAACCAAAACGTGCACTGTAATCACGTATTGAACTTAAGTCAACCGATAACTACCACAGGAAAAATTCATTTTGTGCACGAGATCATATAACTCAGCGTCCAATAGCATCCACATCTCTGGGCATTGCAGGCAGTAAAAGAACAAATATTAATTACACGAAGCCCTAAGGCAACCGCGAAAATAAAGTCAAACGAAGTTTTATTCTCCTCGTAATAAACTAGAAATATTAAAAATCAAAGCACTTCCATTCCCATCCTTGTACAGTTTTTTATTTTCTTTCGAATATTTTTATAGTTGGTAGCATGTCTTCCGTTATGGATCATTACTTTTGCTGGTGCAACTAACATGTCTATAGCTACGACTAAAAGCCTTAGAAAAAACTTTATTGAAAACATATATAGTTATAAAACTTTAGTGGATCGATATTTCTTAAGTATGGAAGAATTTATTACCTTTGTAAGATTTCTTCCTCTAAAGAGTGGGCTTACCTGACATACAGATAAAATAAAGTAGGCGCCACTCTAATGAAATCTCTTATTATAGTGGTTCTCTTATGAAAGATAGTATCAAAAAGAAATTTAATTTTATTAGAACGAAATGTGGGAGTTGATGTGGAATTTTAAATTTACGAGCTGAAAGAGGTCAAGATAGGGCAATCCGTCATTTTTTGAAATTGGTTTACCCCGAAGTTCCTTGTTGTTCTACCCGAGGGGTCTTCTATCCAAAGGCGACTGTGTTGGTGGTCAGCCCAGCTTGAAATGATAAAAACAAGATGTTTTGGTGCAATCCCGGCTGTAGAGGCAAATTTCTACGAGGCTGCACCAAGGCAGCGAGCTCGTCTGCCCTTTCAATCCCGATAATGTTGCTGTACCCCGGCACCCACTGCACTATCACCTTGTTATTCCGAGAAAGGGAGTTCAGAGTGGTTTTGCAGTCCTTTAGTAGTTTGGAGGTTATAAAGGGCTTAGATAAAGCCTTGTCAGCTGCTTGACTGCCTGAACAGATAGCTATCGCCTTGTTCTCAGCCAGCGTTTAGGAGGTGCCTGCCTGCTTCTAGAATGGCCTTGACTTCTGCCTGGAAAAACCGTGGCATAGCTTTCAAGGTGCAAGGCAAATTTAGTCTCAGGCTCCTCGCAGAAAACTCCCGCTTCGGTGCGTTCATCGGTTTTGTAGCAATCTGTATAAATTATAATTTGGTTTGTCAATGGTTGAAACATGGATAGTGTTTGCCATTCTGGCCTGGATGGAATTCTAGATTCAAATTTGCTTTTCAGCCTGGTCTCGAGGAGGTGGTCACTGTCCCTATCGATGATATTACTCTACTCATTAAATAATAATCCAGGAACTGCAAAAAAAATCTTAGGTTCTATGTAAGCAGCAGTAAGGCAAAATATTCCCCGAGGCTATCGTAAACATTATATATAAGCGGAATGGGCGCACATATACTACGATTTCGAACGAAGCTGGAAAATTCTAAAATAGAAGTTGATCTACTACGATCGCTTAATAGCGTCGAAGAGAGAAAAAAATTGGAGAAAACAATTACGACTTAGGTTTTACAAGAAAATCACCCAGATATAATGAACAATGTAAAAATCGATCCGAGGTTGTAAACTGTTAGTTTGGTAGTTTTAGTTCTAGCTTTCTCAAATTATTGAACGAAATCTTGTCTATATTATCCGTCGTATTTGTCGTTATGATTACTACCTCGAACTAGCTGGACTCTAAAATTGTAAAGACTAAGTCTTCAGCAAAGCGATCGATATCGACAAAGTTCACCCTGTGTTCACGCCAACTGAATTTTACATAATAATATAAATAATTTAAATTAAATTAATTTTGAAGTATGTTGAGTGTACTAATATTTCATATATTTTTTTTTATTATTTTCTTCTGAAATATAAATAGTAATCAGTTGTACAACACAATTGAACTCATTTGTACTAGTCAATAATAATTTAATTCCTGAACACCAACTGTAGGTATTAATGATTAGTCACTCAGGTCTAGAAGATTCACTTCAGTTTGAGCAGGCATTGAAAAAAGATCTTATTGTCAGTCAGTGTGAAAAATATAAAACATTGAAAGGAAATCATGGCAGAAACACATCCAGGCCTCGAGGCTTCCTCGAGATGTTGTCAAAATTTCCAACACGAGTTTTTAAATGATGCAACACAAAACCAAGCCATCAGCTTAGAATATAGAGAGGACAGGAAGTATGATAAGCCAAATTTAGTGTAGTCAAATTCTGGTTGTGTTAGTATCTGTTGCCGCTGTAGTGAAAGCTCAGTACAGCCGTGTAGTAGAATCAATATAGAGAGCGGGGCAACAAGATATATGGTTGAAAATATTGCGTTTGCTCCCACCGAAAATGTTTTTATTCGATGTCACTACGCCAACATACCCTGGGAATTTCTCATCTGTCATAAACGTAAACAAATCTCGGTGGACGAAGGAATTTTTCGATAACTCATCCTTTTTGTTATGTATTTTTAATGTAATTTGATATAAAATGCTGTGTAAAGTACACAAAATAATATTTTATAACTATACTTTCCTAAAAAATGATTTCCCACGTCGTACTTTGCTGTTGTTGTGGCAATTTTTCACCGAACACTTCATTCTGAAAATGTATGAACATCACTTAGAAATTTATCACTATAATATCAACAGATAATTACTTACACTCTTTATTTTATAGCACTATTTTTAAATATAATATCTTTCACTTTTCACAACTTTTAAATTACATTCAATTACTTTCAAATTAGGAAAGTTCGTTTGACAGCTGAGAATACATTTGTCTCTTTCTTCTGCTGACCCACTTCACGGGACCGTAAAAAAATCCCCGCTCATGCACACGAATTTTACAGGTAACAACACTTCCTGTTGTCTCTATATTCTAAGTCCAGCAGCTAGCCTCAAGGCCTAGCCGCAGAGCGCTCTTTGCTCAATGTTGGAAATTTTTCTCTCTCAGGCCTGCTTCTGTCAACAGATGTACTAACAATGACCGCAGCGAGCCTGGTAGTATCATTTTGTTTTCATTTCTCTGAGGCAAGCCTTGAGGCGAGCTGCGAGGAAGCCTAAGAGAGGTTTGCTTGGATATGTTTTTGCCTTTAAGGACAAACATTTTAATTTAGTATTCCTAAACGATTTTGGAAGAAAGAGAAGAGGCAGTACAACCTGAATTCATCACACATTGTTAGCCTAATTTTAGACAATTGAAATGTGTATAGCTTTTATAATGGCATCTGTACAACTGGAATATATGTATATCGGGAAGTTTGAGAAGACAAGGATTATCACTATTCATAAACCAGCCGTATCAACAAACTATAAACAGCGTATAGTTTCAACCGGGAGCGCGTTCATAAAGTTGGCTGCAGCCGGCTATGTGGCTATCTTCGTTCGGAAATGCAATAGCCAGTTTTTTTACTTGGCTAAATGACATTTCCTGGCGTTCGGAAAATCATAGTAGTCGGTCTCGTAGTCGCCTGCAACCGGTCGGGACTTGAGAGTGCTACCCAACATATCTAACTAACACGAAAACATTAAGTTTGACATTTTTGTTTGTTGTTATTTTTAAATTACAGAAAAGAAAAGTAATATTATTGTAATAATGGAAAATATAACCAATTAAATGAATGAGCCTGGGGAGCCATTTATTGGTTTAATAGACGTAATAGGTAATAAATTGTTTTTTGTATATTTACATGAAATGTAACTCATACTCCAATGATGACATTTGTGAAGCTGTCAATTACTAAAATCGTTCATAAAGTTAGGATCACCTACACATAGCTATGCCTGGCTACGATATAGCTATGCCTGGCTACGATATAGCTATGACTGGCTGCGTCTGTGGCTGCAGCCGACTTCATGAACGCGCTCCGGGTAGACAAGATTTCTGAGTCGAAGCTGCCTTCACCAAATGCTCTCTTTAAGAACTTTTATTGATGCCGGTTGGTTTTGAGGTAAGTATAACTATAGACGGCTGCAATATTTACAGATTTGATCTCGATCTATGTCTTACATTGATTTACAAGCCCCTCAGAGCGAAAAAATGTACTAAGCTAGCAAACAACGTTAACAGCATGCTAGGTAATCGTTCCTATACCAAGACTGCTTAAACAAATCTAAATACAATCAGTACTAGACAAATGACCAACGACTTATTTTCAGTATAGCGATAGCCATTAAAAATTATCAGATGTCCGTCACTTAAGCCATCCTA
Organism: Dioctria rufipes; assembly: GCA_963924295.1. Classification (NCBI taxonomy): domain Eukaryota; kingdom Metazoa; phylum Arthropoda; class Insecta; order Diptera; family Asilidae; genus Dioctria; species Dioctria rufipes. Next base: position 49,689,865 of record OZ002744.1, on the reverse strand, counting down.
TAATGCAACCTCAGTGTGTTGATATTCTGAGCATACTTTCGACATTGAAGACTTTCGGGACGCATAAACCTGCCTCCAGCTGAATAGTGGTCCAACACATACGTGAATTTGAAAGTCAATCAAATCAGTGAACGACTCGTAATTTGTTTCATTTTCGATCAAACCTCCTAGGCACAATGGCTGTCTGTGTTTATACTAATTGCTCCATTTCCGACAACGGCTTCACTTTGATCGATTGTTGTGGACTATGTGGTAGATCACTTCATTCATCATGTGTTGGACTCTCTAACTTTAGCCGCTTATCAACAAAGTCTGTTCAGGAAATCACTAATGCTTTCTCTTTTTATTGCACTGAATTCAAAGGAATTTCTCTTCCACACATATTGCTTGCGATCAAATGCCATAACGACCAATTAAAGGATAATCTGAGTCCCCACCTCACCTTTTTTAAATCTGCGCAAACTGAGTTGGCTTTGAATGTTGTATCCATGCTATCTGTTATTGATGGTCTTTCTTCTAAGGCGTTGATTACTTCCTTTGCTGCTAAGGTTAATAACATGGACGCATTTGATTGGAAACTTAAAGGCATAGAGTTCAAACTTGACTCGCCTAGCAGCAGTTTATTACAAAATTTTCAAAATTTTTGAAGCGAAGATGTGCAAGGTCTTTGATACCTTTGTCCGTAAATTTATGGATTGTGCTACATACTCGAAGCAATATAAGATAATCTCCTCGTCATTGAATAATCATCTGTTGGATTCAGAAACATGCATTAATGACATCCCACATTCGATCGAGAACATTGCTCTGGATACAGATTCGAAAATTGAGTCTAATGATATTCTTGCAAAACTTGCTGATGAAGTATTCGTTGCGAAAACTTTAATTGGAGACATTGCTGATGAATTAAAGACGTAGCCCGCTCCTCAATATAATCTACTGCCACCCGGCACTAGTTGCTCTGATTTACGTAGGGAACTCAATGCAGTACTCACTTCAAATACTGTGGCAATTGGTAACTCGTCGTCTACCCCTTTAATGATATTAATGCTCTTATTAATAATGCTGAATTGTTAAAGAATTCTGTGTCCCATGTAAAAACTCCTGCTCCCAATAGAGGAGCTTATGTTCCTCCTACTATACGTTTCATTAAGCCTCGTCGCAATCGCCAGTCGCGTTATGGAAAGCGATTTAGTTTGCACTTGCCCGCTGCTACTATTAGTCCCAGTGTCTCCACTGATGTGGCCTCAAGTAACTCTGTGGGTCAATTATCTGATATCACCACTCTTACACCTGCATCTGATTCCACAGCAATGAATAATGCTCCATCTGTGTCCTGTTTTGGAAATGGTATTGGTCCCTCTTTGAGAACAGTACCAAAACCTTCGAGTGCTTTCATCACCCGTTTTTCTCCGGAAACGTTGTGTGGGGGCATATTGAAATATCTAAGGTACAGAAATGTTACAACAGAGAGTATATCATGTCGTAAAATTAGTAAAGCCTCTAAAACGGTTGCATCTTTTGTCCTAACTGTTTCAGCGGATGTACGGAACAAGTTATTGGATCCCTCCTCCGACGCTTTCACTACGTTATTTGTACCTTCTGGTCGCCAGCCTAGAAATACATCTAAAACAAGCAACATTACTCCAAAAAACTAAAGTCGCTTTCCCTTTACTATCAAAATATAAAAGAGGGATTCGGACACAAACTGCAGATATCTTCAAACCCTCTGTACCAACTTGTTTTGATATAGCTGCTTTCACTGAAATTTGGTTGTATCACGGCTTTTGTGATGCGGAAATCTTTGACAATTTGATTGTCAGCGAATAAAATCTGAGTCCAGTCTGTGTGTGAAGAAAAGTTTATTTTCTACATTTTCATGCGGCTTGGCCTCAGTTTTGTTCGAAAACTCGTTTTTTACTTATTTTAGAAAACTTTTCCACGTTAACTAAATTGCTATTACCTGCTGCATGGAGATATTTTAAAACAATTTTATGTCGGCTGAAAAGACACTGATTTAGCAGTTTTTCAAAAAATTTATTCGAGTATCAAATCGTTGAAGTACTGCAACGGTTTTCTGAAATTCAAATTATGTTTTAAACAGCGCTTTTTAGCTGTATTCCAACTTGATCCCATATAACATGAATTTTCCAGAATTTCCATGTTTTCCACAGACTTTTCCTATAACTATGATTTTTTTTTTTTAATTTTCCTCGATTTTTCATGCAAGTTTTCATGATTGTTGAAGAGAAAGTATTGGTGCCAGTAGAACGGAAAAAAATGATTCCGCATAGCTTATAAAACTTTTTTGTCGGAAAATTTTCCGGAAAAGTCGGAAAATTCCGGAAATTTTTGGAAAATTTTCCAGAAAAATTGGAAAATTCTACATTTTTCCTGAAACAGATTTATCACTAATCATATTGATGACAATTTTTCCGATGATTTTCCCGCTTTTCCGGGTTTTCCATGGAGTTTTCCACAAAAGCAACTTTATGCAACTCATTTCGCTCTACAATTTTGCAAAACGCTCAAACGCTTTCTTGGTCGGAAAAACTCCGGAAAACCGTTTTACATGAATTTTCCTCGATTTTTTCTACAAGTTTTCACCATTTTCGGAGATAAAGTAATGATCCCAGTTGATAGGGAACTTGATCCTGCATTATTTAGAAAACTTTTTTACCAGAAAATTTTCCGGAAAAGTCGGAAAATTATTTCGGAAAAATCGGAAAACTGCATTTTTCCTGAAACGGATTTATCACTAATCAAATTTGTACCAAATTTTCAAATGATTTTTCCCGATTTTCCGGGTTTTCCATGGAAATTTCCTGTTCAAATTTTGATAGATTCAATTGTCACGCGACATGAACCTGTGTGCCAAATTTCAGCTCGCTGTGACGAAAAGTGGGTCTACGAGAGTGTCGAAAATAGTAAAAAAGAAATATATAAATATACAGACAGACAAATTCGTGTACGAGTTAAAGGGACGGGCTGGCCTCAAAGAATTCTTCACTATCGTTTTGAATTTAGAAATTTTGATTAAAAACTCAGCAAATGTTGAGTTTGAGTTAATTAGCACCATTCAGCAAACATTGAATAAATAACTAACAAGGAAGTGGCATATCGAATGAAAACTTAAGCCACTCGATGATAGAACTTTTAAGCGGATTAGTGGGCAATAATTTTGCAACACTAAAATTGAATGAAAATATACGCTTCAAGCTTTAGAAATAACGCTATTTTAATTTTCTAATGTTTATTAATAATAATCGAAATTGAAAAACTCACTGAATTCGCAGAACTATGAAATGTTTTATATTAATTGAACTTGTGGGGGATATTTATTAAATGTACATAAATAACAAAATTGTTTGCCATCTTGTATTTTTATAAATATGTCAAAATATATATTCATGCAGCTAGAATGTTTGAAAGGATATTTTTGAAGTATTTCTTTTCAAAGTGATGTAAGCATCAAAAATGATCAAAGGGAAATAAAAACATCTCTCTATTAATTGTCATGTAAGTAGATGGGTGCGCTCTATTGAACAGCACTATTTGAACAGCTGAAAGTCTTCCAAAGTACTTATAAGAAGGTATACGGCACTTTAACCAGAGATAACCTTCATCCCTTTAATTTATTTTGCCTATAAAAGACATTTCCTGCTTCTTCATCATTAGTCCGATTTTGAAACAAATGGAGTTAAATGATTAAAATTTTAATTACTCTGAAGAAACAGCAACTTGACGAAGATTTCAGCATGTCGAAGCAATGAGCAAATGACCTGCCAAATATAAAATACGAAAATATAAGTTTATACGTATTAATATACATTGCAAAAAGTCAATTCGAAAAACTCTGCATATTTCCCAAAATCCATAGAACGGCTAATATGTCTGGAAATCTTTCCCGATAAACTCTCGTTACTTCTGCCAGTAATACCTCGTTTGCTTCTAATTTAATTCGGAAATTTTGTTGAAACTTTGTCCTCGTGTAATTATCAACCAGTCTTTCAACAAAATTTTTGTTCCGAATCTGTATATCTGTCCATCTCAAGAAATTATTTAGTTGATATTTTTAATGATCATAATTTTCGTACCTAAATTTAACCAAAATAATCGAAATAATAATATCTAAATAAATGCTTTTTCACTTTGTTTCTATCCGAAATACTTGCCTAATTTAAACACACATACCTAAATATTACCACAGCTGCTGTTGCTTAGAGTCAGGAGTATGAGCAACAACCAGCTGGTATGATTGAAGCTATCTTAAAATCTTGGACCGAACAAAAACAATTTTCAAAAAGCAAAGTACAAAAACAAGCAAATTCCTAGTTTGGACAGGCAAAAGCATACAAAAGCAGCTATATCTATATCCCGGATTTGTCGGTCCTAGAAATACATACATGGGTGAAAATTGGGTTACAAATGAAACTAAATGAAGACGTATTAATAATTGCACGCCAAAAAATGACTGCAAATATCAACGCAAAACTTAAAAAGTACTCAAAAACTCTATACAAAGAAAAAAAACACTCCCAGGTAATTACTCAATGATTAGACATTAAGACCAGCACTCGAACCTCATACAAACATCAATACAAGATAAGGAAGTCAATTCTCCGTGGCAAAATTCATTCAAGGACTAAGAAATTTCAGCTCTTTATACTTGGTCGCATGTATTCTCTATTATTTCCCTCATCTTCGAAATAATAAAAACCCAAACGGTGGCCCTCTTGACCTCGATGACTTAAGTACTAACTTACAGAATTATATGAAGGCAGTCTTTAATTTGTGATGAAACACTATCCGTTCCTAAGTGTCATATATTCTCAAGAAGGTTTCCATTTAGGAAAGCAGACATTTCCTCGAAGTTGCTATATGTAGTGACAAGTACGACGTATACTACTACTAGTACTACCCATAGCCAGCCATAGAGCATTATAGACGGCCAGGACACAATGCTAAGATTTTTGCCCTACTTCCCGAAAGTATTAAGTGTAGTGGTCATATCCTGCGGAGGGAAATTATTTTGTGTATAGGAAAGTAACAACAGAAAATATTCAAGGAATTCTTAGGGCAACTAATCGCATACTTTTGTATTCTTTGGGAGTTTGAAGATATTTCTGATTGGTTACAAGTAGGCTAAGGCTTTCTACATGGGGCTGAAAGTGAGCTTAGTTTTGCCGGAAATAAGACAATAAGGCAATGGAGTAGTCTTAGAAGTCTAGATAATGGAAATAAGGTAGGCAGAGCAATTATATATCATTGCACACAAAATGAGAAGAAATTCAAAACACTGAAAATCATTATAAAGAATATTGGGCGTCCCACTAGTGTGTAATGGACAGGAATAAAGAATCGAAGAATTTGACAGACAAGGTAAGAACTCATGAAGGTAAGGGGGAATATAGATAGATACGTAAGGAAATTCTGTGAAAAACACACAAGACACGAATATTTAGAAATATCTTCAGATCACGGCCAAAAATAGAATCTCGACAAATAGTCATAAACAAATAATATAATGAGTAAAGCGAATTGGTGACAGTATAGAGCCCTGTGGAAACAAAAGGTCTAGTTAGAATTTCATACTTAATAGCGACATCTGAGTAAAGACGATAGAAATGGAACAGCGTATAGGACAAGAATTCGAAGCAGCAAACTAACCTTGAATACTTGTGCAAGAGAAGGATTGAAACCTGATATGTTGTGAAGCAATAATTATCTGTATAAGTTTAAAAATAAATAACTCAGCGCGAAAAAAATTTTGTAAATTCATTCAGTAAACTATTCAAGCTGACAGCATTCGAAAAAATAACGAACTTGAAAACCACAGCAAGGTTCACAAATCTAACTTTTAGAACAGAATGGTCATAGCCACCATGCAGGCAAATGTCACGCAGGAATAAGTTATAAGGCAATGCCATTAAGTGACCGCAAAAAAACGTAGCCATGATGTAGAACTTTCAGCTTTCGAAGATTATCGTGCATTGACATATGTCAAATTAGAGAGTTTTGCTATGAAAATTCATAGCGAAATAAGTCAGGCACGAACCAAGCCGTACTGACGATTATGCGGTTCCTGCTTATATGAAACGCCCTCTTTTGCAATGAAATTTCTTTTAAAGATTTTTCGTTTGCAAGAGTTTTTTCAACTCAATATATGTCAATTTGCCATGCCCGCTGATTAATTTTTTTTTTTGTTTTTTTTTTTTTTTTTGAAAATGAGTAGTTTCGAGAGGAAAAATTAATTATGGAGGTGAAAAAATACCTTATGCTATATGCAAAATCTTCCGGAAGATATAAAAATATACAGGTAAATTTTAGAATCTGGGACGAGATTGCGACAAGCTTGTCTTCAACAGGTAGAAATTTTGCGTAATATATAGGTATTTTCGAAAATTTAATAAATATTTATATACAGCTGAAGAATGCCAACGTCGCTGGAAGTCTCTACAGGACAGATTTTCGAGGGAGACCAACAGCAGAGACTTGCCTTTAGGTAGTGCGGCAGTTAGCAAGTAATTATTGAAATATAAATTATGATGCTAATAATTGTAAATATATATAAACAAAACGTCAAAGGGAGAGAAAATTTTTCAGAAGTGGCCGGCGAAACCGTTGATCTGTCTCTTGATGAAAACTTCACAAGTTCTTAGAAAGTACACCCCGCTCTGCATTCTTCCACTTCGATTGATGCATCCGAAGCTGTAGTAGTGAACGAAGTTGCTCATATTATTCCAGAACAAAAAAACAAGGAAAGTGAAAAAGGAGTACCTTAAACATGAGCTTTTTCAGACAATGGGTGTCTTCTAAGACTATCTGGCGAAGGCAAAACCGAAAAGCCCTGTGCCAGAGTCACTCCCAGAACCGAGTGATGTATTTGGGTAATCTGTATCCGCTATTATATCCACATTAAACCTGAAGGACCAAAAAAGGGTATAAGCCGAAATATACTGAAATATTTAACAGATTTGCAACTGCAAGAAATAAATAATTAAAGTAAGTACTCGAATGTTTTTTTATTGTTATTTAATTATTATTTTTAAAATTATGTAAAATATTTGTTGGTGTGTTTCGTGTTTCTCTCAAGTGAAATACTCTTCTGATTGCGTTGTTCGAGCCAATTTTTATTTTTTCGAAAGATTGGTTTACTTCCTTCCGCAGTTCCACCGGTTGCCATTATCATCTTTGTAAGCAGCAAAACATGCTGGGTTGTAAGTTGTGCTTAATTTATTAAGTATAATAAAGTTGTGTAAAGTAAGAGCTGCAAGAGCATTTTTTTCTGCATTTTCTGGAAGACACTGCATATTTGTATGAAGCATTCTCCATCTGGTAACAAGAATCCCGAACGCATTTTCACATTCACTTCACGAGCCCTAGATAGTCTATAATTGAAAATTACCTTTCGAATTTCTAAACGTTTTCCAGAATAAGGGCGCATAATATTATTTTTGAGAGGAAATACCGGATCTGTAACGAAATATGGAGGAAATATTATATCCGAGTACGGGATAATAGAATCCGCTGGCAAAGGTAATTTACCCTCTAGAGGCAACTTTCTAAATTTCGAGTATTGTAGAACTCCGAAAAATTTAGTAATATCTTTACGTTTTATTTCAAATTTGTTAATGCTGAGCCTACCATCATCGATCTGGCAGCCATACGCACCAGTATCTATGGCAGTGAAACAAAAACGAGTATCACATGCTGCCAACAATACAATGCTGAAGCTATTTTTATAATTATGAAAATTTGATCCACTCCTTGAGGGACGTTTGGTGTGAATATGCTTCCCAACTAGATCACCCATGCAGTTGAGCATATCCCATAATCTTTCATTATGTCTCCATAATCTTGGTTCATTAATTTGCTGACATATATTGGGGATAAAAGATTCCATAATATATCGCAGCTTTCTAGAATTATCTCCCTTATAGTAGCTTTTCCTATTTTATAAGTCCATGCCTGAAATTGTTGAGAGACTCCGTGAGAAAGATACCTATAATAGTTTCAGTAAGATTATGACATTTTTCCTCTAGAATTTTAAAGTTACTTCCAAGAGTGTCACGGCCAATCTACACCCAGGATCAATTTGTGTTCGTATAGATCTCTTTGTCAGATCATCTGTTCAAAAGTAAGAGGTCATACACTGATCGTGTTGTTCTGTTATGCTTAAAAAATGTTCCGGTTCATTATTTTTAATTCTTTGGTAGCAGGTTTTAAAGTAGCCATCAATCTCCCTCGTCAAGTTTGTTTCTCTAGCCCACCATCATCTGGAGGTTTTATTTCAGCGTTGAGTTGCAATAAACCACAACATAAAAATGAAAATCATGATACAAACTTCAATCTAGTCCATACTTCCTTAAAAAAATTAGGTTTGCGGCTCAATAAATAAAACGCGTTGAAATGTCATCTTGACGCAGTCACCAATAGCCATTCTGCTCAGCTGGTTAGTGGCTGTGATTTTGATAATTCATCGCCTCAATGCTGAGCTAAATCTGAGGTCTTAAATGTGATTGAAGTAATTCCTGGAGGTTGATTCTGATCTTTTGCCGTATTTAAGCATGAATTTTGACATATTCACCTCACTTTTGGGGCACTTTTTTTTCAACACAGTTCATTTTGTGTCTTCACTATTATCTACCACAAAAGGAACTTAAATGAATTTCCGGTGAACAAACGTCACAGAACACACGCATAAATATGAGACAAATTAGTCAACTGCTCAAGAGGTTGTGACAAAAATTTTATGCTGTGGTAAACGGATATTCTACACCTAAGTAGAGCAATAAAAGTGCCTAAATTCAATAATATTTTTGAATTTGTAATAATGATTTTTGTAAAACCGGATTAAATATATTTCAGAGCTAAAATGAGAGACCGTAAATAACTAATTTTTGGCAATCAACTAAAAAAGTTCTATAAAGTCTGAAGTAATTTCTATAGATGCCCCTTTTTTTATTTTATTTGTAATTCCGGTAAATTTAATAGAAAATAGCACAATTTCTTTGCTTAATAATTAAATTTTTTATTAAGAGACTAATTATAATTACTTCCAACAGTTATTAAATTTTAACGGAATTTTGGGTGAAGTAAATTTATAATAAATTTAATTTTGCAACCATCGCTAAGGTTCGGAACATGCGGAAAATTGCAAAATAAAGTTTTTATCTTTTATAAAGAATATTCTGTTTGTTCAGTTCACCGACATAGTTATTTCCCCCGATGTAAACACATTCCTAAAAAGAGAGAAAAAGGAACCCACAAAGAATATAAAACTTGAAAAAAGTTATGAAATAGAATACTTATTTAAAACCTAATTATCCATGGCAGTGCCATAACCTCAAACCTGGGTAAAAGATTGCTTCCAACAAACGTAAAATACTGCGACAAATCTCGTTACAGGCTGAATTTCCTCCATCATAGCTCATATTTTATCTAAAATAATCAAAAGCGCGAATAAATACAAAAAAATTACATAAATAATATTAAAATGCATCAAGTTACACATACCTCCGTGTATTTAGATTTTGACACGTCAAAATATCATGTCACGACACAGTCAGATGGTCTCGCCTCAGTCAAAGGTTAAGCAAATTCAACAAACGTTGCTAGGACAATACCGCGAGGCAAGAGCTCATAACTGGATGCGGCGGATATGTAAAGCCAAGGAGCCACAGCCGAAATATATTCTTGGTCCAGAGCTCATCTGGTTTAGAGATTAATCTAAAAGTCAAGAATAATATAGCCAACCTCCAACATAGAAAATTAGTTCTATATTTCAGAGACTAATATGAAAATTCCTATCATTTCCAACCTTCCTGTCCACACCTAAGCAGAAGATTAACTCTGACGCAGAGACTAATCTGCAAACACTCCTGCCACACGTGCAGAAGAATAATTCTGAAGTAAAGACTAATCTGCAACACTTTTATTGTGCTACATCCCTTCAGCACCACACGTAATAGCACGCATTAAATAATTCACAGAGATTTACTATATACAACTGTGTCCAAAAACTAAGGTGACATTGAATTTATATTGAAAATTCTTTATTTATTCTTCCAAATCAATTTCATCGACTTCAAAGTAATCCCCTCCCGATGCAATGCACTTATGCCAAAGGATTTTCCATTCTTCGAAACAGTTGAAATAGTCGATTTCAGGGATGGCCTTCAGCTCCTTCTACGCGGCGGTTTGAATCTGCTCTATCGTTTCAAAACGGTGTCCTTGGAGAGGTCTTTGGAGCTTGCTGAACAGCCAGAAGTCGCACGGCGCCAAATCAGGTGAACGATATGAGTGGAGTTTTTGGCGAAATGGTCACGAAGAACGAGTGCACAATTCCGGTCTCTTTTGGCGGATAGCGTTACGCAAACGACGCATAAGGTTCAGATAATATTCCTTGTTGACTGTTTGACCCGGGGGAAGGAACTCAGAATGCACAACACCACGATAATCGAAAAAAAAAATAGTCAACATCACCTTGATTTTTGAGTGACTTTGGCGCAGTTTTTTTGATCTCGGCACACCCTTGGCACGATATTCGGTCGATTGATCGATCGTTTCGGGGTTGTAAGTATAGATCCAAGTCTCGTCTCCAGTGATCATGCATTTCGTCTTGTCAATGTAGTCAGAAAGCATTGTTTCACACACTTCAACGTGGAGCCTTTTTTCCAAAAAATTCAATGATTTCGATACCAGTCGAGATTTGAAGCGTTTGAGGCCCAGAGCATCCTTCAAAATGGTATTGACTGAGCCTTTCGATATGCCAATATCATCAGCAAGGTCTCTAATCGTTAAGCGACGGTTTTCAAACACCAAATCTTTAATTTTTTGGGCGTGAGCTTCGTCGGTTGAGGTTGATGGTCGCCGAGGGAGCTCTTCGTCTTCGACACGTTCACGGCCTGCTTGGAACTCACTATACCACTTGAAAACATTTTTTTTCGACATAGTCTCATCACCAAAGGCTTTCTGCACCATCCCCAATGAATCCGCAGCAGACAATTGATTCCGCAAACAAAATTTAATGCAAATTCTTTGCTCAACAAATTTCGACATCGCGAAAAACGAGAAATTCACTTTTAGCAGCTCACAAAACGAAGCGTATCTCAAACACTAATGAATATTTTGACGTGTGATTTGGCAGGGAAGTTAAAGACAGTCCTACCAACCTAAAAAAGAAACCAATTCGCCAAATCCTTTGACGCGCGCAGTTTAAATTCAAATGTCACCTTATTTTTTGGGCACAGTAGTATGTCATTTACTACCCTACTGCTTACACGTAGTAGCAGCATAATTCTATATTGAAATCTGCGCTAGTTCTTTACAAAAGCAATTTGCTGCCCTCTTGCCCACACGCAGTAGTAACACTGACATTTCTACTATTAAAATTAATTCTATTTACAGATAATTTGCTCTGGTCTACTTCTTTTTCCAGAACTGAAGGAACGAAGGAAGTGACGGTAGTCAAATTGAATTTTTTTTTTTTTTTGTTAAATTTGTTTAAGTTGAATTTTGATCTTGAATTTTAGTTTGTATAAATAGGTCTAAGTTTCTATGGATTGTGATAGTAGTTCAAGTGTTAAAAAAATTTTTATATTTGAAGTTCGAAACGCTGAGTTATCCTTCCCTTATCGTTTGAGACTAGATCTCACACTGTTAATATTTCTTATGTACATTGTAGGTACATATATGTATGCATGTATGTACCATGTCAAATACGCAATTGAATTTGAGATGTCTTCGCTGTACGTCATCTATTCTGGACCTTATTACTGAACTCGAGTTGATCAGAATAAAACCATACAGATGAAGAAAAAATTAAACACACATTCAAGAAATCGAATATCAAAAATCCAAAAACTTAGGATAAGCGAAACTTCTTCATAAAGGCACTATATAAAAATTTGATTTTAACTACATATATTTGACTGGCTGAGAAATGAGAAGGCATTGAATTTCAGTAACTGAAATTTTGTGTACACTTGCTATAGTCTACGAGCTACCAACGTTCTCGAGAAATGACTTTAGTTCGCCTAATTTTTTGATATGCCTTTCCTTACAGCATATCAATACTCTTGCGGTCCATCTGGCTGGTGAGACGCGTTGCGTTTACTTGTGCGCATTCCGTTTTACAGGTAAAAAAAGTAGTTTTCAAAATCATTTTAGTTCGATTTTTGTTTTTTTCATCTGTTTTCATAAGCATCGGACAATATAAATTCACTATTCCCAGAAAATTACCTCGTTGCTAGCACCGTGCCAGACTTTTTTTTTGTTTTTTTTTTCATTAAAAAAAAAATATTTTATTACGGCTGTAATTTTTATACGAGTTAGTTTAATTATCGAAGTACATGAAATTAATTTGCCAGGTGATAACTCGGTTGCTAATTAGGTACCGGACCAATTTTAGTACGGTAAAGTGGTTTTTTTCTCACGATGATGTTTTGAGAATATTTGATGAACCCAGCGAGATAGCATAATTTTGACCTATAATTTTTTTGTAGAGAATTCGAGGAGCTACAGAAAAGCTATTAGACAAAATTGAGATATCTGGCTCAGATTTGAGGATATTCTTGATAAAATTCTGGAAGAAAAAATCCTCTATTATACACATCCGCTATTGAATTAGAACTTGGATAGATTTCCATGGAAAATTAATAAAAGCAATTATTTGGAATATAAAAAATGACAAGTTTTACTTTGAATACATTTACTTCTGTAGATGTAAGAGATTTAGAGTGAGCATTTATCGAAAATGTTGTCAGGTATTGGACTCTCAATAAATGCTGCCGTAATTCAGCTCTGCACGGTGGTAAGCTTAATGGATTGAAATTTCTGCATATTTAACTTTCTTCTGCATTTAACTTTCACTGAAATTTTTGACTGATACGTATTAGAAAATAAATTAAGTCTGACATCGTTGACGTTGTTAATCTGCCGAACTGCCGAAACAAATCTTTCTAAGGTAACAAATGCACTCTTCAGTATTTTTTCATCATCGATGGCAATATTTTGAAATGCAAGCTGATAATCTTCCGTGTCTTCTAGTAATTTGAAAGGCCTCAATTTCCCTACGTAAAAAAAAGCTTGAGTGTAATCACAACATGTTATGGCCTAGAATCCTCTAGATATAGATGGAAGAACCCAGTGTTTTGTACAATTCATTGACGTTGATGTAGCATTCATGATTATCCATGCCCATGTTGATCCAAAATTTTAAGGAAGCGTCGATATCAATTTGGCAAATATGATGGAAAATCCTCGAATCTGCTTCTTCATGTTCTTCACATTATAATGACTATTCCGTCGCTTTAATGACTCTATTATTTTCAACCCGATAAAAGAAGCATTTGTTGAATTTTAAGTGAATTATTTTATCACCAATAAAAGACGGCATATCATCAAAACAGTGGTTGATAAAAAATATGACTATTGCTTCCTTGTACTGAACATTTTTCAGTTGAGCAGTGAAATTAAGAGGACGAATTTGATTTAGTCATATTGAAACCTAGCTAGCCGATTCATCTCGACGTTTACGTTCACTATCTTTGATTGATGGTGTAAAACACCAAGGCCAGTTTCTTTCAGTTCAGATACAATTTACTTTTAAAGCTTTTCCAAATTTTCCGTTTAAAATTTCATTGCATAATTATGTATAGCCGCTACATTTACTCCCATGCAAGCAGGTTTGCTCGGGTGAGATATTTCTTTGCTTGTTTTACCTCTTCCCTAGATAACCGGCTTGCATACTGCATCAAGAGTACTAGTGTGGGATGGCACATTCCCTATCACACTCGAATCAATCTGGATATTGATAATCAACCGAATTATCGCCTGGAAAATTAATTTCATCTGATTCGATAATTAAACTAGTTCGTATAAAAATTACAGCCATAATTAAATATTTTTTTTTAAATGAAAAAAAAAAAAAAGGCACGGTGTTAGCAACGAGGTAATTGTCTGGGAATAGTGAATTTATATTGTCCGATGCTTATGAAAACAGATGAAAAAAACAAAAATCGAACGAAAACTGCTTTTTTTTACCTGTAAAACGGAATGCGCACAAGTAAACGTAACGCGTCTCACCCGCCAGATGGACCGCATGCCTATTGAGATAGCGAAAGAAGGGTGATAGCAAAGTATCAGCCGAACTAAAGTTCTTTTTTTCGTGACGTTGCTAGCTCTCGGACTACTAGGTATGTAGAATATTGAGAACAAATTCCTGTATAATTATGATTTGAGGATTTTTTTGAGTTGCCTTTATTCACTTTATTCTAAAAATGCATGTACACTTTGCATTTTTACAAAACTTCATTTGACGGTCAAAATGATTAACTTATCTAATTTTTTGTTCATTTTTAGTTCACCACAACCTGAATTAGTTGAAGAACAATAAAAAGAAAGAAGAAAAGGAATTCATTCCTTGGGCGTATATTCTGACACTTAAATTACAAAAAAGATTAGAATCACCCTCCTGGATAAAAGAGCGATTTATGTAATCACAATTAAAATTGAAATCAATTTTTTTTTTTTATACCGCCCTAAATTATATGTGAAATAAAACTTTTGATTGGCTTATATTCACCACCTGACCCTTCAAAGTATGGATAATGGTATTTATGAAACCGCCATTCTCGAAAAAGGCAGTGAGGATTCCATTAAAGATCATATCGATCAGAGAGATGAGACCACTCTGATCGCTTAAAATCCATTTTTTAAATTAATTGAAATTATTTTCAATAAATTTCAATCTGTTAAGACGAGAAATCTTCTTCGTACATTAGAGAAAACTAATATATTTATTATAAAGTGAAAATAATACAGTAATTGTTTTTTACTTTTGTATTACTAACTAAACCGGGGATGCCCTATGATGCAAAGCACTCCTAGGCAGGTAGGAGATAGTCAGAGGATTTTGAGCCATGAGGAGGCCATGTGGAGGTACTCTGATGTAGTTCTGTCACTCTTGAACATTCACAGATTGTAAGACTACGGAAAGATAGAAAATGGAAGACTGCTCCACATTTGAACAGATCGGCCTTTCGGAATAAGAAAAACTTCACGAAATTTTACTGTGCGGCCGAAAGCATTTTAAAGGCTTTCTTTTGGACAATATCTAATGATGCTAAGGCATTTGACTAGCTCCGGCCCAGATATGGCGGAATCATATTCCACTGTAGGTCTGATGTCGGCTGTTGAAATGCAAGCTTTTTTGCACTTGAAAATACTCTTCGTAATAAAAACAACAAGAATAATCTCGAACTTCTGGATACTTTATTTTCATCCACCTCGATGCCAAGAGACGTGATCTACAATGTTCTTATGGTCTAAATTACAGAGTTCAGTGCACTATTACAGAAACTAATTGAATTGAAACAAGAAATAAGAATTGAGCGCTAAATTCGAAATGTTGCTCTATTTGTAAGTTATACAAGTTTAATTTATATATGTAATTCAATTGGAATGATATTTAAACTGACATCTTATACAGTGCTTTAAATTTAAATTGACTGATAATAATAATAATAATTATGATGATTACGATCTGGACTCGAACACTCGTTGTACAGGAACGATAGATTCAACAAGCTGATATAGTTTTTACATGAGAGGTTTTAATTTTTTTAATTATGAAGCTAATCCATTTCCGGATTTAATGCAGTTTTATTCTCATCATATGTGTCAATCAAGAATTTGAGGAATTGTTGGGTACGGGGCATTGGACACCTGAGTCACAAGAGAATAATGGTCATCACAAAAAGGAAATAGTTCTAATTAAGTTTATGCACTTTCATGAAGTTTTCTTATCTTTTTGTTTAATCGGTAATGCAGTTCTATTATGTCTACGTTTTTTATCAGGACCACCAGCAGGAGAAATTCGAATACTTGAAAATAGAATAGTTTTCGAAAAAAATTCAGACGCTGTTTTAAAAAAATTTAGAGCTTTCCGTAAGTAAAAATATTTTCTATTTGTTTTCCGGTTTTTATTAGAGAATAATGTTTTATTTTATGAATTTAATTTAAGTATTCCTGATCTGAAGACGTAAGAAGAAAGTATTTTTGTAAAAAAAAATATGTTATTTTTGTGCTTTTGAAATGTGGCCTAATTGGAATTAATTTAAAGCGACTTGTACTAATGAAATAATTAGTGAACTGTTATTTTTATTTTATTGATTTTATTCCAAGTGCTTTAAGAAAATCATTAATTTTTTTTTCTGTTTTATTATGGAAATTTCACCGCCACTTTCTGACTGTCTATTTTCCTCTGTTTTCTGGAAGACTATCAACAGTTTTATTGGGTCATGGCTCAACCCCCCTTAGTTCCCTGGCATATATCGTTGTTGGGGGTTGGAGCACGTATATAGCGTTTACCGTTTGTCCCCTCTTGGTCATTTTCTGAGGGTTGTTGAAAACTTCTTAGCTTCAACTATTGCTCTGCTTATTAATAGTTTATCGACAACGTCAGTTGTATACTTTCTAAATCGAAAGATCTGCGCAGCTGGCTTGATATATATGCTGTAAAATTTAAATTATAATAACTTTAGATACTTCGGTGTGTGTGTGTGTGTGTGTGTGTGTGTGTGTGTGTGTGTGTGTGTGTGTGTGTGTGTGTGTGTGTGCGTGTGTGCGTGTGTGGGTGTGGGTGTGTGTGTGGGTGTGTGTGTGTGGGTGTGTGTGTGTGTGTGTGTGTGTGTGTGTGTGTGTGTGTAGTATCGTCTTTAATTTTACTCTCTTCTCGGATTCTCGTTTCGGCAGCTTGTTCTTCAGTTTTTCTTCTGCAATGATCTAGTTGTAGACATCAAACAGCTAGGTTTAAATTTGAAGCCATTGCAATTTGATGTCATCCCTTTGTTTACTATTTATTGTTTTCCTTTTCATATCCTTCATTTTGTGCGAAAAGAAAAGGATTAGGTACCTTTTTGGAAGTTATCTTCCAAGATGCCTAGTATATTACTTTCAGTGATATGCATGAACGCCAGTTGTGCTATCTTTAGCTTCTCCGTATCCATTGCTTTCACCCCTTCGGCATCTTTGACTTATATCAATTATCTTAGCGAGTACTCTTGAAGCTCTCTGCCTTCTTTATAGTTATTAGGCCATTTACTTCAATATTTTTTCATATGTTCGCTCTAATCTAATGCGATATCTGTATAACGTTTTTTGCCTATCACGGGCAACCTGTAGCTTTTTTGTTCTCCTTATATTCATGAATAATTTCATTTTTCTATTTGAATGATTCAAACTGCGTGCTTTTTACTCTCCATTCAAATTTTAAAAACTGTTCTTTTTCTACCTTGAATAGTTGAGAAACGACAGTCATCTAAGATAGAGGCTTTGGTTACATCAGGATGACGTATGGTGATCGTCTAATGTATGCGAGAAATTGACCTACTAACGAATATATGTGTCCGACCATGCATTCCATTCGCGTATGATATTAAATATTGGCTTGTTTTCTAGTTTGGAGTCTTTTATTAGATATTTAAAGTTGCCTTAACCCTTGTGTCAACACTTACATCACCGGTTAGTTTTCATATGTTTGGTACCTTCTCCAGTGTCTCCGACATCCTTAAAAATTATGTTTTAAACATCGTTGCCAAATGTAAGATTACTAACTATTTTGGATATGTACGTAAAATATTCACATATTATTGTACCTACCGAAACAACACCTTCATCACCCGTGATGTATGAGTTTGTCATACATTTTGTATGGGAGTAGGGACTTTTGTGACTAATTTATAGTTAAAATCATGCAGTATCGTGTATCTGATGCATTGCAAGTTAAATGCTTATTTTATTTTGTGAATTCGTAGTGAAAAGAGTTTAACAAATTATTGCAAAGCAAAATGAGTAGTCTAGCAAAAATTCCAAAAGGTGGATCTTTGACCCCACGTCAATTCACAAGGTATGTATTGTTATTTAGGTGTTATTTTTATACAATTGTTTTCATCTTTCGCACTTTTATCTTCATTTCGTATTCTGTTACAGATTATCAATGAAAAATAGCACGAGTATAGCAGGAACTTAATAGATTCCCTTAGCAGCGAGGAAGAGGATGATGAGTTTGATGAAGGTGGGTACAATTCGGCAGACGATCTAGAATTTGTTTTCGATTCTTCACGATTTCGTCGTAATATTGCTGCGGTTATTCATCGATTGATTTTGGATGTGGATGAAGCAGGCCCAAGTGCATTTGGCACAAGCGGACAACAGCAAGCTGACTTGAATGGTGTTCCAAAAAAAGGACAGATGCTCGCCGTAAGTATCTTCAGGAGCTAGCTACTCCCCAGGTAATACCAAATGTCATCGTTAGGGCTACTAATAAGAGCATCTGGACCGGAAATTTTAGCACTCAAAGTGGTTAAGAGTGCATTCTGGGGCGGAGGCATTAGCTCCTGGCCCAGCTCTGAAGAGTGATGCCCAAGGACAAATAAAACAGTTAGGAACCTCTTTTTTCTGTGTGAAACGCCGTTCTGCTCGTAAGCGATTTGTGCACAGCATAGCTCCTCCCACCTCTCATCCGCAAATGCAACAGCTGTCCCAAATAAGTGCAATAATTCATAATTTCTAAAATATGCATGATAATAGAAAAATAAATGTGAGTCTTAATTGCTTATGTACAGATTCTAGCTCCAATACAATTTATCTTATATTATTTCCCAAATTGTCGAACTGTAAATGTCGTCCGTAGCCTGTAATACCTGTTCTTTTAATTTTTTTCCAACAATGTCATAAAATAGATCTGTCATTTGTTACCGACAGACCTAATTTTTTATCTAATTTACCTGAAACGCAGAAACTTTGCCATACAAAATGTATGGGTACCACCGGTAATGCAGGTGTTGATTCGAGGAGGTCAGAAGTGGTGTTGACACAAGGGTTAAGTCATATAAAGTTTTGTACTATTTACCATCAACTCTAGAGCCGCTTCCTAGCTAACATCAAAACCTTTCAGCTTGGGACTTAATTAAATAAAACAAAACCAAACAAATATAAAAATTAATTTAATCTCTGAATAACGTGAATGTATGCGCCTATGCATAATGCATTCAGTAAAAAACCTAAAAATAAAAAACAAGTAAAAAAGCTAGTATTGGTCTAATACCAATTTTTATGATACCCTAGATGATAGCTCGTATGTCACTCCGACCCATATGTGCTAGTTTGATTATTGAAGTGGTTTTCTGCATATATTTCCATAACGGTTCATCGGACAGAAAAAATGATTATAATCAATTTTATAGGATTTAACATTCTGAAGAAATTTTCAGTACATTAAAATCGTGCAGGACTTATCGTTTTCACAGTATACGTAGAAATCCTAAAGTTTTATTCGGAAATACCAAGAAGGGGTTGACCAATTTAGTCAGATTTTGAAATTCTATTTACTATTTTTGTGAAAATACTATGTACAAAATTTCAGCTCTCTACGTTGATGTGTTATCAAGTAGTATCCAAATATGTGATGAAAAACGAAATTTTTGTATGACAACCCTACGAAGGAGTTACCCGATTTCTCCCATTTTCAAGTTAATTTAACTTTTTATTTTAAAGCTCATGTGGAAAATTTCAGTTCTCTACATACACGCGTTTTCGAGTTATCTTAATAACGGATGGACGTATGCACAGACGGATATGCAAAAATCAAAATAATTTAATATTATGCCTGGTGTCCAACCCATTTTTCTCTACTAGAATTATTTCTAGGTGTACAAACGGATTGACGAACTGAGTATACCCTTTAGATTTCATCTAGGGTGTAATGAGATTTTATGTAGGCTATAGATACCCAAACATTAGAATATAAAGGTTAAATTAACTGCAGAAAAACTAAATTAAATTCTTGTTGGCCAGTGCAACACATACAAGCCACTTTTTGTTCGTAAAATAAGAAGAAAAAAAGCCACCCTCCCGTCCTCACCGCACAACATAAGCGAACGAATTATAAAGATCTGAAAACACACCATGAGCACCTTGCAATCTGAAAAGCCTTTACATGAGGCACCTACCCTCTTCAACTGAATATGAAATCCAACAGGCGAAATCCATTAAAGGCAGGAATAAAAGTTAATTGCTGTCCATTTCATTTTCCTGAATGACCTTCTCCTACAATGGAAATTCAGAAGTGTAAAAGAAGATTAATCCAAAAGCCCCTATATCCATTAATGAGTTTCTCCTCTCTTCCGCCCATCCCCCGTCCATTTAACTGAACATCATAAAATCGTCCTTTGTCTTTGGAGGGTGCACTTTACTTCCTTTTTTTTTTTACGTTGAAGAACAGTCGGTTTTAACCAACTTTGGCATAGTAAAAAAGTATTTCGCATGTAATGCGAAAGGTAAAAATACTTTGGACAGACTGGGCTCAAGAAGAGGACTGCAGCAAGGATATTAATACGGAATTTGTAGGATCCATAAGGATGATTTCTGCGGGTACCCTATAACTCAATTCACCTAGGCAGACAAGAATGTATTGAAAATCATGTTAAGACTAAATTTTGTCAGAAAAACGTGGTGGGCATATGAATTTGGGTGGTTCTGGAGGAGATGAATTCATCTGACATATGCGCATTGCGAATACTTGAAAAACTGCGATTCATTTAATTTGAATGTCACATTTCGTACCATAGCAAAGCAATACGAGATGGGAAAATGAATTTGTGGATCTTGTTTGCTGCTTATAGTACACATGAGGTATGCTAGTTGATTTTGTATGGAAAGAAATTGCCTTTTTGGTAAGTGGGGCTTAGCTGATTAAAAACAAAATGTTTTAAAGGTAATGAAAAATGATGAAAATTAGAGAAAGAGTGAGAAAGGTGTTAAATTTGTAAATAAATATAACAAAAAAAGTATTAGCACTTACTGAATGGATTTAGGAAAAAGAGAATTTATTAAAAAATTCTCAATCCACTTTGTACTATTTGTCAAATTGTTATCATTTCGGAAATTTTTATTCTTTTTTTTATAAAAATTTCCTCAATTTAGCCAATAACAGTTCGAATATTATCCTCAAGGTAATAAGTCGTTTGTGGAGTGTTACTGTAGAGAAAATGGTATCAAATCACATGGCTTTGTGACTCTAACTGATAGTTCTATGTCAATTTCGAAAACAAGATGAACTGTGTAAATTCGACCGCAATATGACTTTTGTGACATAGCCCCATAATGTTCATAGTAAAGCCTGTACAAGTCCATATATTGTACTTTAGAGTCTGTAGAAAAGAATATTAATCGTGCCTGGAAAGCAGTCACCATTTACGGTAACTGTATTTCTAACATCATGTCACGCATTATATATAGACTGATTGAAGTACACTCGCTGATACTTAAATGAGGGTTACCACTGAAAGCTAAAAAAGCACGAAAAGTTAGAACAACTTTGCATCAAATCTTTAGGTACGCATTATCGCGATTATAGTTAGAGAAAGAAGATAAACGTAGGCAGTGTCAAAATAAACGATATCGGGGTTTTGTTCGTAGGTAATTAGCTCTAAAAAACTCTACGATTCATCAAATTTGCAGACTTTGGTACATAAATACATAATAATGGTGCATTAAATAGATAAATTTGTACTTGAGTCTACAAGATATTGAGGTGGAAGAGGAAGTGATATTCTGGTAACTGATATATTTTCATATGAATGTTGCTATTTTCAGAGAGATCTAATAAAAACAGATGCAGATCTTTCAATAATGAAATTCATCAGATTTAAATTATGCGTTCCAGAACACTTGCTTCATAAATTGCTACCAGCTGATGTTTGGCCAGCTGTTGTTATCAGAAATTTTCCTATTTGCCCAAAAAATTGAGATCACCAGATCCGCCAACCCAACAATAAGCCCATGACATTATAGTGTTAAGTGAAACATGACTATGCTTTGGTATTTATACAAGTGAATTATTTGATGAGTCTATGGTTATACATAAAATATGAAGACTAGAACAAACAGGTATGATACTCCTTATAATCGCTGATGGGTGGTGGTCTCATAATTTGTGTAAGCTGTACTTTTCATAGTCAACTGATCTCATCACATTTATCAGTTGAATAGTTACAGGTCTTGGTGATCATAGGCTCAGTAAAGGGTTACATTTTTCTCCGCTATATTCCTCCATCTAGCTTTATTGACGTATATAAAAGCCGTATTGATGCATTAAATTAGATGTGCTCAAATTGTTATGAATCGGATATATTTTCGCTTTAACAGACTCTAATTTAAGTCAGATCGCGTGGAATTAGATCGAGGAGGAGAAATGTTTACTACCTTACCTGCGAATGTAACTTCAGATTTAGAGGCTTACTTTATGGATTATGTCCTATCACTTAACTTAGTTCAAATTAATAATGTCACACATTTTTTTGGTAGATTTCTAGATTTAATTTTTATTGAGTATAATGTACATGCAGTAGTATTTTTAGTTATTCTGTATGCAGATGATTTGAAATTGTGTGGTCAAATTCGAAACGCTAATGATTCGCAATCATATCAATCTGAATTAAACAGCATTTCTAAGTGGTGTGAGGAAAATTTAGTCTATATGCTTCCAAATGAAAAGTTATGTCATTTGGTTGCTCATAACAGCCTCTGCTGATGAAATACGACATAGATTGGCAATGAGGTTATGAGGATCTTTGAGATGCTTGATTTGGGGGTAACAGTTAATAAGGAACTTAATTTTCGTGATCATTGCGACTACATAGCTGCCAAAGCTAGTAGAAAACTTTGATTTCTACGTCGTAACTCTCAGAACTTTACGGATAGCTTGTCCAAAGTGTGCAGAAGAGCACGATAAAATAAATTGCGAAAGCCATAGTGAAAAGTGTATTAATTGTGTCAGTGCAAATTTAAAATTGAGCCTAAACCTTTCAACTGATCATGATACAAGGAGCAGGAACTGTCGGGTATATGAAAGGAAATTCCAAATGGAAGCAGATAAGGTATTATTTTAGCAATTAAATGAATGCAAATATGTATGCCTGAATGTACAAGGATTGACAGGTAATTTTGATGAATTAGTTGAACATATCTTAAAGCCACAAAAATACCACATTGTTGTGGCTACTGAGACACACATCGCTCACCAAGTTCTCCAAAAAAGATCTTTTGTGACCTTATAGAAGGATACATTGATGACTTAAAAAATCTAAACAATGTACTTATAGCTGGTGATTTTAACATAGATTGGTCAAATAACTCAGATTTATATAAAAAAGACTTAGAAAAATTAATTATTGATAACAACTTGAAGCAAACCGTTAACGAATATACAAGAATTTGCAATACATCCAGAACTTTAATAGATTATATTGTTACAAATTTTAATTTGATACAAACTATAATTGAACCAAAATTGAAAATATCGGACCATGAAACAATAGAAGCTACGATCTTTTTAGGTAACGCAAAAGAGAAAGAAAAAACAAAATTCTTGCGCGAGCTTGAAAGAAGTGATTGTGCTATTGCGATGGGCATGAACATAGACATTTATATTGATAACATGAATGAATGTGTACGTGAATTTGATAATGAACTTAAAAGGATTGTAGGTGGTTTAATATGTGAGAAAGTAATGCGAATTTCTGTCAATAAATGGTTTGATGATAGTTTAAGAATGAAAAAAAATGAAAAAATGAGGAAATATGAAAAAGCTGTTTTAACTAATTATGAGGTTGATTGGATTGAATATAGAGTATGTAAAAACCATTACACTAATATGTTAAGGCAAAAGAAGAGTGAATTTATTAAACGAAAAATATCAAACGCAAATGATCAAAAAGAAATGTGGCAGGTAATTAAAAGTTATGTTTTGAAGAAAGATACAATTTGGGAATTATGTGAGTGTAGAGGATAGTGAAATGGCAAACAAGCTAAATCAATATTTTATACAGAGTGTTAGAAACATAAATAATGAAATCGATTTCGTGCAATATGATGATAACTTAATCGTTCAGGCGGAATCAAGATTTATATTTAGAGATGCTACTATTAATGATTTAGAAAGAGCGTGCAAAAAATTGAAAAATAAAAGGGATTATAATATGATAAGTCCAAAAATGATATTGGATAGTGTAGATGTGATGGAGCCCAAATTAATAAATATAATAAATGGATCACTCAATACAGGAATTTTCCCTGATATATGGAAAGAATCTTTAATTGTTCCAGTGTAAAAAATAAAAAAATTCGGCAAAATGTGAAGAATTAAGACCCATAAATATGCTTGAAACATTAGAAAAAATAATGGAAAAGATAGTAAAAAGTCAGCTTGAAGAATATATAGAACAAAAAAATTATTGAACTTTTCGACCCAGCGATCAGAGAGGTCTCATCGGTATGGTTATCTCTGATCGCCTACCATAGAAGTTCAATGTTGGAGGTCACACCAATTGCCCATATAAATACTTTTTATAAAAAAAGTCTGTTAGACGAGAAATCTCCTTCATGTAATTTTTACTTGGGTTAACTTAGCCCGCCAAGAAAAAGGGGGAACAATCACCCAATTTCAAAGCGCAATGAGTTATCTTGCCACCATACAATTCACACATACTTTTGATAAAAGGTATTTATATGGGCAATTGGTGTGATCTCCAACATTGAACTTCTATGGTAGGCGATCAGAGATAACCATACCGATGAAACCTCTCTGATCGCTGGGTGGAAAAGTTCAATAATTTTTTTGCACTTAAAATGCATTTTGTAAATTTATTGAAATTATTTTGAATAAATTTCAGTCTGTTAGACGAGAAATCTCCTTCATGGAATATATAGAACTAAATAATATTCTAACAGAGCAACAGTCAGGATTTCGTAAAAATCACTCATACGAAACGGCTATAAACTGGGCATTGATTGACTGGAAAGAAGCAAAGGCAGACA
Source organism: Dioctria rufipes (assembly GCA_963924295.1). Lineage (NCBI taxonomy): Eukaryota > Metazoa > Arthropoda > Insecta > Diptera > Asilidae > Dioctria > Dioctria rufipes. The sequence continues at coordinate 49,664,980 of OZ002744.1, read as the reverse complement.
CGTGATCTTAATATTTCTGGATATGAAGAGAGCTTTCGAAACCATAGACAGAGATATCTTAATAAGAAAACTCAGACGATATGGGATACATAGAAAAGAGCACAAATGGTTTAAATCTTATTTGACCAATAGATTTCAAAGATGTAAAGTAAATGGAACAAAATCGGAAAAACTATTAAATAAATTAGGAGTTCCTCAAGGATCAATATTGGGAGCGTTGTTATTCATTCTATATATTAATGATATTAGTGCGGTATTAGAAAAATGTAAAGTGAAGTTATTCGCGGACAATGCCTTAATTTACCTTAGTGCAAAAGATGACGTAAGATCTACAATAAATACGGTGGTTGATGAGTTAAACAAGCTGTGTAAATGGTTAAAAATGAACAAACTTAAATTGAATACAACGAAAACCAAATATATGTTACTGAACGGAGTGTATGATGGTGAATTAAAATTAGAAGGGAAAAAATCGATCAAGTCTATGAGGTGAAATACCTAGGTGTAGTAATTGATAGTGAACTAAAATTTAGTCAGCATATAG